>JAOXJM010000023.1:96480213-96503290 GCA_026413425.1 Tringa solitaria | reverse complement strand
GGTTTTTGTGTTTGTTTGGGGGGGGTCATTATTTTTTAGTCAGATTTGCACTTATTGTCCTCATTTTATTAAAAACTTTATTGATATTCTATAACTTTATTGTTATTCTATAACTGCTGTAAGCGTTGTATTCATAATAACATTATATTTCATAATATCATTACATAAGGTTAACATTTTGTTTTCTGACCCATTTCTACTTCCATTTGTTTTATTTCAAAGTCATTTTGCTATAAAGCATTGCAAAAATGATTGTTCTATTGCATTATATTTTTAAAATAATGATTATTGTACAATTCATAATAGCAACACCTCAAAGGTTACAGAAGCTTGGCTTGCTACCTTGTCACCAATTCCCCTCAGTGCATACATACTACTTTGTTCTCAGGATGCAGTCTGGAATGATGCCAATAGATCTCAGCCAGGAAACCTGTACCCAGAAGGAAGGATAACGTTCTCCAGAGTCTGCACCCTACTGACAGTATAAGCATGGATTGTGACAGATTTCACTTCCTCTGCACAAAGCAGTCTTGACATGAAGCACACATGGCAGGAGTTCCTTGCTGTTTGGGCTTGCTACCAAAATATGATGTAAGCTGAGAGATGCTGATTCCTGGAAAACATCCACTTACAGCTCTAGGCCCAGTAATTACCTAATAGTTAATGTGATGCAGTTTCCTTCTCCAGGTGCACCTAGTGGGATAGCGCACTGAAAGACTCACCATCTCTAGGTAGAAAGTTACTCTCCCCACAAAGAAGAAAAAAAAATGCAAGCTGACATCTCACTCACAGAGAGTGTGGCTGTTTCAGGCCAAACAGGCAAACTGTTCACTCGGTATTTCCGAGCTGGCTTCTCTTGTGTGTTTGGATCAGAATGACTGATCTTATAACTCATGCCCAAGTCGGTTTATATTTGATTTTTAGTCTGGGAAACCATCTAATCATTGTGAATAGTTGATACTAACTTTTTAATTTCAGGTTGTGTGGAATTGCAAATCCCTTTGTGCTTCTTTTTCTTCCCCAAGCTAAACATTGCCAGTGCTCCCCTCTGCCAGAGGGAGAAAAGATGTCTGGGTTGCAGACACAGAGTTTGGGGAGGAAGAACGTATGAATTCTCAGAGCATGTTTGACCAGAGGAACCTGTGTCTGAAGGTGGCCTTTCTGAGATAGCTAGAGAAAAGTACAATAACAAAGTATGTTTCCCAAAACCACTCTCCCAGAATAAAAAATTTGCAAAAGAGTTTTCTGGAATTTTTTTGTTTGAAATGCAAGCTCTGTCAGTATCACCTCTTGCCATACAATGTCTAATATTTTGTCTTGTTTCCAGATGTGACTATAAGAAAAAGAGTCAGAGGCTACTTGAGGTTCTGTGTGGGAGAAAAAAACATCTGTGCTTTAGAGATTAAAATAATTTTTAACAATGAAAAGCCCCAACTACAGGTAGTGCTAGGTAATCAAATTCACCTAATACTGAAGTACATGTAAGATATGGAAAATAATTAGCCCTCTCACGGTTATCTGTTTCTCTCCACTGAATGTATGAGAATTCCAGATGATAGTATAATCTAACTTTTAGATAGCAAAAAAGAGATAAAACGGCTGGTACTATAGATTTCAGCTAACATTTATTTTGCCATGAAGTCTACATTTTCAACTGGGAATACTTCAGGGAATACTTCAAAGCTCTGTATTTAGAGATGCTGTTGATACAATCCCCTTCCTTTTGAAAAAGATAATGTAAATACTTACCTTGAAGTCTGAACCTTCCCGTTCCACAGTAATGCACAGGACTGATGAAGTAAGAGAGTTTATATTAATCTGATTAGTGACAAAAGAATGAGAAAGTGATTTTGTGTTTCCTCCTTTTCTCCCATCATGGAGACATGAAGAAAAAAAGACAATATGTGCATACATTGGTTTAATATTTTTAATGGAAAAGTACCTAAAAGCTCATTTTGATCACCAGGGTCAAATCATAGTGAGCTACATGCTCCACAAAAACACATGGTACGTGCCCTTCAGCGTTGAAAGCTTAAAAAAGACCAAACCAAAACAAACAAAAAAAACCCCACCCCAAACAAATTCAGAAAGAGAAGGAAATGTATAGATATATAAAATATTATATAACTTTTGCCTTTATATTCCTGATATTAGATATTTTACTCCTTTTTCTTCATATAAGTTTCTAATATTTCAGGTTGAGAACCTTAACATAATTCAAGAGCTATAAAAGACAATAATAAAAATGATAGAAGAACGAAAAAAAAGATTTTATTCACAATTTTCCTTTCTCATACTATTTTTATTTACTGAAATATACAATACAGTGTATATATCACAGATTAGTGATACAACTCTAGATTGTTAAGAGGAACCACATTAGGTCTTTAAGTAGACAATAATTTGTGGAATAAAATGTGCTTAGAGAAGATTTCTGTTCATATATTAATTTCTGGCAAATTTTCTTATGATTTCCACTAAGTTCAAAGAAAACCCTATCTGTAAAATCCCATGCTAAAGTTAGAGCAGTGCTTTTCAAACTTTTATTGTATTTTATTTCTGAACACTAAATCATTTTGAAGTACAGTAGTCTGAAACATAATAAATTAAATGTAGTTTTCTTATTTGCATTACACAGAGCACTTAGAAACAGTTCAGTGTCCAGAGGCATAGACTAAAGTTTGAATATCACTGGCTTAAAATGCATGCTGTTTGCATAATTCTCCCTTGAAAGAGGAAATGTAGAGATCATGCCAAGACACTACAAAGTTAAAGTTGTAGATTTCTTGTCTTTGATACCTCATTTACAAGGTCTTGCTGATACAAGAAGACTTTCCTTTCACAAAAGAGGATATCAACAATGAATAACAGTGCTCATACTAGAATAATGAATTAAATATAACCCTACTCAGAAAACTATATGAATTAACAGATGCAAAAGAACAGATGTTCAATTACGGTGTGTTCTACTAATATAGTGTATGTTATCAGCCCTGGAATTCTCCAAATGAATTCTCCAAATCATGACAGACAAAGGTTTCTAGGTTGACAAATCTTTCTCTGAAATGTAGAAATCTGTCACTTCAGGATTAAAAGTAAGTACAACTTGAATATACATTCATGTGAAAGATTCATTCCTCTTCTAGCTTTTGTCAACAAACTAGTCCAGTCTCCTACCTTGTATCTGTTTGAAGATGAATAATGGATGTATATTAATATTAATTAGTTAATTTAATAAATTCAGGCTTAGAAGAAACATATATTTTAACATGATAGCCTGTTGCAGAAGTGAATAGCTTTTGCTAGTACATAGGAGAAGGCAGTAGTGAAAGCTCTGCACAAAGAATGTTGCTGTGTTTGACATTTTTTTATTTAAAAGTTTCTAATCAAAAAAAGGATGTTAGAAAATATACAAGGATAAAAGTAGACATTCACAGGTTTTTTTCCACAGTTTAGGCACATGTCTTAAAAATCTGGGAACACGTCCCAGTGTTACTTAAGCTAAAGTAACCGAATCCACCTGACTTTTAACTAGGTTACGAAAAGAATGAGGGTTTGACAAGCATAAGTAACCCTGTAAGCCATATCATGCAGTGTTTCCTGTTTTGAAAGTATTTTGCATGAGGTATGAATTCCATTCTAGATTGGACTATAATGAGAACCTAGATTTATTGAGAGCACACTGGAAAGTGCAGTTGAAGACAACAAAGAGGTGGAATCGCAAAGCTATTTCAGTTTTCACCCATGACAGTATTGCAGCACAGACATGGTTCTGCTGTCCTGAGCACACAAGGAGCATACTCCAGGAGGTTTCCTTTTTTTCTCCTGATTTCCAGTCTTTCTTGAGACCACACATATCAATCTTTGTCTTCTGCCTTTTGGACCACTGTCACTCATGTTTCTTATTTTCCTTGGCTTTTTGTATCTTTTTGCCTCTTTCTGTTATCATTAAAGTTTTGTTATTTGCAGACATACGTTCCTACAAATCAGTAACTCCACTCTCTGCATCACTCCAGACAAACCCTGGCATATTTCTGTTCCAGTACCTCAGAAATTACATTTTGCTATTTTGCTATTTTTTAAACAAAGATATTTTAATTGCTTTCTCATCTAAAAGGAGTGAAAATAGGCTAACAAATCCCCCTGATTCAGTGACTTTAGTGACTGCAAATGGGTATCATGCCTGCTGGCACTGACCAGAACCTTCACATAACAAAAACAGGATTGTCCATGTACTTTGTACAATATAAACTTCATCGTCACTTTTACTGGTGTTGCATTTGTACCTCTCTCTTTCAGTCCAGTTCCTTTGGACTTCTTAATTGTTAAAGACAAATACTCTATAAGAGAAAATTAAAATAATTGCACTCTGCTTTGCTCAATATTTGGCTGCAGAAATGAAAGTAGGACAGCACTGTCATTCCAGGAGTCAGGTTATAAATAAAACATGGAATCATCAGATCACAGGAAGACTTAATTGGAAGGGATCTCTAGAGTCTATCTGGTTCAATCCCTGCTTCAGTCAAAAAATACTTTGGGCCAAAGTCTACTTTCAAGTATGAAGACACTGAAGAGTATTTGGGCTTCAGAGTCTTTTTCTAAAGTTCACAATAATCACAGAATAAGCATGAAGGCCTTAAAATCACATATCTCTCATCTTTTTCCCAAAGCACCACTGTTTTCCAGTGGGCATCCTAATTTCATGCCTTTGAGAGCTGGGCTAATATGTGACACCCCTCCCACTGGTTTTAATTGTTTCTAGTTATTTGATCAGATGTGTTGCTGGCAGCACACCCCAAAACATGCAACTGTTTCTCTTCCTTACGAGCTCTTCCTTCAATGTCTGCTAGCCAAATGGGTCACTTACAGCCCATAAGGATCTGTAGGCTTCATTCTCGCCTATTCATGAGCTCTCTCTTATTGTTTATTAGCTTATCTTCTATATACTCCAGACTTCTTTTAGTTATGATTTCTAACATAGATTTCTTGTTAACCATTACCTGAGATCTCTGTACCTGACAGCAATATTTTAAAGCTCCCCTACTACTCCTAGGAAAGTTTTGTCTCTAAAAGAGTGACATGGTTGAACTGGAAATCAGTGGCCATTATTGAGCAATGTTATTTTGAAATATAGAAAAAAAATCCGCTTCATAACATTTATGTTGTCTTTGTTATATTTTTGAAATTCACAGATGTTGGATTTACCAGCATTTGAATGATTCATACTGAAATTAGCAGCATTTATAACAAAAAGTCTTTTCAGACTTTCTTGTTTTTACCCATCTGTTGTCATTGTAAGCTACTGGGCTGTAGAATGCAGAACTACGTTGCTTCCTTTCATTAATTTTCAAATATTTCCTGGTAATAGGATGACAAAACAGCTTTATACATGGAAGTAAATTGAAATATTGATACTGCAGTATTGAGCCTGATTTATTGACTCAGTAAAAAATGCAATAACAATCTTCAGTGATAATGCTGTATATATGCCAGGTTTACAGCAACATAGGTTTCATACTATTTTCTCTCCTTAAATATTTTATAGCATATTAATTTGATTAGTAGATTGCTCACTCTTCCATGCACTCACTAACTCTCATTTTTCTTGAGTTTGCAAATAAATATTTGTTTCCCTTTTTGGTAGGGTATGAATACATTTTACAAGCACATGTGTAAATTTTTCTTTTTTTAACTATATTTTTTCAGGAAATTGGGAATCTCTTATGTGGACAAAAGTTAAGTATGCAGTTTAAAGAACTACTCATTTGAATAAGTGTTTTCTAATTTCCACATATTGTATATATTCTGCTCCTGGTCAGCGTCTTTTCAAAGCTAATAATATGATTACCTATCTACAATATTAGGAAATGGCATAGAAATTACAGCAGGGAAATTTACACAAGTTTCATATTGCTAAGACTATCCTAATGAACAGTGACCATCCAATCAGATGTACAAGATCTTATTTTTCTAACATGGTATGGCTTCATGATTTTTATGTTAATCTATGTTTATAGTTTTACAAATAATTAGGGGTGGATGGACAGGGGGTTGAATAATTCAGAATCTTAAGGTACATTGCATGAACATTGAATATGTCTGTTCTAGTAAACAACATTGTCCAGGGGCCACAGTTTTTCTTTGAGGAAACAGGATTTGCAGCCATGTAGCTAAGATCTCTTTGCTCTCTCCCTCTTCTCCCTTTCTAGAAAGCAGGAGGATTGCCCTTCTGCAGGGCTGGCAGGAGCAATCCCCAGCTTCTGCTCACCTCAGCCTCAGTCTGCTCTGGCCAAAGCCAAAACTATTGCAGAGATTCTGCTATTGATTTCTCGGTATAAATGCTCACATGACAGTATTCAAGTGTTTGCCATTGTACTGTTTAGTTTACTAATCTAGACAAAGCCTCAGGAATTAATTCTGGAGTGTGTTTTAATTTTGGAGTGTGTTACACTTGTCACATTTAATTAGAGCCAGTGAACACGAGCTTCTGTTATGCTTTACCCTCTTTTTTTTTCCCTCTGCTGTTTAGCACTGATTTTCAATATTCAATTTTCATTTTACTTACTCTTCTCTGTGTTCATTTACATTTTTACTTTCTGTTTGTTGCTTCTTTTTTTACAGCCTTTCCTCAGTGAGCTTGAACACAACAAGTCTCACATTTCATCTGAACCTTTAAACCCACAATGTTCCAGTAATCAGAAAATAGCCACCTGAGTTGTGCAGGCTTTCCCTGCTGGCTTGTGCTTCTCAAAACGTGAGTTAGGAATCACATGGAGGTGGTTTGTATAAAGGAATTGATTTACATAATGCTTTTTTTTTTTGGTCTCATCTTTGTGCTCCTACACTGTATTGAAGCTTATTTTATTTGCTTTTTTAATGTGACTATTGTCTGGTGATCACAGGAGTGTTATTCAATCCCTATTCTCATCTTGTCCAAGCAATTATGAGAGGAAAGGTGCTTTTTTCTAGTCAGATACCACAGTAGAGAACATTTTAATATGACTACCAAAGACATAAGAGAAAAAAACAGCTGCACGTTAATTTCAAAATGGAACAAGGTTTGTATTTTAACACTAAAAACTTAAGTTCACAGAAAAAAAAAGCCATAACATGCTACTTATGGATAGGAATCAAACAGCATCTTTTTCTTGTACTCCAAGAACATCCAATGTGGATATGGTATTAGAATCGCTAAGGAACATGGTGAAAGTGAAATTAAATTTATTTCACATCTATTTTTTAGCAATAAAAAAATCATAATTTTTAGCCAGAAATGAAGGACCTAATCCTAGGAAAAGCAGGAAATTTCCAAAGCATGAGAAACTCCTACTCTCTGAAAAGTATGAGATTGGTTTATCCTCATGTCTATTAGAGCTTCACCATTTTCACTCACCCCCATATCCCTTTACTCACCCCTGCATTTTTAATTTATTACTGAATTTCTAGGCTGAAGGGAAAAAAGAGGGTTTTTTAACAAAACTGTAAGTAGTCTGTGGTCTATGTGTCTTTGCTAGTGTTGATGCATATCTAGTTCCAAATGTATAGAGTACACTTAGATATGTTTACATAAATCATGCACTAGAGTTGATGTCTCTAACTCAAACATTCTGTATTTTGTGAAGTTTTGGTATACATCTTACAAACGGGAAGAGGAACTTTATAACACAGAAAGGAAAATCTTAATGAAAATCTAGAAAGGATGCTTACAGTTAACAGGAATACACACAGTATTTCATTTTCATTTTGAATGGCAGAGCACATAATGTCTCACATAGAGTAAATACAAAAGTAGGAAATTTTTCAGATATATATGTACCGAATAACATGGTGTCATGAGTCAGATGATCAAGGAACCCTGGCAAATAAGAGCAGGACAGTGTAAATGAATAGAAATATCTTCAGCTGTTGAATTTTGGAACTAGCTGGTGATCCTAGAAAGGATCTAATTAAAGACATGTTGCTAAACTTCACTCATGAAGCAAACAACAACAAAAAAATACTGTTTAAACAGTATCCTTAAAAGTTAGGTCTAAACCGAGAAAAGAACTGTTTTAACCAGGTGTTTGCTGGTAATCACAGAATCACAGAATTGTAAGGGTTGAAAGGGAACTCTGGAGATCATCTAGTGCAAGCCCCTTGCCAAAGCAGGGTTCCCTAGACCAGGCTGGACAGGAATGGATCCAGGTGGGTTTTGAATATCTCCAGAGAAAGAGACTCCACAACCTCTCTGGGCAGCCTGTTCCAGTGCTCTGTGACCCTCAAAGTAAAGAAGAATCCTCAACTTCAGGTCTATTTAGAGTCCATAGTCCAGTGCACAGAAGTTTCTTGTCAGTCACTTGGGACAATATGCAAACACTCTCTAATGTTACTGTCTTTCAAGTTGAGTTTGGAAAGAAATGGAGCTGAGTAGACCCCAAGCCTGGATGATGTATGGCCTGATTTCACTCCCTGCTCTGTCACAAACACCTTGTGGGGCTGTGAGCCTCCGACTGGCTGAAGTGCAGAGAAATGCTTTACCACTTAAACTGTTTTGTAGCCTGGGATGGCAACCACGTAGAAACTTTGGGTTTTACCTGATAACACTAGAAAAGTTTTTGTAATATTTGAAGGCATGCCAGATGTAATTTGTAATTGAAATTGAAGTTTTCAAGGTGATAAACTTTCAAAGGTTAAACCTATTCTTTGATCCAAGAACTTTTCAAGGCCTTTGATATCCAAATTAGGGCACTAAAATTAAATAGACCTCTGTACCCTAACTGTGCTAAATACAGTGAAGAATTCAAATCCATGTCAATGATTCTGCTGAACTGATTGTTTTTGTAGGTAGAAATTATTTCAAATCTTGCGGTTCTTGTGCCAAAATTTTTAGCCTTTGCAAAGAAATCTTAATGATCTCATGCAGAAGCTATTCTTAGATTTTATGTATTCTAACCTTCAAGCCATGGAAAACAGTATTGGGGATTTAACTGAAAATACAATGAAAGTAACATTGATAATATAGCACTTAATTATAATAAATTACTTTCTATGGTGAAAACATATACATATGTAGTTTAATCAGTTATGATTAAATTGCATGAGCAATGGCAGAGGCTCCTTGATCTTCTAGATCAGTGGGTTTCAACCTTCTCTGATTTGAGAACACCTAAAACATTTCCTGTAAAGCTGCAGGTCTCTGTATAGTAAATTTGCAATTGGTTTTCTTTTGTTGTTTACTACTTTGATGTGTATCTGCACTGCTTTTGGCTGGGGTAGAATTAATTCTCTTCATAGTAGCTTCTTTGGTGCTACATTTTGGCTTTGTGACTAATTTACAGTCACAACACAGGGGTATTTTAGTTACTGTTGAACAGTGCTTTGCACGACATCAAGACCTTTTCTCTTTCTCACACCACCCCGCCAGTGAGTTGGCTGGGGCTGCACAAGGAGTTGGAAAGGGACGCAGCTGGGACAACCTACCCCAACTGACCAAAGGGACATCCCATACTACAGGATGTCATGCTCAGCAGTAAAAGCTGGGGGAAGGGGGAACATTGTGAGTAATGGTGTTTCTCTTCCCAAGCAATCTTTACATGTGATGGGGCCCCACTTTTCGAGAGATGGCTGAACACCCACCTGCCGATGGAAAGCAGTGAATGGATTCCCTATTTTGCTTTGCCTTCGTGCACAGATTTGCTTTACCTAGTAAACTGGTTTTGTCTCAACCCACGAGTTTTCTCACTTTTACCCTTCCGACTCACTCCCCCTCTCACCAAGGGGCAGTAAGCCAGCGGCTGTGTGGGGCTGAGCTGCCTACTGGGGTTAAATCACGACAGCACCTCAGAAAGAGTCCATGGAGCCCCAGACATGTGTAGACCAGAGACGAAAACCCATTCTGTTAGAACTGATGCTTTATAAAGTGTGCCTTTTTTCTGTGCTCAAGGTACATTGCCAAGTGTCTGAGGTCATTTGGTGTATTTTGATATTTCCAGTGACCCCATTCAATAGGTATCCATTAGAATAACAAAGGCACACTGAGTCACTGACAACAATGTTGCAAAACACTCCTGACTTATTAAAGATGACATGGATTTGAACGTTTTGAGGGCTATCATCAAAATCAACTTCAGAGTTGGCTATTTGTTCCATTCTTGCAGCTAAGAAGAACACACTGCAACATTAAATAGCTCTTTTGAGTAGGGTCACTAACAAAAAAAAGCAAAAATAAACACCAAAAAGAGATGGGGAGAGACTGTATTCTTCACAGAAACAATAAGTCATGCACAGGTCTCATTTAAAACTAAATGGACTTAATGTCCTGAATTTCAAACAAAGGATTATGTCACAACTTTCTCTGCTAAATGTCAGGCCTCTAATTGTAGCTTATTCACAGAAGCTAATAAGTATTAATTGATGTTGCTATGCAAATATACCCCCCAAGGGCACCTTTCTTCTTTTGGGGCCAATTTTCCTGATCTGCTCTGGTTAAAAAAAATTGTTTTTAATACATCCTTTCAAATGCCTTTAGAATTTATTAGAATTAATTTTATATATTACTGACTTTGATCTGGTGTAATAAATGTTTTCCCATCAACATCCATCCAAATACAATTTTATCAACAGCCACTCATCAGTATCAACATCCATCTAAATATATATATTGAAAAGATTTTAGGTTTTACATATAAATATATTCCTTCATTTTCTTATTAGTTTATTACAATAAATCTGAAAAAAATATAATAATTCTGAATAAAATTTATTAAACCTTGTAATTCTGTGAAAAGTTTTATGAAATCCTAAACTATATAAAACTATAAACTATATTAATCACCACCAATATGAAGCAATGTAGACTGTAATGGAAGTGATATTGTGTAGCTTGATGACAAAGTAGCTTTCAGGAGACTAGGCTGTATAAAGTTTTCATACATTTTACGTAGATGTAATAAAAAATTCAACTGGAAATTTTGCATAGATTCTATCATAGTTAGTAGAGGGAACTGAATGTTTCCTTTTTATTAACAACTGAAAGTCAAAATCTTAACCCCTTCCCTCTTGTATAAACTTAATTGATAGAAAAAACACTCACTATATGAATGAATATATGATCTAGATTCTGCTAATTAGCCAAACAAAACATAATTCCATCTGCTATGGGAGGGAATGAAAGAAAAGGCAGTGCTATTTTCATCTCAGGGCTCTAGCTAGCATTAATTAATTGGACTATCTATTCTGGGTATTCCTATAATAATGAGTTTGTGAGCACAAGTTTTATAATGCCAAAGAAAGAGAAACCTCTCTTGAAGGAGATCTGAGGTACATCACAACTTAATCCTTAACAGCTGCAAGTGTGAAAATTACTTTAACCCTCCATTTTAGACTGTTTTGTGCTGTTTGTCTGTATAGAACTGCATATCCCTAAAGCAGATACAGAGCTGCATTTTAGGTTTCTGGCCCCTGTTGTCAATGCTCATGTCAGAGTCAAGGTCCCCCTTGTTCATTCTGTCTTTGGTCAATTGATTTGAATTCCTCTCTTTGTGAAGAGAGGTTACATACAAAAAATCACTTATTTTACGAACATAGTTTTAGAAGACAGGAAGATTGTTTGACTTGGAAAAAAAAGATTCCAAATGTGAAACAAGACTTTATATGTCTAGTAGCAGTAGTCCAAATAATCTGTGAATGCCACTAGAAATCATCAGAATTGTAGGAACAAGGCCAGAGAAAAGATTAAACTAGCCCATGATTTTCTTACATCACTCACTTTTTGGGGACTTCAGGAGGTGAAGGCAGAAGAAAATATGTGAGACAACTCAGAGGGAAAATGTGCTTCAGTGAACAACAAGATGCAGGCAGACAGGTGAAACTAATAAGGGAGAGAGTGATACCATGTGTTTTGGATGTTCTCCATAGATAATACATGCTGTAAAGTGGATGGCTAAAAAAAGGAGTAAAGAAAGAATTTGCTGTGAGGGCTTCAGTACTGACAGTTCTTGGCTTCTAAAATGAGACAAATTGGTGCAAAATCACCAATAATACAGGAAGACAATATCAGAGAAGAGTATATACAAGGCATTATTTATGGTTTATAACAGTTTCTATTTTCTTTGTCCAATCAAGTGCAAACATTATTTTTTTTCAAAATACTTCCAGATTTTCTTGCATTCTTTTGCACCTATCTAAAATGACTAATTACATAGCAACTATTTTCAAGTTCATATATTGATACATGTGAAAAATTTCAGCCATGAGGTTACAATGTGTCTTTCTCTTTTTTTGTTTAAGAATATAAATCTGGGTTAATTCTACATATTAACAGATTGAGTTTGGAAACAAAGAAAGAAGAATAAATGAGCTATTGATATTTTATATTGATATTTTTGTTGTGGGTAGCAGATTGGGATTTTTTTACGAGACTTCATTGGATTACAAATATTAACTATAAAAGCTAAATTCCAAACACATTTTTCAAAATGAAAAGGAAAAAACCAGTTCCTAAAATGTTCAATTACAGTAAAAATACAATAAAATTCAGGGTCAAGTCTTCTTGCACTAATTTTATCTCTGAAGTTTAAAAGTTCCTCATTTAGAAAACATGATCTTGAATTTGCTACTGTTTGGACGACTCATTCTGTTGTCTTTGATCTGACCCAGGCATAATATTTTTTGTCTTTCTTTTGATTTCTAGTTTGGTGGCTCGGCCTTGGCTGGCTGCCAGATCCCCAACCAGCTGCTCTCTCACTCACCCTCTGCAACAGGACAGGGGGAGAAAATATGATGGGAATGGTCCTGAGTCAAGATAAGACAGGGAGGGCACATACCAGTTACTGTCACAGGCAAAACAGACTTGACTTAGAGAAGACTATTTTAATTTATTGCAACTACAAATGGAATTGGATGGTAAGAAACAAATATGAAAATTGAAAGCCCTCACCAGCTTTGGTGCCCTTCTCTGGGAAAGCTCCAGCATCTCAATGTCTTTCTTGTAGTGAGGGGCCTCACTAAGCCTCACTCAGTGCTTAGTACAGGCGGACAATCACTGCCCTAGTCCTACTCACCACAATATTCCTGATCCAGACCAGGATGCCATTGGCCTTCTGGGCCATCTGGGCACACTGCTGGCTCATGTTCAGTTCATATTCAACAGCTGCTGGTCTTACTGTCACACACCCTACTATTTGCTTACCCTGCACACAGAAAAAAAAAAAAAAAAAAAGGATCCTATCTGTCCTCTGTCCATTGTGGAGACTATCTTTCTATCTGTCCCACATAGTGCTTAGTCTGCTTTCGGTACTGAAAAAATACTATTTGCTGGTTCATTGACAGTGTATTCAGACTGAACCATGCTGAAGTACCAATCAAAACTGAAGAAAACTAGTGCTTTCAAACCAAACCAGCACTTCATAACCAGAACTGCAATTTCTGAGATCGCAGTGTACATAAGACCCTCCACTGAAATTTGCAGAAGATGAGCACTCTGTTAGACACGTGCAAAAAATTTCATACCAGAAATGATAAGCTGCCACTGCCAGTGACCTCTGCAAAAGATAAGATTGAAATGATGTCTGCAGAAATAAATAACATGGCTGAGGGAATAGAATTGGAACAGTCTACACAGGCTATATAAAGTGTTTGTGAATTAAAAAAAAAAAAAAAGAAAAAAATGCTCTCCTAATGTGTAGATTAAAAACTACTATATATTCTTGTCAGAGACCCAAAGGCATGCTTTGTAAAAGGGCATTTAGAAGTGCTTGCACTCTTTGAAAACAGATATTACAATATCTTTGAACATTTTCAAACCATTGGATGAAAAAATGAAACAAGGAAAACAATGACAATTAATTCATATGACTTTGTGCAACACGAATATATATTATAAAAGTGGAAGAGAGAAGCCAATATAGAGAACAGGCCATAACAAAGCACATTCAATAGTGCTTGCTAGCCCTGCAGTACAGTATATAAAAATGAGTCCACTTATTAATGTCATGCCCTGCATTTATGTCATACTTTGGGTTTCTGTGGTATTATATTTCATATCACTAAATGCTCATTCTGACCAAGGGAAGGAGGAATGAACACTAAACTAACCCTTGAGACAGATTTAGAGAAGATCAGAAATGTGACTTTATAAGTAAGATATTTTTTTAAGTCCCTAGGAGAATTGAACATCCAGATTACTTTAATACGGACCAATTTGAAAATAAAAGTTTAAATCCTAGGAAAAATACAACTGTTTTGTTTAATTTCCTAGGTTTTGACTCTGTGCTTATGGTTAGATTAATAAAAGAATACACAGTTCCAGCTGTTCCTTAATGAATTTGGTTTTATTCATATAAAATATTAATAACTAGAATATGACGAATATTTATTATAAAGAATTTTTATTACCTATTGAAAGAACAGGAAAGTCTCTAATTAAGACATTATTTCTGCTTAAGTAAACATCATTAACTTAGTATAACAATGCTTTGCATCAATATTTCTATCCCATGACATGATGTCAAAGAATAACAGTGGGCCAAAATGTTCCACACTATGCTTGGAACATGCTATCCTTACTGTGCTGTAAGGAAAATAAAACTAAAACCCATACAAAGTTCTCCTAATTCTGTTTTCTTACTATCCTCATAATTTTTGTTGTTATAACAGATGGAAGACCCATCTAAGATGATGTCCTGATATACGATATCTTTAAGAAAGAAAATTAACTTCTAAAACATCAGTAGATAACCACATCATTGTTAAACATCATTATGTTTAACAGAAGTGAAGCCTGCCTCCATGGATCCAATTCGTGTTATCTTTGACTTCCATTGCTTCACTAGAAGTTGCACAATCTCAGCTTTCACTCTCAACCACACCCATGATTCATAAGAATATTGCTTCTCCATTATGCAGTAGGAAACCCCTCTTTTTTCCAACTCCGTCTAGTAACTTTATTACTATTTTCAGCACAGGTGTCGTTCATATGTGTACAAGATAGAGCTACACTTTCATTTGGCTAGTGGCAGTCTTGTCCTTTATCTTCAGGGTGTTAACTTTTGCTATATAAAACCTCTGACACATCCACTATGCATTCAGAATTTTTGCTCAATATATTATTAAAATGATAATAAAAAGTTACATTAATTTAGTCATTGTGCTACTGTCAGCAAAATCCATCACCACTTTCTCCCTTAGAGTGTAATGCTTTAATTTACATATAATAACCAGTTTGAAATAGAATTAATAATCATAAATAACATTCAGGCATAAAGTCAATGCCCTGATTAACTTACAAGCAGAATGGGACATTTTGACTGAAGAACCTTTTAAGTAGGTGCAGGGAAGGAAAGATTGCTTAGGTCTCCTTGTCCTTTGTCTTCTGTCTTCCCTTCCCTTCCCTCCAACACTGAGCAGGCTATCACAGGTCTTCATGGTAGTTCCTTAAAGTATCAGGCAAAGTGGGAATCTGGAATAGGCAGGTTTTCTCACTGACACTAAAGTTGAGTTTCTCAGAAGCACTCAACCTTGATTAATCTCTGCTCTCATGGATGTCAATGGTAAAACGAGGTCAGTGGAGTAATTATTTCACAGCTGAATGCCCATAGTAGATGAGAATTGTCATCTTTTTTCTTCTTTTTTTTTTTTGTTTTTTTGTTTTTTTTAGCTTCAGGCTTTCTAGAATTCCTGCAGTTTGAAATCTGACCATTTTTATGCCTCTGACCCATACAGCCCCAGAGAGGCAGTTAACTAAAAAATGTGCAAGGTCATCCACATGGAGATTCCTCTCCGTTCTGGTTGCTCTTTTCTTTTTGTGGGTGTCTCTGAGGAAAAAGATGATATAAGCCAGTGTAATTCACAGTGCTGTTCAGAAAGCAATGCTGAAAGACAAAGAAGAAACCAAAGAATTGTAACCTTGAAACTACATTTCACATTTCAAGCAAGAAATTTATTTCTCCTGTGGATAAAATATTAACAGACATAAAGAAGGATAAAAATACAAAACCAAAAACATTTTCCACTCAAATGCACATATTTGACAAAAGAAAAATTAAACACATGCAGTGCATCATAGCAGAAAGGAAAGGTGAAGGTCAAAGGGCAATTGGCTTGAATGGTAACCTTGCTTGCTGAATTTCACTTTCCAGACCAACACATGATAAATCGCACACCACGATCAAACAAATCAAAATTAACAACCTCATGAAACAAATGTTTTAAGAGGAAAGTAGCTCAAATGGCATGAACTACAGGACTGACCCACTCAAAATGTTTAACCTTCAAAAGATCTAGTGTCCTTTCCACTGCCATAAAGTCCAATCATTTTTATTAACATATAATAACCCAGTAATGCTTGTCACCACAGCAACTACAGCAATATTTAAGAACTAAAGAAAAGGAACTCTAATATGCTGTTTGTTCATTTCTTGTTCATGTTGATTTTAATATTTTATACTGGAGTGAATAATGGGAGAATACTCCCTCCCTAGAATTGTCCAAAGTAGGGTTTTATATGAGTCATTGCATTGGGACCCAAGAATTTCTTTTCCCACTGAGCTCTCTATGACTTCTTGCAAGTTATTTGAGCTTATTTGTTCCCTTTTTTGTTTATATAACTAGGACAATAACCGCCACACATAAAAAAGATTGCACTATGGTATCAGAATTGAATTGTTAATAGTAGATGCCTACTGTGGAGAGGTACAGTTCCATGAGACTCAGATAAGTATCATAGAGTTATACTGCGTTTAGTTCTTGTTCTAGGGTGATGATTATTTTCTTCTAAGGCTTTCAATTAATTAATTCTCTACTTACTGGCTTTAAAAATTAAAATCAGTGAAAAAATTGAACAAATTTCTTTTTTGAGAGGGGGCGTGCCCTCTGAAGAATAGAAAAAATAAAAACTGGTAAGTGAGATAAAATGTTAAACTGATATAATAAAATATAATAAAAACTGATAAAATGTCAGACTGATAAATATTGTACCGTTTCTTAAACTGAGGCTGCAGCTACATCATTGGAACAGTCCTACTTGGTGCAAGCAGTCCAGCCTTCATACTATTTTGGAACTTGTGTTCCTTTCTGAGTTAGTTCTATCATGTCCCTCTATCTAGCCACAGAAGAATTTGTGCCAGTGTCCACCCTGCCATGCCCAAAGGAAAGCAACTCCAGATTTGGTTCTGTTTTCTAAGTCTCTGATGTTATCCCAGTAGGCCCTGAGATCTTCCAAGCTCCTTCAAATTTCTTCACCAAAAAGTTTGTCAAGCATTGGAATAGGCTACCCAGGAAAGCGATTGAATCACCATTCCTGAAGGTATTTAAAAGACATATAAACACGGCACTCAGGGACATGGTTTAATGGTGGACTTGGTCATGTTAGGTTAACGGTTCGATTTGATGGTCTTAAGGGTCTTTTCTAACCTAATTGAATCTATGATTTTTGGTTTTGTCCCATGTCTCATCATTCACATGACCCACTTTCAACATTATTTGACAAAAATGTACCTGTGGCAGACCTCAAGTAATCTTCTCATTAGTATTTTAAACTGGGAAGAAATGGAATAAGCACAAAGAGATGAAACTCAAATCTGGAGGGGACGTGTGTTGACTGGACAGTCAGCATATGTCATGATCATGCACTCATGGCTAGTTCTCTTTTCCACCAACAGGATGCATTCCTCCCATCCTGAAAGATTTAACAGATATATGATTAGACCATCTCACAGAAAGGACAGGGCAGCTCGCTCTTGTCAGCTTCTGCTGAACCTTCCTTCTCACAGTCCAGGTTACCAGGTGGAGATAAAGTACATTCATTTCAAGTCATTTCATGCTTTCCTAGGCCCACGAGTGCTTATAAACAGTTGATATGTTCATATCTATTCATACAAAAAATATTTATGGAACACAATCTACCAAGGAATGGGTCAGATCAAGGCATCTATATACACAGCTGTGAAATATAGACTTAGAACGCAGGAGTGCGCAGACTCTGGGTCTATACCACTGAGTGTAATTTCAGACTCTAGCAATGACTGCTAAGTGACATCCTTGACTTTATGGAAATGAGAAATTGAATGAGAAAGCTGTGTTCTTAGGCTTTTCCAGCATAAGTCCCACAACCTTCCAAGCTCCAGAAGGACTGATGATGATGTAAGCTCACTGAGTGACACCTGGCAGCCTTTTCTGTTTAAGATTCAGCCTGACTTAAAATACGTGACAGAAGAGCAGTATTTCCTGGTCCAGCTAAAGAAGCTTCCATGAGCAAAGCCCCTAATACTCCAAAATTTGTGCTTGCAATCCCTCTGTGAACCTAAAGGCTTTCCTCTCCCCCATCCCCAGTCTGAGACTTTGTAGAAACAAGTCCATTGCAATTCCGCTGAATTGTTACAAGATGTAGCAATGTTAGGGAAAGAGGACAGTGTGTATGCAACCTAATTGACTTACTGGTTCCTTTTTGACCAACTAGGAGTCGTAGCCCTCCACAGCAGTCATGACTGTCTTGTCTGCAGGAATGAGGGTCCCTAAAGTGGTTTTCTGGCATTGCAGAATAAGCCCTGGTAATCAGGCATTCTCCCAGGTCTGGAGATTAATACCAACGAACAAGCCAGTGTTTCAGTGGAGTCTTTTAGCATGGTTACAAGGCAGACAGGGCTGAAGAGGTGTAATGGGATGGATCTCATCCCATTACTACAATCCTCCTGATAGAACATATTTTCAACAACCATGAGGCATTAACCAGAATGACTAGTTGTTTTTATACATCCTGAGTGGAAAAATAAAGTAAGTAAAACCTCAAAGGACAGAGTATTATGGCAGTAAGAAAAATAAATAGAGAAGATTTGGTAGTATAAATATAAGTAGAGAAGATTTAAACAGCAGTTCATTCTATGTCTGAAGCAGATATGTGTCACAAAAAAGTATTTATTATTATTAAATATTATATCTGGCAATAGAAACACTTGATGTATTTAATAGTTTCCAGTCAACTCAAGCAGATGAAGCTAAACTGCAAAAGCATGTTACAGAAATTAGAGCATTACTGCAGCCCATTAGAAAATGAAATGTACACAAGAGAAACATTTTTTATCAGAGAACACAGAAGGAAAGTGATATCATCAGAGTGTTTGTGACTGATATAAAGCTGAAGAGCAACAAGGGAATGAGGAGAGGGAAGGAGAGAAGAAAGAAGACAGCTTGAGTGTCTGATAAGAGATGGAATCACATCAAAAAAACAGAGGAGGGAATGAAACTCAAGAGAAACTAAAAATTAACAGTGAAAGATACTCAAAGCTGTCATCTGCTAGATCTTCTTCGACAAGGAAATCATCAAGTCCAGGATGAAGTTTTGCTATTTACAATAACTCCTTGAAAAATATTAAAGATTATAAGCTTTTTGCAGCTTTTAACAATGTTTTTTAGCAGGGCGGCAACATTGGGCGGCATAACTGAATTAAGAAAACATTCAATATGAAGTTAGTTACTTGTTTTCATTGTTTATTTCCTAAAACGAGACTCCTTTTTTTCTCTTTAAATATTTTTCTATGCTTTTTCAAGAATATAAGTGAGGATATTCACTTTTTCTTATTTTGGAGTAAAACCTATTATCCTTAGAGCAAAAACAGAGGATCAGAAATAATATTATTAAGAAAACAAGAACTGAAGACATAGTTTTGTGTGGTTGTTCTTTTTTTTTTAAATTTAGACAACATCGTCCTGCATAAGGGAAGAGCTAGCGTTTCTTAATCTCATTAAAAAACAGTGAGAATTAATTTCTTAAATTAAATTGGGGCAGATTTGAAAATCTGTTCTTGCATGAAAAGAAATATTTACTGGACTTTCCAAGAAGCCATTTGCATCAAATTTTCATTATATTAATGGCAGTTAAGTATTTATATAATTTAGAATAAGACACAAGGCAAAGATTATTATTTAAATATACTTAAGAAGCTCATCCAAAGACTTGAAAATATGATATAGAAAATTCCACGCTGCTGTACTTAACTAAGAAAAGAAAATCAGGTATTTTTGTAACCCTGTATTACAGTAAAAAACAAATAAGATCCTGAGAAAATCTAATACAATTGAAATTTCATAAATGTTTACAAGAAGCCAGTCAATGCTCCTCTATTAAATAGCTTGGCTGAGGCATCCATGGATGAGTAGTAGATCCCTGAGAATTTTTACAGAGGATTATTTCAGATTCTTACCAGAGGTCTGTAATTAGTTATATTGTTTCATTTTTCCATATAATATTATAATTAAATTTTGCATTTTAAAAAATGCTCAGAAAGGCAACCTGCATCTAAGATGAAAGCTATATCTACTGGGTAAAAGCAACATTCTCTATTTCATAATATTGAACACATTCACTTGGATACCACAGCTGAGATGAATGGGTAAGTGAATATTTCATAACTCCAAACAAACTTGGATGGGAGTTTGTGCATATGGCCAAAAGAGGGAAGCTGGACATTTCAGTACTTGACTGGTGAAAACCTAACTGCTGTGAAACTTCTGTACCTTCAGGGTAACTTAGAGACTTCTGAATGACGTAGACACCTGACACAGGATTTCGATAAGTAAGTTCACCTATGAATCTATTTTGAGGACAGTATTCAGAAAATAATCAATCACAGAGGAAAATGCAAAAGAAGCAGTTACTAATTTTTTTGTTTTCAACATTTCCAGGACCTATTCATCCTGTGTTTCTTGCCACACAACAGCCCATCTAATTGTATTCTTACCTAGCCATTAGTTCTTAAAGGGCATCAGACATAGAGTCCCACAACCATATAGACAAAGCCATAAGTGTCTACCCCAAAACACATTCTGTGTCCTAGACCATGAAGCAAGCCTTTAAGATGTTAAACAGGGATGCAGATCAGAAATATCCTATGTCTGGAACCTCTTTACTCTCAGTTGCCTACATTTTCACGTATGGCTGGGCCTTTAAACTCATGCAATGTAAATGGAGCTAATGTGCTTGGCTCTGAGACTGGAAGTTTGAGTTGGAGACATACAATACAAGTATTTGAATGCTAAATTTAGAAGGACTTTACTGTGCTTTACTGAGCACATCAGCTCCATGTTAAGAACGGAATGGGGTATGTGATTTGATGAAGGGAAGGTAGACCATGGAACAAACTAATAAATACTGTCTGTGAAAATAAAACAACTCAGCACTTTTTAATACATTGTTGAATACCATTCTGTGGTATTCACAGAAGCTTCTGTGTTTTCTGAGAGTCATCATATTAGACCCAGTGCATACTCATTATATGGATTTCTCTTTGCTATTATGACTATAAACTACAAGTGCTCTTTTTCCATAGAAAGTGGATGATAAAGTTTTCTCACAAATAAACTGAAAAGTCTAAAAGTATATGATGAGAGGACGTGACTAGTATAGTTCAGTAAATAATTTGTATATAAGAATTTCTTTATAACACTTTGGAAAACATTTTACCTCATTTACATTTAGTTTCAAGATTGATTCAATCACAGTCACAAAGCACAGTCATACAATTCATGCACAATAGCAGGAAAGGCTATGACATCTGCAGGAGCAGAAGAAAGTGGCATATTGTGGAGGAAAATCAATTTGTTTATGTAAAGGTGTGGGCTTTTTTCTCCATTTAAATTATAAATACCTTTTTATACATACCTATGTGTGTCAGATTTCTCTACCACACAAATGGTGAATGTCTTAACATAGTTCTGTGTCCTAAATAAAATATAAAGTAAAAGAAAATAAAATAATTAATAGATTCTTCAGCTATTTCAGATAAATCCATTTCTCTTACTGTATATACGCTGTTATTTGACTGCATTTATTTCTTCTGACAACAGGCTAAACAGCAATTTGTGACAGTTGCAAATTCTCACCAAAGCAAGAGATGCAATCAAAGCAGTGTAGCTTACAGCCAAAGTAAGCAAAAAGCATTTGAAATTAATTTCAAATACAGAAATGTATTGAAATACAGAGAAGCCTTAGTAAAGGATACTCATTCAGAAATGTCACCAACAGTGACATCATCACATGACTTAAACTTCAGATATACTGTGACAGTTCCCTCACAGTCTGTATGGCTAGAATATTCACATTCTCTAGAAGACATATTCAGCGCAAGGTTCACAGAGGAGGAAAGTCTGTCTTTAGTTCTTCTCTATGAACCTACATTTAGGTCTGTTAGATCAATTACAAACTGACTAAGTTGCTGGAAGATGCAATGAAAATCATTTTAAAGAAGCTCATACTGGATTAATAATGTTCATATATGCTGAGAAAGTCTTGACAAGTAAACTTCATATAATCAAACTTTGTGCTGAGTAAGATACTTTCTGTTTTCCTTCACAGTAAATACCATACTACTTTGCATATAAGCGGACAGAAAAAGAATGAAGAGAGGACTTTGAGCATCACTCTCATCTTCCTATAGACAATCCCCACTGCTCTGGCCAGCATTTATTATCATAATCAACGGAATATTTGGTAGGATTCAAGACAAAAAGAAATTTGCTTGGGGAGTAACAAACCTTTTCTTCCTGAGTGACAAGAAGATGTGTTCTGCGAGGCTATACATTAATACAATTTTCTTCAGCTGAAATTTATGAGCAGAATACATCTGAAATATCTCACATTTTAAGCAAATTTGTCTTCATTTTCTTGTTTTCAAATTCTGTTCCAATGAGCTTAAACATATGGAAAGAATATAATTATATCTTCACTGTAGCTTAAAGTAGCAATCTAATATGCATAATAGCAACCACAAGAGACAATATACAGTTTTGTTAGTCATCATTTTGTGAACATCTCATAGTTTTAAAGCCAAGGAAAGCCAGTGAGAAATAAAGGTTTATTCTGTTAAACAATATGTTTAACAGAACAAATTTAATTTGAAGTTGTTTGTAGAAATATTAACAATTTATGATGTATCTCATAGTGACCAGGACTTTTTATAGTTTTGAAAGAAGATTCCAGACAATGCTGTTTGAGAAACATTTGAATCTGCTGGTAATTATGTAAGGGACACCTTCCACTAGATCAGGTTGATGAAAACCCCATCCAGCCTGGCCTTGAACACTTCCAGGGATGGGGCATCCACAACTT
>JAOXJM010000023.1:96465991-96477061 GCA_026413425.1 Tringa solitaria | reverse complement strand
GATATACATGATATAAAAATTAATTAACTAGAACCTCATAATATAATCAGTTCGATTCAATATGATATGCTTTGATTCTTAAAATAGCTCTTTAAATGGAAAATAATGATTTCATTTCATTTTTTCTGGAACTGACAAAATATAATAAATTCAAATTAGTAAGCATATTATTTTAAAAACATTGAACTGGTTACTGAAAAGAACTGATCGATATGGTACTGTGAGAAGCAAAAAAATGTTAGTTTCACACACATACACAACAGTGTAAATCTGTTTAACAAGCTTATTTGCATTTCTGGATATCCACTATTGTTCCAAAGAATAAATATCTTTAATAGCTGCTACACATACAATATTAAGAAATTTAGCATTTGTAAATATCCAGACACAGATGTGTACAGAAAATAACATAACATGGCAGGAAAGAACTCAGAAAAGTAAGTTTAAAAAACTCAACACTTTTTTGTAATCCAATATTAAATTTCATTGCAGCTTCTGATAACACCTACATGACATAATTGCCATCTGCATAAATTTAAAATTTTATAACTGTATTCATATACAACTTTTCTTTATTTTACTGTGTGTCTTTTTTTAACATATCTAAAGTTTTTCTTTCTACAAAAATAAACACTTATAGCTTATGCTACAAAAAAATGCTGGTAGATAAGCAGAGCGATAATACAGAGTCGAGGGCGTAATATTTCAAAAGATAAATTTCATTACACTATTACAAAAACAGGGAGCTACTATGAAAATGAGAAAAACAGAAGCAGCGCTTTAAGAACATGCTGAGGCAATGCTATGCAGGTTTTATCAGGGAGTTCTGGTAAACAAGCAGTGACCCAAATTAAGAAACTAGATTATGATTTCTCCAATCTACTCTTTATCGATACAAAGAGATGCTAAGAAGACTCTATACTTGCTAACAAGAACCTGGAATTATCAGATAATCCAATTGCTAAAAGAGTGAAAGAGAGGAGGAAGAAGGAAGAGGAAGGAAGAGAAGAACAAGGGAGGAATGGGAAAGGGAAGGAAGATTAAAACAGTGATTACAGAAACTTTCTTCCAGTTGTAATTTTTATAGAGATTAAAGGTCCATGTGTTACTGTAGATGCAGCAGAAAATTCTTTGATATAAAACAATGCAAATTAAATAAGAACAAATTCTGAGTGCATAAGGAATGAAAAAAGGACCTGGATGATTTTTTTTAAACTTCTTACTTTGAGGACTGATACTAATTACTAACAAGGAAATCTCATAAAAGCTACCAGGTTCAGCAACTCTCAATGCAGTCTTTTCTTTCAATTGAATAAACTAGATGTCTACTCCAAGGCCCTATAGTTACTACCTATAGTATAATCTCAGTTAGATGTTTGCTAACTACATTCTTGCCCAGTTGATATTGTTATATTTAGTATTTAATATAGAGGTGTAAGTTTTGGAATGAGAGATATCTTTTTGTTGTTAGTGTCTTTTACCTTTAAGAACTCAAACCAATATAGATAAAGAATCTTATCCAATGTCTAGTTATAAATCATATAATACAGATTTTATACTCCTATTCATTAATAACCTTAATATATTATAACAGTATTTCCATGTGGCAAAATTATATGGGAAGTTTTCATTTATTAAGCTCATAAATATATTCCCTGGAAATGTGGTCTGGGTTTGTCTTAGGGGTTAAGAGTCTATATGCAAAAGAAAAAGCATTCCTTTGCAAAAGCAGTAATTACCTGACAGATTCAGCTGTTGTCCAGCTGCACAACAAAACTATTCACACCTCATCTCAACTTACTTTTTTAGTATCTGATCTGACTGACAGTTTTTATCATTGTTTTCCATGCATTTGAAACTTCTGCAGATCTGAATCTTGACTCTAGAACAGGCAGAGTAAATTATGCTTAATACATTCATATTCTAGACTTTTTAAAAATAGTACCATTAATCAATATGCCAATAAGCATTATATAGAACAGAAGGTAATTTTTAAATACTTTGTTAGCTATATAAAGTAGCATTCAAATATAACAGAAAATAGCATACAATGCTGTGGGGTAGGTACAAAGAGTCAGATATTTAGTCCTCTGATAAACAGATGCAAGGTTATGCATAGTGTGAGATCAAGGAAAAGATTTAGATTTTTTTTTAAAGTATAAATCACAGATTTTAATCACAGTGATCACTTATTTGACCATGTAAGCCTAAGGAGAACATGCTTAATTAAACCAAAGGACAGCTGTGAACATGGGTTGTTAGGCAAAAAGCACTTAATAGTAGTTAGGTAAAAAGCAGCTGTACCTTTGCTACACAAGCCAACCAATTTTTATTTTTTTTAAAACAAAAAACAAAGGTTGTCCTCCAGCGTTTTGATCCAAGAAAAAGTTTCAAAAATTATCTTCTGCCTTTCAGATGACAAAACCAACATTATTTCATGTTGAAAGAATGTAGTAACATTTTGTGCATTTACTCTATTCATCTGTGGTGTTATTTAAATATCACCATCAGTAGCAACCTTTCTCCTTTAAGTATTTCTTTATTTGCCATATTAAACTGCATGGAAAAAATACTCAACAGTCTAACCCCTGGCACAGTAGATGAAAAAGGATCACACAGTATTATCTGTGCATTCAAAGTAATGCATTAAATGAACATCGTCAGAGACAACTATCCCAATCATATTTCACATAATATCATTATTGTACCATTATATGATAAATATGAGCAAAAAAAAGGACAGTTTTTCTCTTAATGTAGCAATAAATACATTTGCTTTCCATCAGGACGTATTTGATGTAGTCTTCCTATCTGATAGGTGTTGGGGAAAAAAGCCTTTGTTACCCTCTGGCGGTGCTTCATTTATATTCAGGGAGAAGCCCAGGCTGCTCTTGAAGTAGTTGTCTTCTGAATCCCAATGGGATGGGCTCAGCAACAGTATAGCTCAGGTTTCACTTAAACTGGCTCCACTTAAATAAAATGCAGCCTGCTTCTTAAGACAGTCTGGAATACAGCCTAGGTCTATGGCTACATCACTTGTCTGCAGTTCAACAGAAATAGCTAGGGACTTAAAAGTGTTATAAGAGCCTAGGGCTTATAATCTTCAAAAAAATGAGGTATACCATTGATTACTGGAATTTTTTTTTTAATCAGTATCCTCAAGACTATGTCTCTGCTATTCTGAAAGAGGAGTACCTCAGATCATGGTAATCATTACATGCCCTACATCCTATCTGCCTTCCATCCACAAGGCTCTTGTGCTAATGTGGGAGTAGACAGGCTACCTATAGAAACATGTAAAGCAAATGTATTTATCCCAGGTTTTAAAGCTGTATCAAATTAAGGCATAATTTTAAATCATACAGGAATAAAAGTAAGGTTTATATATAGTGGGTTTTGTCATAAACACTTTAATCTGAAATATAGCCTGATTTCTATTGGTTTTAGGAATGACTAAAGAGCCGTTACCTGAAAATTAATCAGCATAGAAAAGTATCAATGTCTAATTTTATCAAAGTATTACGGTATGACAAGCATACAATAATTTCATATTGCTTCATTAAGTACAGTATTTTCTGAGGAGATTAATACTGTAAAACCTAAGTGTCCTTTTCATGTACTCCCAGTATTTTTCTTAAAAGCTAGCCAAAGTGCCCGTTGATGCTTAAAGCAGTTTCTGCTGTATTTCTGCAGACAGGTATATAGCACAAAGACGCAGTACTGTAATGGCTGACCTCAAAAGTCCTTCTTATAAAACATCATTGGGTCTTTGCTGCTTTGTTGCATACATTCTGACAAACTCTAATCAATCTGTTTTAATATCAAAGGAAACTTCCTCCCAGGTATGCTCATTTCAGTGCAAATGTCAGAACTTTTGACCTTTTCTTGCCGCACACTGGTGCTTCTTCTTTGTGACTTTGCCCTTGTTGGCTTTGCTTTCTTTAGGAGCTGTCAGTATTTCCAGCATGCTTCCACCTCTCCCTAAACCCCTGAATGTTCTTTTCCAGAGAGCAATACTGTAACTGTCTAGCCTTATTTGCTCTTCCTTTAAATTTATTCTGAGTCAAGTTCTCTTTTTGTACAAGGCTGTCAGGCTAGTAAAAAAAAAATAATGTTTTATTTGTTCTTCTCAAAAACATGACTTGAATGATGCTTTCTGTAATCTGCCGGTCAGTGCCAAAATAAAGATCATTAGCTTTGCTTCCTCCTGTTAATAATGTCAGTGTCTCTATTTTGTTCACACAGGCATTCCCAACAAACGTAAAACTATCAGAGCATCTGCAATAGACTTAGCGTGGAGAAAAATTACTTCACATCAGTCTTCCTTTGTAATTCTGAAGAGTTCACACATAGGAGTAGATTCCTCCCACTCTAGTTCTGCTCCTACAAATATATCTTTACTGGTCTGATGATGTAAGACAGTGAGAGTCAGAGGGCTCACTAGAAAAAAAAAAGTCAGTCCCAAATGTGATTTTAGACTGCACAACCTTCCTCAATATCTCTGTCTAAAAACTCAGATCACCACTAAAAGTCTGTAACAATGGCCTGTCATAAGAAGTATCAAGCTAACAGTGCTAGGATAATGAAACATCTTCCAGCTCACGGGTTGATAGTCTTATCTTTTCATCCTGGTTATCATATTGACAGTTGTTTACTTTGGGCTAACTAGCCATCATGGCTTCTGGTCAGCCAGCAGAATGAGCAATGGGATTACAGTTCTGTTTCCAGTATACTTTAGAAATATATCCTGAATTTTTCTTTGTTTAATATCTGCTAAAATAACAGAAGACAGTGACACGTACATGTGCGAATAGAGCAAGGGATTAATAGAAACTCAGACATACGGCTTGTAAGGCTTTCCTAGAGAGTGATTTTATGGTTCTGCTGTAAATACTTAGGTGTATATAAACAGAGATAGAAAAATTAAAAAAAAAAGGAGTGAAAACCTAGCTACTAGTGGAAAGATTGAGGAGAGATCAGTGTGATGAAGTCCTAACTAGGAAGAAACGACAAAACCATTCCCAGTTGTACTATGCTTTAAGTCCTCTGGTTCAATCTGTATGTATATCTTTGTTGGGTACCCATTAATGAGTTACAAACTTGCTCTATACATACAAACATTAGGTTAGAAGTAATAAGCAAGATAAGGAGCTCAAGGGTAACTGATCCTGGATTAATGAAGGTGTTTGCTGTGAGGTCACAAAATTAGTACTAATTAATAACAGAATTAAGATTGTAGCCAAAAATGCACACCTAAATGCTTCATTTGATTGATGACAAACTCACTTAAACCAAAATCCTTCACATCATATAAAATGATTTTCATTTCTATATATTGAGGAATGCATTATTTTTTTGGTACATTCTTTTAAAGTCAGGGAGTGAATAAAGAAGGGAAAATGGATGGGAAAGAAAAAAGGAAGGGAAAGGAAAAAGGAAGGGGAAGAAATTCTCCAATACCAGTGCTGTTTTCAATTGCAGGATAAAAGCCAGTGTTCCTGAAGTTTTCTAGGGGGTTTTAAGCTCTGTCTAACTTTGAAATACTTTGGAGGTTATTCACAAATGTTGACATTTTATTGCTCTTATCTGAATCTTCCTGTTCTGCAAATATATTTTGCTAGAATGCATCACATGCTTCAAAAGGTTATTTAATGTCTTCATGCATTTTGAATGTTTTATTTTCATTACAGCTCCATCTACCTATTTCTCCCTTAATTGGTAGCTGGGAGTCGTCTGCTTTCTTACCATATTCAGATATTATTTTTTTTTGCTCAGCATATCTGAAATGTTTAATTCTCCTACTCACTAAAGTAAAAAGTCATTTTTTAGGGCCCTGTAATTCACACTTGTGTAATTCTTTTGATATTATTGATGTTATTTCTGGTCGTGTTAAATTTATATTTGTAAGTTAAATGAGAGACTCATGCTTTTGTATATTTTATCTGTTTTCTATGTAACTTATTTTCAGGTGCCTCTCTTTCTTACTTTTGTCAAAAATCATTTTTACTATTACGTATTTTTAAAAATTTATTTTTATCACATGAATACTGCTACTGATTTAAGATTCATCTGGGTTTTAATGTTCAGAAGCGTTTTCTTTTTTTTTTTTAAAAAAAGAAACCATCAATATAACACCTTGAAGTAAAAATCTTAAATAATATTTATCAAGACTCTAACAGATACTGAGATTTTGTCTCAAGTTGATAAAAATACTCAAAGCATACAATTTAAAAAGGAAAACATTAATACCACTTGACACTGAAAACAGTTAATTGATCTTATGTTTGAGCATGACCTATTTCTATAGACTATTACTTTGACTGTTAGGGCCCGGAGGGCACCTTCTCCTCACCCTACCCATGACCCCAGACCCCATGTCACACCCTGGGGCCATCAGCCCTGCCCCAGGGACACCACTGCAGGGCTGGTCTCCAACCGCTCACAGCCCGGCCATGGGCCCTCCAAGCCAGGCCCACCCACAGGCTGATGTCCCAGCCTGGCTTCAAACTGTCCACATCTGCATGGCCCTGCCCAGCCTTCCCAGGAGTAGACTGTGGTTACCCTTGCCAGGCCTGATCCTGACGCCCACCTATAGGCTGACAACCGATCCCTGTCTCTGCCTTCCATCATCATCATTATCATATGGCAGTCTGGACCCTTAGCTGAGCCTGCCTTCCAAACCCAGGCCTGTCCCCTCCCCTGGCTCCGGCTCCGGCTCCAATTCTGGTCTGGTCTGGTCGTGAAGGTGACTTCCTCAGCTCCCTGTTCCTTAAGGAGCAGCCAGCCCTCACTGCTCCCTGACGTTGGTTACGAATAAAAGGCAAAAGGCTAATTAGTCACAACTCCATTGGTTTACTGCTGAGGAATTAGATGACTCTAATCAGTCAAGAACACTAACACACACGGTGTGCCCACGCCTTGTTTTCTAAACTGTTTTGTTCCCCCCTGATTTCCCCAAGTGTGGGGGCTAGGTCAGTATGTTGTTTCACTCAGAGGTATTGTAGTAGATTCAACTAGTTTGTGATATACAGTTTTATAGAATTACCTTATCTCCATCTGTGTACAAGAAAAGCCCAAAAGAAAAATGAATGTTCTGAAAATACAGACAGAACTGTGCCTTTATTTGTGTGGTATTTTAAAGGATATATCAAGAAGTGAAATGCCTACAAACCCTTAGAAGACCGAAGAGGAATAACAGAAGAAGAATCTCCTTCTCAACTGGTTTAGTAAAGGAAAGAGTTGACAGGGTCCTAGAACATGTAAAAGTTCAAATGAACTCTGTGTTCAAATGGCCTCTGTGAAAAAAAAGTAAATGATTAGGATAATGGGATTTAGTTTCACAGCTCCTCACCTCAAAAATATATGCACTGTAACAACCAAAATAATAGCATATGTCAAATAATAGATTAAAAAATTTAAATTTGACTGGATTAGTAAGTATAGTATCAGTAACTTCATTAGTTACTTCATTGAACTACCAATAAAAAAAAAAACAACACACCAAAACAAATACAAAATTCTTGGACTCCTGCTTGCTCTTGCACCAAGAACTTCTGGCAGCCAATCCTGAGGGAATTGTCAAAAAAGTGCAGACAATACTAAATTTTATGCAGACTATTTTCCTGTCCATTTTAAGCTAGTCAAAGTCAACCTCAGAGCAACAACAAAGAAAAAAATGATTGATATCTTCTGTTTTTCTTTTGTGGGGTCTTCCCAATAGCTGTGACAGTATCGTTTCTAGGTCAAAAGTAGCTCAGTAAGTCTGCACCAGCTGAAGCAATAGTTGCATTTTGATAGCATGATAACCATGAGTCAAAGGGGTTTTCAAAGGAAGGCTTTTGCAATAGTGGGATACAGTCTAAAATTGCTGTTAAATTGCAAACAAAAAAATGACACTATAGGTCAGTGTCTCCTATGTGCTGGAGCTATTTGTGTAAGATGAGATGTCACAGGAGATATTATCTTGATAAAAATGGTGATTTAAAACCATTCTTTTTATACAAGAGAAATGACACAAAGCTATGGCCAGGACACAGCACAAGGACTTGCACAGGTAGGCTGGCTTAGTGAAATGAGCTTATTACTTCAGTCATAGTTGGACTATCATAACAGATCATTATTTCCTGTACTACCTGTTCTATGGAAAAGATAGGGGACACTACGTTGCCTATATATCTGACAAGAAAGTAATAATCACAGTATCTGGAAAATACTATATGCTAGATACTGCAATGACACGCGAAATGTCCCTGCAGTGTGACTTCTACTTTCAATTTAATATTTCTCTTTGATGCTAGTAAATAAACTCTTTGTCTTTTACCTATACTATTGATTGGTTTTTTTCTTTCATATGAAGAAAGTGTAGCTAATAAAAGACTCAGAGAATTTGACCTTAAATATTCCTTTGTTTAACTGTGTTGTCTGTGGCTACGCCACAGTTTATCACAATAAACCAAAAATATCATGGAATTTCCTAGAGCACTGGAACCAATCCCCTAACTTGTTACAGTGTTAGGATGGCCTCGATTTGCTGTTGGCCAGACAGCCCTCACTCAAAGAATTGCAAGGCACAATCAAGGTAGAATGGCTCAGAGACTACTCTTAATAGGCAGTTTTGATCCAGCTTTGATTCAGGTGACAGAAGAATTTATTAGCATGCAGATGGACCCTTCCATATCTTTTTGACCTCAGTGCCAAAGAATGGTGGTCCTGTGTACATTATATTTGTTACTATAACATAGCCTCTCATTTCTTTTATTTTCCACAGTTGCTTTTAATTTTAATACCTGACTGTTCCTAACCTTTTTAACCTCTTCCTTTGGATATTGCTATGACCATAATTTAGTTTATTTTGTAACAAAACATTTAAAACCTGTATTAAATACTTTTAAAATCCCTTGTAGATATTTGAGGCTTTATGTAAACCTGAAAAAAAAAAAAACAACGCACAACCATGCACAAACACATGCATCCAGTGTATTATGCTGAGCTCCACAAGCAAGGGGCCACACCGTGTTAGCAAAGCTATGAGATGAATCAGACGTTACATTGATGAGAATCAGAACAAACTCTCTCTCTGCAGCTGAAGCTGCATGACGGTAAGAAGTCATGGTGGTGTAATAAGACAGTCCTGAAGTCACTGTACTGTGATGCGGATCAGGAGTCAGGTCTCTGAAATTTGAAAAATAATACACGCAGCACAGAGAAGCAGGAGTGCAACATGAGACTACTCAAGTGCACAGAGACCCAGGGTTAGGCTTCAGCAAAGCCAAAAAGATTACAAATCATTACATTTTATTATGGTTCTTCATTTGTGGTTCTTGGCTTGAGTGCTCTTCTGAATTTGTTCACTACATTTTTTTTCTTTCTTTATCTCTTGAAACATAATAGAAGATGTTCACTCAAAGGCTTCAGTTTTCTTCTGGTCTTTTCTGTGCCACACAAGAACTCTCTAAGTTCTGAATGCAAACAATGTGCATTATGACTAGATGGTAAAACACATTGTTTTCAAAGATTGGATTGCATTTTTACTTGGGCAATAAAGGAGTTAATGTTTATTGGGCAGAAAATATTTTATCAGATATCCAAAGAGAATGTTAGGATGTCATGGAATAACTGCCAACACAGCAAAATGTAAACATTCACCTTGATATTAGAAAGGCAAGACTCCTAAGTATGGATTCATATTTTTTCATTTCTGATTAAAAAAGTACAGTCCCAGTTAACTTTTGTGTGTGTGTGATTATACAATGCAGATATCTACTATGTTCTGAAGAACAGTTTCTTCTTAGAGACTTAGTGACATGCTCAGTTGTGCTTTGCAGCTGAGAAAAATAAGCAGGATGCTCACATATGATAACCGAGGAAAAACACTTTTCTTAAGGGTTTGGTTTTTTCCTTAGAGACAAGAGACAGCTAATTTCTAAAAAATCAGCCAGCCATTCCTTAAAGTTATTTCCCTTTAATTTTATTAGTTGGTTGTTTTGGGGTTTTTTTGAAGAAAATAATTTTGTTCATAAAAAACTACTGTTTTGTGTGTTTTGTTTCCAGAGTTATGAAGTCAATTTACTGCATGCACAGAAGATTTTTTAGTTAAGAGCTTGAAGGGACTTGATCATTTAGCAATTATTTTTATGTCATAATTTCTTTTTGGCTTTTCTCAGCTCTAGTTAGAAGTTGTCTTTCAAACTTCTTCCAAACAAAACAATGCACATGGTAGGAAATCCTAGCACAGCACTGACAAAAATTGTCAAAAAAAAAATTGTCAGCGAAAATGAAGTGACAGACAGTTACTATCATTAACTGTATGCAATATTCAAGCTTCAGATAAACCCTTGTGACAAATAGTAGGTGAGTCTTATGTGGTTCAATGTGTCTTTTGAACTGGAGAGCTGTACCATGATGAATCTCAGCATTTGTAGCCAAGGTATGCTTCTACCCTGAAAAGAACTTTGCAAAAGCTGTCCCTTGGTGCCCTGTAGTTTCAATTTGTCTTTATGATTGATCAGAAGCATATCAGCTCACTATTTTAGTCCTAAAATTCTTCATTTTTGTTACCTTTCCCTTTTTGCTGATAGGACCTTTAGAGTAAAGAATATGATTTGTTTTTTGTTGTTAGAATCGGGCCCATATCAACCGCGCTTTGCATGTGCTACTAAGATACTAAAATAGAAACAAATAGATAGGAATAATTCTCTCTACCATTTAAAATTCTTATCTAAATGCCAATTGCAAGACCAAACTGTTCACACCTATAGATGTACAGTCGACAGTCTATGCTTTCATTCACAACTGGGAAACCACATGGAAGAAAATATGCAAACTTTCACCCAGGGTTTTACTGAAGGCAAAAAGCCAGATACCTGAGCCAGAAGGAAATACACTTTGATTTTCAGATAACAAATGAATATTCAGATATATAAAACAGGCGCGTGTATAACAGTTTTCAAGGAAACTCAACAGGATTCCCCATGAAAAAAACCCTATATTACAAAAACAAAAGGGTCAGAATTGATTTGAATATTAACTTTTTTCTTGCTTTTATCGCAAACATTTATGAAAAGTACTTGA
>JAOXJM010000023.1:96445811-96465891 GCA_026413425.1 Tringa solitaria | reverse complement strand
GTACTTGATTTAAGCAAGAGTACATGAATGTAATTTGGGGTGGAGTGGTTTTTTTTGTATTTTACTCATGCTATTTTGGCCAGATTTACTATCAAAGGTTAATCAAAGTGAAGACACACAGAGTAATGCTCTAGAAGTTCAACAGTAAGGTTGAATGAAATTAGGAATCATATGTCTAAGTACAATCTCCTTTAGTGACAGATAGTACTTTTACACATAGCTCATGCAATTCTATTGACTTCAGAGTGCTTTCATAAGAACCAAGGACAAAATGAGGGCTACACTTACTTCTGATTTATATCTCTATCTAGACCACAGGCAAATTTCACCTAGATCTTGTCAGTGCCCAAGATGTGAAATATGCATGTTCTCATCTGTTTCGTTGTTCCTTCAGTCTGTCTGGTAGCAGTTGCTCTCTAGCATTCAACTATTGACCTCTACAATATCTAGTGTTAGGCGACTATGGCTGCAAACTGTTTCCTCAGTGGAGCACTGTAGAAATTAATTTATTGGAAATTTGAGCCCACAATGTTGCCCAAAATTAATTTAATAGTTTTCAGCTAGATTTTGTACTATTGAATATGTAGACATCTCCTGTGAAATGTCTGAGGAGAATCTAGGGAGTAAAAATAGGATCTGAAAAAGGAAATAAATGAATAATAGAAAGAATCTTCCTTGTCTAATGGAAAATGCTGAATACCTTCTCAAACTTGTTCATGCTAAGTTTTGATGGAATTATTGTTTATGCATTCCTTCTGTGTAATTTTTATCTACCATTCAGTGTTTGCATGAGCAAATGCACTTTGGTTTTCTCTTTTGCCTGAGAGGTCTTGAACCTACTCCCTGATTTCTCCTTTTTTTCTTTCTGTTAGAGCTGAATTTCAACATTTGAACTAGAAGACTATTCTGTCTAACCTCCTTCTATTACCTGATGGCTGCAGATATGACAGCTTTAGATTAAATCCTCTCAGGACAAAGAAGATTTAGATCCTTCTCCTAGTTCTGAGGATGCTCTCTGCCACTAGGACTAACTTCTATGCTCATAAGTGTATATACAAGTACAGATGACCAACTTTATTTTTTAGGCACTATCTGTTCTTAATCACATATGTCTACAAACTAGTCTGGGGCCAGAAAGAAAAGTTTCATACTGGTATGTACATACACAGTTTAAGTAATACATCCTTCAGGCTTTCTTCACTGTGAAGTTAGGTACTAAACTCAAACTGTAAATACAAATTCTCAGTTCAGGCATTTAAAAAGGAATAACAGACATAATTGTCATTCATTTTGGTGGATAAGCACTTCCAAGAGAGTTGGATTTAGTGGCATATTTAGAAAAAATTTCCACTGTTAAAAAACTAATTAAACCGTGGAGCTTAGTTGGTGTAGGTATGCTAAAGAAGAGCTCTACCTCTTTTTCTGCCTGAGGTTTTCTGCCAGTAATGCAGCTTCATTGTACTTCATACTGTCCCATCATTTAACATTTAATTTGTGATTTTTGTTGACAATTTCCTTTGAATCACATTTTTTAGTTACTCTCTGTTTATAGACAAGGTGGGATAGCATATTACTGTTCCTTCTGCAATTCCAAGCATTATTTTCTTTGGTGTCTTTTTTAGCACATCGTGTTTTCAGTTTATATTCATAACCAAAGCTTACTCATATTGACATTAGCTTTATCTGTTTTTCATAATAATCTTCTAAAAGAACAGAAAGAAAGTACATAACACTGGTTAATATGAAATGGAGTACTGATGGCCAGCACAGAAATTATTATCTGGGATGTACTGGGATGCATCACTACTATTTTGTGGTTCTTGAACAATGCAACTTGGTGTCTCTTATGTTTTACTTTGTGCAGCAGCAAGTTCAGATGAAGGCTTCAGGGATTTCTTCACCACTGCATACAAATTTTCTCAAGGTCAGATGCTGTAGTATCTTTTCATTTAACAGTCACCCTTCAATTTGCTTTGCAGTCTTGTGATTCATTATTCTGCAGGTTTGTGTATTGAAAGAACGTTTCTCATTTCCTCCATCTCTTTAAAGATGTGCCTTACCCACGTTTACTGGTCCCTTACTTTTATGTCATCTACAAACTAAGAAATGTCATTCTGAGTATCATTGGCAAAGTAATGAATGTAAAACCAAAAAAAAGCTGCAGACTCTGAAAAACTGATCCCTCTAGGTACATCTCTAAAGTCTAGGACTCCATATACCCTAAATGATACAAATTGTTTCACTAATCTTAAAGTGATCATTAATGTGAGAATCAGAACCTGAAACTTTTAAAGATCTGGGAGACAAGGAGATGTTTTATATTTCAGCAATTTCCACAGAGACTACTGTCAGTGTGTTTAAAGTTCAGTTTACTGGTGCCTTTGTTGATCTGGATAGTGCAACTGTTCTTCTTTTGGATTAAAGAAGTATAAAGACTATTACAGCAGAAGACAAGTGAAAGTCAATACAGAATGACAACATTGGCCAAAAATCCAAGCAAAAAAGAATGCCTATATATATGATTTATAATGAGATTAGGAATATAAGACAAAAGCAGAAACACTGAAAGATCACCCTCAGCTTCTATCTAAATCTAGTCTTCAGATCGTTAAGCAACTCAATTTCTCAGTTTCTCTAGATTCATAAGGATCTTCATCTGTGCACATCCACGCACACTTCAGTCTTGGTTGTGGCACTTGTAAGTTTTCTTTAGTTGTCACCTTGGAACACACTGCACATGTCATTTTCTTCAGAAGATACCTATTACTCTCCCTTCCTTTAATGATATGCCAATTAACTGGAGCACGCCCTAGAATATTTCAGTGGATTTTTAAGGTACAATTTTATGAGTTACATGTACACATGCATGCACATTTCCCAGAAAATTTCAGGGAAGAGCAATAACGGCATTAAAGGTACAGCAGACATGAATTAACTAGTGGATTTTTCACCCTGGGTAGGTTTTGAAGCTATATATATCACAAAGTATATATAATAAATCATATAATCTTAGCATAGAAGAAGACAAATCTCTCAATAACAGCAAATTCATATTATATGATGAAAGCCTTTCCTTTTAGCTAACTTATTCTGCATTCTAGATATCAAGCTGAGTCTTTAGATTCCATTGAGACATATGAAATTATTCCTAGAGAACACAGAAAACCAGTATATGAAATGTTCACCACGTAGAATACAGGAACCTTGACTTTAGAAATGCAGTGCTATTAAAAAGCCAGAGGCCAGTTTTGAAAATGAATCATGTTAATCATCTTTTTATAGGCAAATAACTTCTCCCCAGGTCTCTGTCTGCAAGGTTGAGAGTCAAAAAGCACCTGCTATCAGAAAATAGCAGCCTATAATTTAGGCACAGTTTTGCTAGCAGTGGATGGCACATGAGGAGATTCAGTTAATGGCTAATTCTCCGTTTTAATGACTAAACTATTACTTTATTTTACAACTTTCTTTTTTAAACTAATATCAGCTTATTACACTTTAACATTAACTTGATAATTGTCAATTGCTGTCTGAAAAGCCAGTAATTCTGTTTTTCAATTGGTCAATTAATACAATAGGGTTTTTGGCCTTAATTGTAGTATCAGATAAACCCGTTTATCAATGACAATAAACTATTCATCTTCATATGGAGAAATGGGTTACCAATTACTAGACCAATAAAATTTCAATTAAAAAAGGAAATCAAATAGATATTAAGGTAAAGATGTTCTGAAATTTCTTACTGAATAGGGAAGAAAATCACACTACATTATTTTCTTTCTGTAAAAGAAAATGTTCACATTTCAGCATGCCAACTACAGTTATTCCAGAAAGGAACTGTCTTTTAAAAAAAATTTTCAAACTGAAATGCTTAAATAGATCATTTCATGAAATCTGTTTCACCTGAAAAATCTTTCCAACTGCAGGTAGTGGATAAAAAAAAAAAAGAGAGAGAGACAAAAAATAATTTCAAAAAATTTAGGTATTTCTCTTTTTATCTCACTTTTTCCTGGAAAAAGGTGTGGCAAGGGAAAGAAATCAAAAGATAAGTATAAGAATTAGTTTTAAAAACCCAACAACCTCACTGGTGGTTATCAAGCCTCTTTGAACAAAACACATACCTAAGTAAAGGAAAAAGTGGTGTCCCTCAGAGCTGAACACAAAAAGCCAGTACAAGGGGAGAAGAATCACATATATATACGAATAGAAAATGAATAGAAACTGCTGAGGAGTGGGGTAGCTTTTTGTGGGATAATGGAAGACTTTACTTCACCTGGGAGTCTGAGCCCACAGCTGTCTCCATTAAAGCATCAGACCTTTTTTTTTCATTTTTTTTTGAAAACATGTAACAGAAGTTAGTCCCTGCTCCCAGAAGTTTAAGATCTAAAAATAAAATTTCTTAGGCCAAATCAGATAGCAAGTTGCTTCTGAAGTCTAACTTGGACTCCTCTTTCTTTGCAGCAAAATCAAGTCCCCACTTGCTTCCCCCCAAATGAAAGGTTTTAAAAGAAATAGAGTGAAAGAACAATTCTCTGCGAGCGTTCTTTATTCTGGAACTCATTCACTTTATAACTTGGTTCACCAAAGGCTGGGTAGGTTAACCTCTGGAAATGGTATTAAACTTATTTTCTGTCTATTCTACTGAGGAAACTAAGGTGAGGGCTGGATTTACTAGCTGTCTAAATATATGGGAAATGTATATATTTGTGCATTTTTATTTTGGGGCTAGGTTTCAAAAAACTGCAGTCTGTAAATATAAAATACAATGTGCCATCATTAAGTGGAATCTCATTTCTTGAAATACTTGGTATTTTGGATATATTGTAGTAATCACAATTTTAAACTTGCAAGGGAGAAAAACGTGAGGAAATTGTAGTTGTTTGGGCTTTTTTTCTAATGAAGAATGTATAATTTACATGTATCTACAATGAGTTTACTGTCTTGATTTTTTTCCTGCTTCTATGTGAAGTGCCTAAGATAAAAGAAGTTGTAACTGTCTGTTGTGGAAATCAAACTATTCTATTCTCTTATTGAAAACATATGTTTTATCAAAGAGAGCTGATAGTTACGATTTGAAAAATTGCCCCTTAAAATATTTATATTATTGTATAAAATTAGACTACATTCCCGTAGAAGTGCCTATCACTACAAATGAGTGGATTTTCACTAGTATAGTGCCTACATGTCAAGTCATGATATTTGAGGATACTGTGCATTTTCACTATAGGGTAATAGTCCTAGAAATTCCTAATTTAAAAATGAGCTAAATGTAAGTGACAAAACAAGATTTAAAACATAAACCCAGAGATCTGGCAGTCTTCAAAGTCCCTCAGTAGAAGTGTCTAGAAGATGCGACTTCTTTGTTTTGTTAAATCATGACAAAAATCTTGAAAGAATCTAATGATTAGCTAGCTTATTTTCATCCAAACAGCTTACCATATACATTCCTTGCCCCATTATATTTTTTGTGTGAGTACAATGACCAGACCCAGAACATCCTTGAACTGGAGTGCAGGATTGAAATGGGTAATGAAAATCAACAGGACACTTGCAGAAGACTTGTTCTCAGATCTCTGCCTATAAAAACTGTATTCCACTTTCATCATCATTGAATCATAGAATACCAGGTTGGAAAGACCTCAAGGATCATCTAGTCCAACCTTTCTTGACAAAAGCATAGAGAAGGTGGCCCAGACCCCCGTCCAGCTGAATCTTAAAAGTTACCGATGTTGGGGAATCCACCGCTTCCCTGGGGAGATTATTCCAATCGCTGATTGTTCTCGTTGTGAAAAGTTTTCCTCTTGTGTCCAATTGGAATTTCCCTAGGAGTAACTTGTACACATTACCCCTCGTCTTTTCTATGTGGTCTTCTAAAATGGGAGTCTCCATCTTCTTTGCAGCCACCCTTTAAATACTGGAACATGGTGATAAGGTCTCCTGTAAGCCTTCTTTTCTCAAGTTCTCATCATAATAAGGTTACTTACAATGTCTTTTCCCTCAGTCAGCACCACCTACTAAATTCAAAAAACCTGAAGGAATCTAACAGTTTTAAGATCTACCTCCTTGCCAGGCCAGATTGAGAATGGTGGAAAAGGGGAACAGGTAGATGCTGATATATCAATGTTAAATTTTAGAACAAGACCTATTTCCTTAGGAAATTGATCTAAACTAGGAATTGTTCATGAATGAATAAATGAAAAAAAAAACCCAACAATTATTTATTTTTGCTTTTAAAAGAGTTTTTGATTGTTATGAGCTAATATTTAAATATCTCTCTATAGAACAGTGCATACAAAAAAGTAACAAGAAAGTTTGTAAGTAACAGAAAAGTTTAAGAGATACTAATAACTGTATAACAAGGAAAAGGAAATTTTTAATTAATGAAGGGACACCTGTCATCAAAATCATTCTCATTGGTTAATGAAATATGATGACTTGTAAGCCAGTTATATTTGTGATGTACAAAACTAGGAAACGCAAGATAATCTATCTCGTCTATTACCCTAGGAAATGCATTACAACATAATAGAGATCCTATAAATCATTCAGTGGAATAATGCATGTGCTATAGTACAGTATGAACCAGACAGATTATATTAATGTCACAAATGCAGCTCATTAACTGTATTATACAAGGAGTAAGCAGTCACCTGGCTGTACAACCTTCATATCTCTATTACCATCAGCAGAAAATGAAACAAAAGGTATCATTTTTCATACAGTCATGTGACCCACATTTTCTCTTGTGCGCTGTTATATAGATAAGTGCCCTTGTGTTCTACACTTTCTGCAATTCTGACAGTTTTGCAGATCCTGGATATAAACTTTGGCTACAAAGTCTGTTACATGTCCTTTGAAAGTAACTTGTCATAATCAGAGGTGCCACAGCCTATCATGAAAGCACAGAAGTAAGAATTACAGTGCTGCCTTTCAAATATTAATGGCAAGAACCCTTGCAAATTAAATGCCTTGACAAGGAATTGGGACGAAAATATAATGAATATAAAAGGACACCATAAGTGTTTATTATATTCACAAATATAATAACTAAACTATATATGTTTTCTTTTTTATGTAGAAACTATTTTTAAAATAGGTTACTTTTGGATTTACAGAACAGATAATTATGTATATTCNNNGAAAATAATGGCATATTATCTTCAGTCTTGGGTAATAATCTGTTGCTTTCATCCAGGTATTACTTAAGGCACTCATGGACCCAATAATAGTGTCTGCCTTTCGTAGGTATAACTAAGGTTCAGATCCTCAAATACACATAGGTGTCTATTTGTCTCTTTAGGGATGCATGCCCATAATTTAGGAAACATTAACACCACTGAAGTCATTGCCCAGCTCCTCTCTAGTCCTGCAGGAATTTGAATTCCCTCAAAACTAAATATTGATCCCATCCTCCAGTCATCAAGTTGAGCAAGGAACCAGCTTACATGAAATATAAATAAAATGTAGCTTCCTGGGGTAGAGACCATTATACCAGCAAAATAAGACTAGGTTCAGCCACAGTATAAAGTGTAGTATGGAGAGAGTAACAAAGTGAAATTTCCTGCCTGATGCATCCTTGTATAATATTGTGCAGTGACAAATTGAGTACATTTGATGCTTTGAAGTACAAATCCAAAGTTCACTAATACTATCTGAATGAGAAAGGCTTTTGTTTGAGGCTGTAGCTATGTATAAGTGAAACACATGATGGATTGAGGTCTGTTTCTGAGAAAATGTGTAAATCCAGCGTTCTGCAACTATGAAGCCAGAGACCTGAGTGCCTGATTTACTTACTGGGAGACACAGATTTCTGCAGGTAGGCCAAAAATAAAATGAAAAAGGCTCCTGTTACATTGTACAGAAGAACATAGTAGAGGCTGACCCAACAGAAAAATATGTGTATTGAATATACTAACTATTTTAAGTACATATATTAATGAATATTAGCCAAAGAGGAGCTTTATCATTCTTCTTTTGCCCTAATTTCTCTGAAGTCAGGGATTAAAACAGAAAGAATAGGGTTTCTGTTTCACAGCACAGCTCTGCAAGTAAAGTATGTTCCTAACTGAATCAGGAAAGCTTGGTAACCAACATTTTCAAATTCTAAGCTGAAAACTTTTAAAGTCACATACTAAACAAGCAATTTATATTTTACATAAGCATCCAAATTAATTTTCTTCTTCACAGCTCAAAGGAGAGCTTTATGTGCATGTATATATTCATAGACATTAGCAAGGGAAGGCCACATGCAATAGCAAAGTGCTTCGCGCTCATTCTGCTCTCGCTGATCCTTTGAAAGAGAAATAACACAGTTGATCTCCAACCCCTCTGTTGTTTATTTACATTACATTCGCAAACTTTACACTGTTCATTGATAGATTTTATTTTTTAGTGAGGCATATGAGAAGATAAAAGCAATCCCAGAAAATCTTTGAATAATATGACAAAATTCACTACTCTGAAAAAGCTATAGGCTAACAGAAGCATACACTTAGTTATACTTTACAAACATTTGGGAATTTAGTATGATTAAAAAAAAAGGTGGCTTTTTTCATAGATTTCTAAGGTAGATCGTAATATTCTCAATGAGTTAAAGCAATAATAATTCCTTGTATTTCATACAGAAGAAATGTGTTTTAGAATCACACTAAAGGTGTTCAGGTGTTACAGAGTAATGATACACCTACTGTAGGTGTGAATAGGCTTTCATTGCTATGATTTACAGTCTTACTGGGCATGTTATTATCACACAATAACACTTTGTTCAATGACTGTATAGAACTTTCATTAATGTTAATGTGGAAAATTGACCCCTAATATTTTATAATTAGTCATCTGACCCTGACAATCTTGTGTAATATGTTTCTGTGAATGTGTTTATCCATGATAAACAGAAGTGAGACTTTGGAAGCTTATTTTCTATTTGATGATACAGTAAGCCTTGGACTTCAGTACTGCAATACTGACTGAAAATTAAAGAAAACATGAAGTCATGACTTTAGTCTCTGGAAACTTCAATGTTTTCCTCCTTTTATTTATAATTTTAAAAATACATATCTATTTTTGAAATCAGTATCTTTAGTACAGGTTTCTAAAGGTAATATTTCCTCTAGTACCATGTATTTCAAAGTGCTCTTTAAACTGGATAGTCTGTCTCTATAAATCTTATTTATCATTCCCCTTGTAAGCTAGATCTGAGATAGGCAGTAGTAAAACCTATGTTAGGATAATTCTTTCTGTATGAGTAAAATACTAGTTATAGTCATGCTATAGGGTCTTTTTTTTTTCCCTCTGGAGGACTATCAAATAAGATGAATTAAACACATCTTAGAAAAGTAAATAAAAAAGTGGTATTTTTCATGTTTTCTCTTCATTAAACATTCTCCAAAGACAACAAACTCCACAATTTTATTGGTAAAGGCCAGTTACAGAGTTTGTTTCTTTTTTTTTTGTTTTCTTCAAAGAACTAAATATTTTATAAGTGAAAGAATTCTGCAATAAAATTTTTTCCCATTCCACAGTTTTACTAACCCTACATACAAACCTATCTGTTAATCTGTTAGTAATGATAAGCATGTTATGTTTTGTTTTTTAATGTAGTAAAATATATATTATTTGTATACATTCATTATTCTTTATACTTTCTTTATACTGTGTTCTGGAACAAAACTAATAATGAAAACTAGTAGATAATACTTAGGGGAAGACTGGAGACCTACAAGGAGAAGAAATGTTGAAAATTTGTAATTTACCTATTGGCAACACATTCAAACACTGGGGACATTCCTTGTAATCCTAATATAAGAGCTAATGATATCATTATGGAAAACTCTTCCATAAACACAGAACATCAGTTCATCTCTGCTTTCTGTAACCATCCAAATTTCAAACATTCCTTCCCACCCAAGAAAAAAAGAGTACGAGTGTCATTCTGTAGTACACTAGTACAGAAATGCTTATATTCACCCCCTGCAGGAACACTAGGTCTTTCATTTGTTTACCTAACATAATAAATAGCATTGTACTGCCTGTAAAAAAAAAAATAAAAATGTAATCCCAAAAAGGTGATGCACTTCATAAAGGTAATATGCGCTCATTTGCCTATATATGCAGTGACAATTTTAATACTAGGCATAATGCTTTTGTATCTTGTGATTAAGTACTAAACAAAGCATCCTCCATTCAAGTTTTCCTATACCTTTACTTAAGAAATGCTAATAACACTAATGGATAAACTGTCAGTGGTTACGAGAAATGGGACTGTATCAAGAGGACATTAACATATACTTGCTTGGCCCCTATCTCAGATGAGCTAGACTGGCAGATCTTTCCTTCCCAATCTTGCACTTGCAGGTATATATGAGGACAGGCCTAATTTACTGGAAATGTCTCCCAAATAAAAGAGTAGAATAGAAAAGAAAGAAAACTTCTTATTTCCTTTTCTACAGAGGAAAGGGAACATGATTGGCCAATCACACCTGGGAAGGAATCATGGCTCGAAACAGATTATTCAATTAAATCATAGAATCATAGAATGCTTTGGGCTGGAAGGGACCTAAAAGTTCATCTATTTGTAACCCCTCTGCCATAGGCAAGGACACCTCCCACTAGAGTAGATTGCTCCAAGCCCCATCTACCCTGGCCTTGAACACCTCCAGGGGTGGTGCATCTACAACTTCTCCAGGAAACATGTTCCTCTGTCTCACTACCCTCATAATAAAGAATTTCTTCTTAATAACTAATCTAAATCTACCTCTTTCAGCCAAAACCCTTTATCCTTATCCTATCACTACACTCCCTGATAGAATCAGAGTCCCTTCCCATTTTTCCTGTATGCTCACTTTATGTACTGGAAGGCTGCTATAAGGTCTCCCCAAAGCTTTCACTTCTCCAGGCTGAACAACCCCAGCTCTCTCAACCTGCCTTCATAGGAGAGGTGCTCCAGGCCTCTGATCATCTTTGTGGTTCTCCTCTGGACTCGTTCCAACAGCTTCATGTCCTTCTTATGTTTGGAGCCCCAGAGCTGGATGCAGTATTTCAGGTGGGATCTCACAAGAGCAGAGCAGAGGGGCAGAATCACCTCCCTCAACCTGCTGGCCACGCTTCTTTTGATACAGCCCAGGATATAGTTGGCTTTCTGGGCTGCAAGTGCACGTTAGTGGGTAATATTGAACTTCTCATCAACAAACACGCCCAAGTCCTCCTTCTCCAGCACCGCTTTCAATCCAGTCTCTACCCAGCTTGTATTTGTGCTTGGGATTGCCATGACCCAGGTGCAGGTCCTTTGCACTGGGCCTTGTTGAACTTCATGAAGTTCACACGGCCTACCTCTCAAGCCTGTCCAGATCACTCTGGATGACATTCTTTCCTTCCAGCTTGTTGACCGCACTGCACAGCTTGGAGCTGTTGGCAAACTTGCTCAGGGTGCGTTCAATCCCACTGTCCATGTTGCTGACAATGGTGTTAAAAAACACCAGTCCCAATACTGACACCAGATGAATGGCCACTCGCCACTGGTCTTCATTTGGACATCGAGCCATTGACTGCAACTCTGTAAGTACAACCATCCAGCCAATTCCTTGTCCACCAAATGGTCCATCCATCAACTCCATGACAAGGAGGTCATATGGGACAGCGTCAAATGCTTTGCATTTGTATTACTCACAATGTATTGTATTACTTTGTAATAAAACGTATTGTATTGTAACACAATGTATTGTATTACTTTGCAACATATTACTCAAATAAATGGACTGAGAGCTGATATACCAAATTTAGGGCTGTTTTAATTTTTCAAATTGAGTATGATTTAGTTAATACACAGAAGATTTTAAGTTTAAAGATGTGTTAATATAAGCTGTATACAAAGGTCATCTGGCATGAGTTGCAATAACAATTTATTCTTTTAAGACTATCTTTAATTACATTCTTCCTTACACTTGTGTGTCAATTGTTAATTGATTGCATAGCAATATTAACCAGTATAAAGCTTTGCTTTTAATGAAAGAAGTCACATATCTGCTGTAATTTATTCTAAACTTTATTTTACTCTTTATCCAAATAAATTATAAACTGCATTTGAGAGTATGATCTGTTATATCTTTCATACCAGGGGAGTGGGAAGGTAAACAAACCTCAGAATTACATGGAAATCACATAAGGTAAATATGATTTATTATACAGTAATTGTCATGAAAATGTCCCTTATTTCCAGGTAAACCAGTTAGAGCAAAGACATGACTATATGTCTAGGCATATCAACAAATGAAAATTAAATCATGTTTGTTTTAAATTATCAATCTAGGGATTTAAAAAATCCTGAAATATTCATTTACCGTAAAATGGCATTTATCCAACACATGAAATGGTGTCATCCTGTTTTATTCTAATGGAATGTTGGGGTTGAAGACCTCCTATGAGTTATTGCCACAGTGATATAATAGTTTGACTCTATCTGCATAAAATTAGCATGTTTTTTGTTACTCTACATTATTAAAAATTTGAATGATTTTATAAATGAGAAAAATCTGTAAATAAATCAAGAAACAGAAATTTAATTCTTCCTAATTTTTCCTCATCAGGTTCACTTGTTCCAGGACACATTTTTTGTTTAGTTCTTATCTGCCAGGAGATGGAGACAGAGCATTTGAATCTTCCATCACTTATTTGAAAAAAGACAAGAAAAAAACTACCAGAAAGATAAAACATAAATAGTACATAAACCCCACTGAACTCGGTCAATTGATTCAAAAGGAAAGTTTTATAGGCTGTCATTTCTTGGTCTTTTATTGCCATTGTTAAACATATTTGCTATCATTAATTGTTGTTCTATAAACAAACACAAGAAAGCAAAAGGAAATAGATGAGGTTTTGTTAAAATTATTCTTTCTTTGAGGTTGCTTCAAAGTGTATACAACTTGAAGAGAATGTATTGCAATTGCTACCATTTAGTTTTTGATCTTGACCATTGCTATTCTACCTCATCTAAAAAGTCTGAAGAGTTCAAAGAAGTGTGAACAAAGTGGTAGTCTCATTGTATGGGTCTCTGAAATTCTGATGTTAGAAGTCATTAATTCATTTAAATTGTATCAATATTCATACTTAAAGACCTAAAATATAAGCATCTATTAAAAAACATCATTAAAAATCAATACCGGAAAATCAGGGTTTTTTAATTTCTGGAATACTTTACTTTTGTTTCAAGTTTTTATAAACTGATTTATATTTTTTTTTAAACTTTATTAATTTTAAGTTTATGGTCACCCCACTGTCCTTGAAAAAATACAGTGAATATTCTATTTGGGCCATGTCATATTAAGTTACTTTACTTTAGAAATTGATATATAGATTATTAATTATTGGCTTGTTCCAGGTAGGATTTTAATTTAAACTTTTTTTGAAAACCTACAAAACCATCTGTCTCCTTCAAAAGGATTAATGGGTTCTATTTAAGAAGCTAATGGTCACTCTGACAAAATTCTGGAAAAAATTGATGAAAGAAAATTTTTCTTCATTTTCAAATCCAGCTACATCAACAGATTTATTTTAATAGTTCTTTGGGAGTATATTTTTTTTTTATATCAGTATATAATAAACATATCAATTTAAAAGACTTTTGTGGCTACATTTTTTCTGAAGTAAAGATAGAATTTTAAAATATTTGAATGCTTACAACTGTACTTTTTATGTAGAGTACACTTTTTCTTAGGGTGTAGTTAAAACACCCTCAGTCAATTGCAGTACCTGGAGATACTAGTATACAATCCCCCCAGTAACATATTTGATTTGTGCTACTGAAGAACATATTCTGTGAGTGAATATTAGGTAGGCTGGCTTCCCTATATAGCCAGAAGAAAAAGCTTCTGATTATAAATACATACAAACCAGTGAAAGTCCTGCAAAACGGCTGCCAGGAACATTGAAGACAAATGAAAATTGCATACAATTTCTGCAGAGGTCCTGCAAATCTGGCGGGGCAGTAGCCGCCCAAAGGAAGGCAGAGGCTTATAATGAATGCTTCTTTTATTCCTTGATGGATTTCACACCTTTCAGAGTCCCTTAGGAAATCACATTTGTGGGTTTTTTTTACTGTTTGTGGGCTTTTCTTTATTCAGATTCAGGGTGGGTTTTTTTTTCTAACAGCACCAAGTAGAGAAAAGGAAAGCAGCTCAGTCCTTTGACTAGCAAAAGCAATGTTTCCTAAAACATTACAGGAATTAGTGAATTCCTCAGTCATTGAGTACTGAAATGTGGTAAAAACATGGGGAGCATAAAGAGGCAAAAGAAAGCACAACTTCAGTTGACAAAAGTTTTGGATTGGATTTCCAATGACGGGTATAAAACCAAAGGAAAAAGTAAAATATGTATTCCCTTCAAAATTGCTAGCTCATATGTTCTGCTAGGGAGAAAGTATTTTTCATTTACATTCAGTAAAATAAGAAAATGGGATTTATCTGACTACATTTATGATCACCGTGACTTCCAGTCACCTTGAAATCAAGTGGGGGACTGATGATTAGAGTGCCAAAGCAGTGGCACTGCTACAAAACTGCAGCTTACACTTGGACTTGTACCAGCACAGCCTGACCCAGGACAGAGATCCACATAAGATGACTTCTAAAAGAAACAAACACACAGTAGCTATGAAATGAAATATCAGCTTGTGTGAAGACATTATGAAGACATTTTCCCACTACTGTGCAATGCAGAAAGAGATAAAGGCTCCTTTTCTCCCCCTCACACTCTTATTCTATGGTGCAATAGGTCATGGACAAGGCTATAACACACGCTTGCAAATATCTGGACAAAAATTCAGAACAGGATTTGAATCTTTACGATGGAACAAAGACACATAAAATAAAAGTCTGGATCCTCAAAAATTTTTAGTACCGTGAATATTCAAAAATCTGTAGGAACATTTATTTTTTCCGTGATAGTTATGTATGCCTGAAAAATTCTGTTTGCCTCAAACGTTCCATCTCTTGGAAGCACTACATTCATCAGCAGTTATCTCAAACACCTAGTAAAGATACCCAGATTACTCATAATCTGTTTGCCTTCCCAGCGAAGACTCTCCTCATGTGTCTTCAGCACAAATCTGCTCTAATAAGGTTCAGCTCCACAAACATAACAGCTATTTGAGCAGTCTGGTCTAGTGGGAGGTGTTCTTGCCCATGGTAGGGGTGTTGGAACTGATCTGTAAGGTCCCTTCCAACCTAAACCATTCTTTGACACTATGAGTCTATGATTTAAATGTATACCTGGAGGAAATCTTTATCTTCTACATCAGCTTAGTGGAGTCTTCCAGGACATAGGAGAACCAAGATTCAAGTGTTCTCCCTCTTCTCTAAGAAGTCTGTTAGTGTCAGTTTATGTACAATCTGGGTAGGTAGAAAGGGAGGAACAATGTTGGTTTAATTTGTGCCACTTTTTGTTGCAAGTGAATTCAAAATAAAGTACAACGTGATCTGCAGCTGACTAATTTATCTAACTTCTCTGAAGAGTTTTGTATTTCCTTGGGCTGAAAACTTCTAATTAAAGTGGCTACTTGTTTCTCAGTTTTCCACTTATGGAACAGTTAATGGGGTTGTAGGGCACTTTCCCTGTGTTGTTCACTTGTGAGATCCTGAAAGTTATTTATAGCTGAACTATAATGAGGCATTCTGAAGACTGGTCAGAGGACAGGAGAAAGGATATCAATTTGGAGCCCTTACAATGACAATATTTTGCCAGAAGCAGCAATCAAACGGAAAGAAAAAAGTGACAGAGGCAGTGGCTACCAGCTTCTGCTTCAGAAAAGCAAAGTACTCTACAAAGGAATGAGTACCTGTCTTTAAGTTTCCTATCTCATTCCTATGTCATTGGGATGTAAGACATATATATCTCAACTTAGATATCTTTGTTAGTTCCCAAATGTTTACCAAAATTACTAAGTCTTCATCTGAATAGTGAAATAACTGTGTAATTTGCTAATGTTTGCCAGCTGTGACAATTGGGAAGACGTTTAATAATTGCAAGCAAACAGGTAAAAGAATAATTCTGGCACTTGCATGCGGTGAAACTTTTCTCAGGTATAAGTGAAACTCAAAATAACAAATACTCTAGTCAAGAAATATTAGGGATTAGGGTTTTATATAATGTTTATGTAAATTAATCTTATGTATGCAGATGTTTAAATATCATGAGCTTGGAGACCTATTCATATATGCAAAGTAAATATAATGAGCTTGGTGAACTATTCACGTATGTAAAGTTAAAGCACGTTTAACTTTGTTTTGCATGTATTGTTCCATTATGAACAAATATTTCAATAGTTCTATACTGATAACTATGTTCCAAAGGCAAATTGAGACAAGGAAAAAAAAAAAGTTTAAAATTACAATATAGAATTATTTAAAATATTTAGAAAAATGGCAGGCATATTAGAAAAGTAACAAAACTGTAAGTTGTATAGAGCCAGATTTTTCACTGCTTTTTTCTTTTTCTAGTCATTTACAATGACAACATAATTTCAAAACATAACAGTCCTGGTTTTCATCTACTGCAGACTGATGCTGTCCTTTTAATTCACTACTCCTGAAATGCTAAAATATACTGGACCTTGCATGTTCTTTGCTTTGTAAATCTCTATGGGAAGTGAAAGACACTAGTGATTAAGTCTCAGCATGTCGAGAAACATGATTGTCTGCATTTCTGATTTAAGTATAACATTGTGGATGGCTTTCATCAAAGGCAGCTGCATTGTAAGAACTGCATATATACATTATTAGAGAGCCACTAGTAAAGAGATGAAGTCTGTGTACATCACTTAGAACACTAAGAAATATCAATGGCTATTCATGGAAAATATCATGTATTAATGCAAGAAGATATAGAAATAAAAATAATAACATCATAAAGGAAATGATTCCTCAGTGTTTGGCACTATTTCTAATAGGTAAGTATAAACAACAAACAGCACCAGAATAGAGTATTTCCATTTTAAATTGAGCATAATCACAGTTCAGATTTATGGGTATGGTGCCTCCTCAGGGATTTGTGAGGCTGCAAAATAAGAAATACATATTTCTAATCCTGATTTGACAACTCACACTCACACATTCCTGGGCATGCCGTCACACACTGGCACACTCATAGAGCTCAACACTGAAATTCAAACAGAAGTGATTCAAACCACAGTTCCACAGCTACAGCAGCCTTTCAAGAGCCAGGACTGTTAACATCAGTAATCCCACTAGCAATCCCACTAGCCATCCCAATTAATTTTTCTCTTTGGTAGTTAGATGAAGACAAAGTAAACATGATTTTCTGAATGAAATATAGGTAACGACTTCAAATTTCTTAGCATTTACTTTGGTGAGAATTAAAGTTTTGAGCTAGCAATACATTTGGCAAAGTTTCTGTTTATTACAGAAAGATTTCTTGCAGATTTTTTTCTAGTCCAAAATTACCCAACCATACTTGTATCTTTGCTTAAAAATTCAAATCTCAATTTCATTTGCATGACTATTAAGCACTGTTTCTTCAGCTTTTATAGAGATAAGAGGATCATAAAGCATTTGTGCTTAATCTTGTCATGTGCACTTTCAGAGTGAAGAAATGAGAGATATATCCATAGAACTAAGCTTATCTTAGATCTTTCTTTAAAAAAAAAAAAAAAAGTCTGGGTTTGGTGGTTTGGTGTTTGTTTCGTTTTTCTTTTTTTTTTATTTCAAAGAATCCCAGATTTAAAAAAAACAAAAATTCCTTCTAAGTGAAGGAAGAAAAAGTGTACACTGTGCTTAAATCTAAAAAAAAGTAAGCAATTAGATCAACTCAATAATTTTCTTTCCTAAAACAAGTTTTAGTTACTTTTTTTCCCAGTCCCCTTGTTATTTGGTAATCTTGGAAGTCAGTACTAGTCTTAATTTATTAGAGATATTTGATGAAAAGAAGTCAGTGTTGTTTGGTTTCACATTTTTAAATACTTGATGAAGTATAAAGAAAATTTAAACTGCTCATAGGAAATTTTAATTCTCTTGATCAGTCTTCTTACAGATGATGCTTCATAGTGGTTGTGTAGGTAATATTCATTGTCCTCTCCAGTCCAAACAAGATTTTCTATATCTACACAATTTGCTGTTACGGACAACACAGTCTCATGTTGTAGTATCCTAAAAGTACCTCAGTTTTAGGGCACTGACAGAAAGGACTGGATATGTGAACCTAATTTGCATGTATTGATCACATTGCTATTTAAAAAAAGTATACAAACTTAGTCTTAGAAGGGAATGAATTTAGTTTTCTGGTCTGCCCCAGCTAGACTGTTTGTTCTGATGTGAAATTTCCAGCAGGGTAAGACTTTCTGAGAGGCAGAGGTTTCATAAACAGTATAGGGGATTTTGTTAAGATATAAAAACATATTTGAGCGAAGTCAGTACTGTTACATAATGTACTATGAACATTCAGACGGAGAAGACATAATAACTTCACTCTGTCTGGGCTTGATATTAACACCACAAAATTCAGTCAAGCTTTTAATGTGGAAATTATGTGAAAATTTGAAATATTTTTATCTCAAATATATTGGTGATGAAAGGAAACTGGAATTTACTATTCGTAGCAATCAAAAAATATATCAGAATTATTGATTAAATGTTCTTCATAAATAGAAAAATGCTTTCTTCATTTCTCATAAATCCACATAATTATTGATTGCAATGAAAATAGCAATGCTCAAATAAATTTGAACAGCACCATCAATAGTTTATGTAAGATGTTTTTATCAACCTATGCCTAAAGATTACAAAGGATCTTAATTCTCCATCTCTGGATCACTTTTTTGCATTCCTTCTGCCACTTGGAAAGAGACCATAAACAAACTGGATATACACAATTTTAAATATTGTCCCAGTTTCAGCTGGGAAAGAGTTATTTTTTTTCTTGATTGCTGGGAAAGGAATGTCAATAATACCTGTTGGTTTTAGTTGTTGCTAAGTGATGTTTGCACTAGTCAAGGACTTTTGTTCTTTTCTCATAGAAGCATAGACAGAATGATGGAATGGCCGATGGAATATTCTGTACCATAGACACCATGCTCCATCTATAAATGGGAGTTAGCCAGGGAGCAGGAATCCACGTTCACTGTTTGGGACTGCGCCAATTCACCAGGCAGTGAGAGTGACCTGTGTCATTATTGTTATTATTACTGCTGTTTTTCATTTTCTGTTATTGTTTCTATTAAAATATCTTTGTCTCAACTGATAAGGATTTTTCCTCCCTTTCCTTTTTTTTTTTATTTTATTTTTTTCCCTCTTCCCCCACCCTTCTTCTGGGGCTGGGGCAAGAGAGGAGGAGGTGAGCAAGTGGCTGCGTGGTTCTACTTGCCAGCTGGGGTTAAATCACAACAACTGCACAAAGCAATTATTTATTGGCACAGAACTGACAGTTTGGGCTAATGAGTTAGTGTAATATTAATATGCTCCCAACCCCTGCTGTGAGACCCAATGAACCTTTGCTGTTCAGGCAGTCCTCAATCAAGTGAGGATGAGCCAGACTCTATGAGGGCTCTTTAGGCCAGACAAATCCTCAAGGTTGCTGAGTTGCGATCTTCTAGTGCCTTGGGGTTTTATTCTTCGGGTTTTGTGTCCTTTTACGTTACTATTCCTCTTAAATGCTTGAGCTGCTAACTATTCTGGTCTCAATAATTACACTTCTGTCTCTAATTTTGCTACTTTTGCATGCTTTTAGCTCACACACTTTTTCACACCTTAACAATGGTTAGAGAGACCAGGGAGAAGGGTTTGGAGGAGGGCAGCACAGGGGATGGCAACCAGTCTGTGCCACCTCCTCTGCCCAGAGCAGGGCAGCCAGCCAAGATGGGACTGGTGGAATTAAAATGGATTTGTTTAAACCAGAGATGTACTCAGCAAAAAGGCCTAATGTTTTCTCTTTTTTATTTGTGTTCTAGCTCTTTCAGGATGATTATGCAACAAAGCAAAATAAAAGTAAGGTTTTTTTTTAAAAAAGTTTTCTTTGAAACACAAAGCTGGCATTTTTGATGAAACAAAAAAAAGGTTTTGAAGGTAAATGCAGATGGTGAGAA
>JAOXJM010000023.1:96427975-96444550 GCA_026413425.1 Tringa solitaria | reverse complement strand
ATTTTGTTATAAAAAACTAGCACCCGGACTTTTGGGACAGAGAGAGAATAAAAATACTAAAAGCGTTATTTGATCATTTGTGCTTTTGTGTTTTCTTTCTTTCTTTCTTTCTTTCTCTCTCTCTCTCTCTCTTAATCCCTCTAAATGACATTTTTGACCTCGAGGATCAGAAGTGTTGTGGGCAGTCAGCTCAAATAGTAATATTTAAAGTCTCAAATCATTTTACTTTATAACTTATTTTCAACACTTTTACTTGAAGGTACTTAAAGGTACTTCAAGCAGAAAACCAGGTTTTACTGTTGATGAAGTGAAACCCAAATGTCTCTCCAAAGCTAGAGCAGAGTTTTAGGGAATTGATTACTCCTTTGCACCCATCTCTTCGGAATTAGCCCTCTTAAGGGCTTGGAATGCTGTGAAGTTTTCTGCAATGCTTTCACAATCAGCCATCAACTATATTGGCAACCTGGTTGATTTATATAAACAACGTGGGTTGTACTGCTAGAATAGGTACCTACTTTATAAGGAGTTATGGCATCGCTGTGAGTTAACTCTGGCAGGCAGTTAAGACACACACAGCTGTTCACTCACTCCCCGCAGTGGGATGGGGAAGCAGATTCAAAGGGCACAAGCAAGAACACTTATGGGCTGAAACAACGCAAGAAAGGAATAATAAGTATTTAATAAATAAAGCAAAATTGTGCACACAGGCAAGGGAAAATAAGGAATTCATTGCACTGTTCAGTGACAAATAAAACATCCCTGTGTGACCAACACTGTTTTCATCACAAATCCAAAACATAGCACCATAAAAGCTACTATGAAGAAAATTAAGCCTATCCCAGCCAAAACCAGTCCATACCTGAACCAGGCAACATTTATACATCTCTTTTTAGCAGCAATTACCACTAATGTTCTAAGTATGTAATTTTCAAAGTGTTCAAGAAATTTAGGAGCCCTATTCCCACTGACTCACTGACAGAGTGAGTGAGTTTTCTGTTGCCATAAAATGTCACAGCCAGAGTGTAAAACTGAATAAAAATTGCATCTTGACATGAAGACAGTGAGAATTCTATTCATGGGGTTTCTCATAACATATTTTAGCATGCAGGTGCTGTTGCATTTAAGGTCCATTTGCTAAGGAATCGTGGTTGTATCAGTCTGCCTCCATTAAGTACTACTGATCATTTTTCTCCTGATTTGATGACCCAATCCCTCCTTCACTTGCTACTGTGTTGTCATCCCTAAGCGACTTGTGAATCGAACCACTTAATATGGACCATTTGCTAAGCAGTTCAGCTAATGATTAGATTTCCTTAGCTTTAGCACATAACTGTGTTGATTGCTTTCATTTCTGATGAGATATATTGCAGCAAGAAAAACTCTCACAACTTATTACAGAACATCTTCGTGGGTGCTCTTTGCACTGTTCAAGGATTTATGTTCATGGTAAAAGGTTAACTAAACTGCTGTTATTTCCACTTTCACTGTTTGTTTTGGGTGGTTTTTTTTTTTGTTCTTGTTTTTGGGGTTGGTTTTTTTAGATGAATCAGAAATAAATCAATCTTCTTTGGAAGTGTCAGTAGCCTAGGCATTGAATCATAAACTCATCTGCTCACTAATACATGAAGATCACCACTATGACTCCACTTGTTATACCCAGGGTTGTTTTTATTCTTTTAACACAAGACTAGTAAGCTTTGGACATACATTTGAGTTAATATGTTGTACAGAAATGGCCCTTCTCAGTACTACAGTTTAGCTTTTGATTTCCTTATTGCCATCAATTGTATATTTAGTTTGACTATTCTAAAACTCTTTCAGCCAGAATCACTGATGATACCAGCTTTAAACTGCAATACTTCAGCAGTGCCATTGACAGGACACTGTAGCACATGCGCCCGTCCTCTTCTCCCCTGCTTCCCTCCTCTCCCCCCCAAAAAAATAAAATTATGCCAGTCTAAGTTCTGCTCTAAGCTATGGTGCAATACTGCTATGGTAGCTGGGAACAGGTTCAGCACATATTCCTGATGGACCTTTCCAAATGCCCACCATACTCAAAGATTGAGATTTCTGCCCACTGCTGTTACAGACTTCAGTGGTAGCAAAAATGAATGGAAAGAGGAACTTTTAAAGAGAATAGTCAGAGGCAACTAAAGACTCCTCAGCTTTCTAGGCAAAATTAAATCTCACCATCTCAAAGGTAGGAAGAAAATACATATATATTGTAGGCTATCAATTTGATTCTCCTTTCCATTTTCCTCTTGAACAAGGAGTTCTTGAACAAGAAACAAGCGTTTGTTCCACTTCTGAAAATAGAAAAGCCACTAATATTCACCTCCCTTCTCAAATAACTAAACTCAGTGTTTCCCCTGACAGTGGCTTCTCCATTTCTTTGGGGAAGAGCATCCTGTGCAGTGTTGTTGCATTCACTGCAGTGAAAGCTACTTCTATCCTTGTTGCACTCCTACGTCCTAGGAATTGGGAGGCATCTGAATGATGAGGGAAGAAAAAGAGCCCGGAGATATCTACCCACAGAGATCTTTTCCTGTCGTTAGACCCAGACATCTTAATCAGCTTCCTGGGGGAGTCTAACAAAACATAGAACTCCTAATGCACTAACACTTAGAAATCTTCATGAGCATGTTATGAAAGGTGAAAACCCACTGTTAAAATCAGCCAAATACTTATGTGAGTGTTGACTCAGGGTCAGTCCAGATTTGTCATAAAAAAAGTGTAATCCTTTTGAACTTCACATAGGAAGCAACAGTGAGTTTCCTATTGATAACTTCACAGTGGCACAGATATGAAAACAAAACCAACACACCAACCAACCAAAAAAGCCAAAAAACTCCACAAAACAAACAGACAAACAAACAAAAACAACAAAAGCAAAAGATAGGAAAAAACCTCTTCTTGGAGAGCAGCAGAAGGTGGAGGAATCAGGAATCAGGCTTTTATTACGGTATTCTTTCCAGACATAAGTGCATTTTTCACATAAAATGCCTATACACAAATAAAATAAATTAAAAATCAAAGTAAGAGATGATGAATGAGCATGTCTATGTTCTTTAACAGATTTGCGCATTACCACTCCACAAAAGATTTACCTTAAAGTGTTGAACGTTCAAACTATAACACACCTACCAAAATTAGGAAGAAGACAAAAAATGGGAGATGATGCATCTTGCTTGAATGGTTCCTAACTAGCCAGAAAATTTATTCCCCTTAATTGGCACTCAAGTTTTTAAACTTTCAGCACAGTGAACAGAATCAAAGTACAATTTTTAACAAATTATGGAATAATGCAAAAAATGTATTTTGATTAATAGGTTAGTTTATTTAATTCAGCACAAAATTCTACGGACTATAATATGTGCAAGGTCTAACTAATTGCCCTCTGAGCATTCATTTTATTTAAACCCTTAGGACACAATATTTGCCATTGTTTTTACACTGCCAAGACATACCCCTATCTTTTGTTACATTCATTCTCCTGAAAATGTATTCAAGTCATTTTCCGCTCATTTCAAACTTTGAGAAGAATCACCAGACGATTTTAATATCTAGTGAAGACGGTGAAAAATTAACTTTTGATATGCTTATTGTATCAACAAGGACATTAACTCTGAAACTGTCAAAGATTTTATCTGCTACCCATTACTCAACATCTTCCTCAGGTACCGTAGCTATAATATTTTCATTATTTTTTTAAATTGTGATCAACTTCTGATCTTTAAAAGGATTGTTTCATGGAAACAAATAATGTGGAAGCAGATCTCTGAGGATAAATTAGCCATAAAAAATAAGGAAGAGAACAAAAGATGAGTAAGATGTTGGCTTGTACAAATGGAATATTCTAACTGTCTTTCATGAAGTGTCATTTTTTATCAAAAATGCAATATTATAGCTTTTAGATATAGTCTTTGCATCCACATGCACATACATGCATCCAATTACTTCTATCCCGTAAGAATCAAAAGGATTTTTATAACATTTGTGTAGCATACGGATTTTGCAATTCAGTAGTCAATTTCTCCAATTTTAGTAAAAAAGTTAAAGACTGAAGGAGCAAAGCAAGGGACCACCTTTCTGTCTCACACAATGGGTAAGTTCAAGATGCTCATATTTTCAGGATTTGAGGATGACAATCCTTCTCCAGTTGAGGATGTCACTCAATTGATCCTGTCCCATTCCACAGCAGGCAGGATTAGGCTGTTTTAACAGAACAATGTCTGCAATCTTGTACTATCAATTCTGAGGACAAAGGAATAACTTGTTTCCTAAAATATCAGTCTAGAGGGGTTCATATTAATACCTAGTCATCAAGCAATCTAAACCCAGAAAAGAAATATTGCAGTAATTTTTTTCTGTCTTACTGAGACTAGAAGTGTAACTGTAACTCAAAACTTCAAATTAATGTACTCTTTTCAATGAAGAATACTTTTTTTCTGTGTCAAGTATAAAAATTCTAATTTACCTAGGGCACACAATGAAAATATAATGTACCTTTGATACTTACCGCAAATTGAAGCATAAAGATGAGCTATTATCTCCAATACAAGATTGAAAGTAAAGTACTCACCTTTCCTGGTAAATATTTTAAATAGGAATAATTCTGCTGTCCAGATGAGTAGAGACCATTGATTAATTCTGTGCTTAGGTTGATTTATCTTCATTCAGATAGGAAAATAAGGTCATTCAGAATGACAACGGTTGATATCTTTAGCATTTGCCTTGGTAAAAACTCTCCGGAGTCAGTTACCCACACAACTGCCACAGATTGCTTTAGTCCCAACGATAACATCTGGCTTTATTTGGTGTTTTGCTCAGGTCAATTTGTGGGTTTTATTCAAGCTATTGACTAGTTCTCAGTTTATGAAGCCTAGTCTTCTCCAGTCCTCACCATTAGAAAGGTGACTCTAAAACACACTATGTCATGACATGCAGGAGACATACAAGGCACGTGCCACTTTTACTAGCTGTGCAAACTGCTAGGTTGTTGTTTCATCCAGGTAGCCAGTAAAAATTCACTTCCTTATCAGCTGTTTAGCTCTTTCTATAAGCTGCCCATCGCTAATTACATGTCAACACTTTTTGCCTTCATTCTTCTTGTACAAGATGAACATTTATAGCAGTTTGGTCTCTCTGGTTTGTTTGGGGTTTTTTGGGTGTTTGGTTTTTTTTTGTTGGGTTTTTTTTTGGCAGTTATTTCAGTATGCCAGTGTTCCGTTTACTTTTGTTTCCTATGAGATATATTTATAAAACCTTGAAAGCTTACCATATTTTCCATCACTTCTTTGACTCGTAGATATTCATTCTGGTTTTTGTTGTCCTTTTGTAGGCAGAAGTAAAGGCTAACTAAACAATGAGAAAAATGTATGTCAAGGAGTGCGACACACTTTTTTCCTTTCATGCAATAGTAAATACTGCTTTTGTCTGAATGCTTTTGTAAATAATGTTGCATACATAGAATGAATATTTGAGATTTCCATGTATTTTTTACTTCACTGCTCATTCTTGACCCTTGATTTTTCTTTTCATTTCCATATCTGTGGCCAATACTCTCATGGAAGACTGAGGTCCTATGGCAGGGAAGCTATGTCATTTGCAGAGGATGCAGGATAAGGGGATTCAACATTGCTTACCTGTGGAGGAAGTAGGTAAAGCTGAGCATCCCACTTTCTGAGCAACTATTCTAGGCACTAAGCTCAGCACTAGACAGTAAGCTGCTTGTGAAGGTGTTAATTCCTGTGTTTCCGTGACTACATCAGATTTTACACAAAGATGACCTCATAGAAAATGCATATATACTATAAAAAGTTCTACCCTCTCAAGGGAGGAATCATTGTCAGTGGTCAGTGTCCTGATTCCAGTTTTGACCAGAAGGGGTTGACAGGTCTCACTTCCTTCTCATCATGTCTTGGCACATGATGAAAAAATGTTATCTTATTATTGAAATATCTCATTTTAGTATTAATTAAATATTAATAAACATTAAGAGAAGCGAAAACAGAAATTAAAAAAAATTACCACCTCATCGTTTTAATCTGCAGATACTAAAAAACCCTAGAGAAATCTTGCAAATCTTACCAGGTTTAAAATTAATATATGTATTTCATCTCACAGTCATGCAACAGAGCCACTTTGTTTAGATATATAAACATAAATAGTCAGCTGTGAAAGTTTAAGACATATTGTGCATATGTGTGCACTTGTACACATCTTCATTTTGACATTTATAAGCAGGCATTTGCATACAATGCCACTTTGAAAATTAGCAACTACCTGGCAATTTTCCCATTAATTTCAACAAGATCAAATTAAAGAGCTCAAGGAAGATTCATATTGAAATTATACAGAGAAGCTTCACTTAATAATAGACTATTCCAAGATAACAAAATTTACATTGAGTTCAGCATGTGAACAGAGGTCCAGGTTGGTCTTCACTTCTTTGGTGCCTATCAGGAAAGTGGAAGCTGCAAAAGAAGAAAAGTCAATGACTATTATTAGTCAACACTGATTGACAGGCATCTGCTGACCTAACCAGATGAAAAGGACACTTACAAAATCTTTATATTTTTGCAATAAGAAACAGTTTATTTTTAGAGGTCTGGCAAGAATATAAAAATATGAACAAAAAGGATTTGGTATTTGACCAGAGCAAGGTCATTATCAGTAAAGTAGCTCAGAACAAAATAGTTCTTAAAAAGGCAGTTATAGTGGCTAAAAGAGTGGAGGGAAGCACTACGACTAAGAAATGGCAGAAAGATGGTGGAATAGCACTTGAACAGGTGATGAAAGGCAACAATCAGAAATAGGGAAAAAGCAAAGAAACAGCTACTCTCTACAGCCAAGTGATGACAAGGGTACATTATCATGAGATCAAATAGTAGAAGAAGTATGGCAGTTGGCAAAAATCTTTATTGAGATATCTCCCCAAAGAGAACAGACTCCTGAAAAATACCTGGTGGGACAGAAAAGGAAACACTTACTTGTGAACAGAAAGAGTGTCTTGCCTTTCATTTTGAGTTCAACCACCGAGGACTATAATTTATTCTGTGCTTAAAGCAGGAAGGCTTACTTTGCCAACATGTATAAATGATAGTGTTGCCAACCTACTAATAATTCACAGCTTTTTGTGAAGTCCCAGAGGATGAAGTTTTGAAAGAACAAGAAACCAGTAGCTTGTAGGGTTGTATCTTCCAATACAGCTTCATCATTTGCAAGAGACACTTGGTCTTCTTCATATTGAGTAGAAGTAAACTGAAAAACACAAAACAAAATCTGAGTTCTTTTTCCTCTAACCAATCGTAAAATTAGTGAAGGTAATGGAAAGGAAAGAGAAGGAGCTACTCTACTGGATTGTGAAGCTGAAGAAAAGTCTGCAAGGTCTTATTATTAAACAACAGACGTTTGGAGCTTATAGTATAAGATTCCTACGTGTAGGACAGCAGCCTGTTTCAGTTCCAATATACGCAAAGGTACCTGGTTAAGTCCCCATTTATAGCACCAGTAGTCCATGTAAAATAGCAAATAAGGATCAGAAAAAGCCTGCTTGTAGGTGACGTGTCAGGATATTTACAACAAATTCTTTGAGGTCCTTTGCAGTGTGTGATTCTTTTTTTGTTACAGGTAGAATTCTGAGCTACTTTCAAATGCAAGACAAATGCCATGTGAGTTAATATTGTTATTATCAGTTTGAGTAAAAATGGACAAATTTCTTGTACTGCTAGTACAAGAAGTACTAAGAGCAAAAGTTATATGGAAGACATTATTCTGGCAAAATTTAACCTACTTTTTTATGTTGATTTGCTGTGTGAATGCACTCATGGAAATGTGGATCATGTCTTTACACTTTTGCAAATGTTTACTTTCCTGCATCCAGTAGCTAGCTTCCAATTACTTACAGCCTCATTAATGTCTAACAAAGTCTTCCCTAGACATGTAGACACTCTTCAGTGATAAATGGTTACACACAACAGAGTTTTGAGGCCAGATGTTTTGGCTTATCATCATGTCAAATGTTGAGGCTTGCCTTCTTTTCACTCAAGAAAATGAACTAGTTTTCCTCTGGCTGTATCCTATTTGAGTAAAGATCTATGTTTAAATGAAAAAGAAAGCAATGGAAAACGAATGGAACTAATCTCAATTTAAAAGTTCTTTTCCCATGGCATTGCTGATATTGCATCTACTTTACTGCATTTCAGTTGCCCCAGCCCAAGCTTTTTATGTCACTAATCTCTGTGCTAACATATGATGCTTATGCATAAGCCCTGAGGGAAAGTACAATGCTACATAAAGCCCAAGCAGTCCCCCAGCACCAAAGGTAAATTAGAGTAGAGCACATATCATTTTCTCATATGCAGAAAATATATCCCAAAAGAGAGAAAACACCTTTACTCATTTTCCTGGGATTTTCAAACATTCAAAGATCCAACTTTGAGCAGCTGTTATAAACATACAGTTAGAAGTCCAAAAGCCATAGGTAAACAGCTCTCACACAGAACAACTGCAAATAGCATGCCTAGAAATTCTGTTCTTGCCAGAATACATCAGGATAACTGTCACATGTGCCTGAACCTGTCAGATTTGTGGCTGTACTGCAGCATCCAAAATATTTCTGTTTACAAAATCATGCAAAAAATGTGAGAGATAGTCTGACTGGTCAAAATATCCAATATATTGATATGTCAAATATCAAGCCATTTTTTACAGTAGTATATATAGTGAGCATCCATCTAAACAGACTATGGTTAGGCCTGGATTCCTCTCTACTGTAGTTGTATGAAAACTTGTCATCTACTCTGGGTCAGCTGCTCTACATAAAGCACATGCATATAGGCACCTTTAGCAAGAACTTCATTCTACCTTTCCCAGGCACATATCTTCTGGTGGAACAAAATATTCTCTGTCTCACTACTGATTTTGGGGAGGCCTGAAGAAGTAAGTTTAGACTAGATACCTCATTTTTAGAAGAATAAAATTAGATTAGTTGAATCTGGGCTTTGGTGTATGCCACCAAAGGATCAGATTGTATGCTGGACAGGTTATAGACATTTGTGAGATAGTATGCAGCATACTAATCTATTCAATTTCCTGTATTCACTTATTAATCAAAATCACAGTAGTCAAAAGCAGCTTTTTTATTATTATTGGTGAAGGGGTTAGAAATGTCTTTACTTATTAACTCACTGTTGTTGTGACTTCTGTGGCTTAAATTTTTTCCCATCTGACCTTTACAAGCACCTTTGACATTCTCATACCTGTATCAGTAAATACATTTTAACTATTGGAAAGAATAAAACTTTCTTACATCCCAGTATGTCTACATTCTCAGAAATAAGTAAGCACTTTAGAGTGTTTAGTGGAGATAAAAACTTACTTTTAGAAACAAAAATTGTTAGTATTTTAAGCATTTTTTCACCAAAATGTTTTAAATGTGCTGGAGTTTGTCTTTGCTTGATAGCTATTTCCCATAGTTTATTAAGCTGCTTCAAGAATTTTCATTTCCTTGGTTGGAAAATGGTATTTCTGTTTCAGGAATTTGCAGCGCCTTTTTTTTGAAGGGTTTAGTAATTGGGTTTTTTGGTGGTTTTTTTTTTTCATTTCCCTTATTTAACCAGATTTATGTGATTCTGAGAAAAAAATGAAAACAAAACGTTAGTCTTCATGCATACTACCTTCTGTAAGTATATGATTTTCTCCCTTCTATTTTTTTTTATTAGGGACAGAAATCTCAAAATAAAGATAGGATTCCATGTTTCTCTACTTTAAGGTATTCTATGACAGATCTAGGGATACCAGGGTAGGCAAAAATATCTTTCAACACATAGACAACATACATTTTATTTAATTTTGTTTACTTCAATTATCTCCCAATAAGCATGGTATCAACCACTTCATTTTAAAGCCTCTGAAATGTCCCAGATGGGTTTTAGTAGGGGGGAGAAGGGAGGAAAAATCAGCAGTGTTTACCAGATGAAACAGCTAGTTTTACTGTCTTGGCAGTACCAATAGCAGTGAAGATCAATGGATTACATGAGTCACTAAATCGAACGACCAAGGACTAGCATGGGGTATAAAAAAGACTTTTCCAAAAAAAGACAACTGCTTTATACCTTTCATTCCCTATAACTGGCTCGTGGCTGTTTATATAACCACTCTGAATTTCTCTGACCACTGAGACAGTCTGAAAAGATGTTATTTCTAATTTTAGATGTCATTTATAAGTAAATATATATGCACATATATATATGCGTGTATGTTCTTTCAGCATAGCATGAGTAGCATGCAACAGTAACCAGACTGCTGATAGTATATCTAACTAATAAATATGAAAGTTCAACTGGTCATGGGGACATCCATCTTGGGCAGACTTTTTTCTAAATTCTACATATATCCCATGAAACTCTAGAACCTATTTTGTAGGTGCTGGGTTGCATGCTAATTAACTATTAATAGCATGCATGCTATTAACTATATTAACATCAATTGGAGCAACATGAGCCTATAGATATATTGATGGGAAGATGTAGCTCTTCAAAATGCCTTCCAGCCTTGCTCCCTGCAGTGACATCTGACATATCACAGAGTCACAGACTCACAGAATGATTCAGTTTGGAAAGCACCTCTGGAGGTCATCTGGTCCAAACCACTGCTCAGAGCAGGGACGACTATAGTACACAGCGTCCAAGTCAGGTTTTTAGTATCTCCAAGGACAGACACTCCACAGATTCCTTGGGCAACCTGTTCCAGTGTTTAAACACTAATTTGTGCCCATTGCCTGTTGTCCTGATCACTCTGTAACACTGAGAAGACTACGTCTCTGTCTTCTTTACTCCTCATCAGGTATTTATACCCATCAATAAGATCCCCTCAAACCTTATTTCCTCCAGGCTAAACATTGCCAGCTCTCTCAGCATGTCTTTGTATGAGAGATGCTCCAGTCCCTTCTTAATTTTTGTGGCCCTTAGCTGGACTCCTGTAAGTCCATGTCTCTCTTGTAGTGTGGCATCCAGAACTGGTCCCATCACTCCAGAAGTGTTTCAGTAGTGCTGAATAAAGATGAATTAATTTGAATGAATAATAAAGCTTTATCCAATGTATTCCTCTTGGTTTTTTTCCTGTCCTTTTTAGAAACACACTTTGAAGCAATTAAGTGTGAATTTTTATGATGTTATGCCTCCTGCATAGTTTCAAATTCTCAGTTGAACATGCATGGCAATTTTGAAGAAAAAAAGCAAGAAAAATGAATGTAGTACAGTTACACCTGACAAATTTGGCTACTTTGTAAAGAATAGTTTGTAATTTAAGCTCAATTTACATAATGATTCTTAGCAATAAGATAAAATTCACTAAAAATGTTTAGATCACATCAAAATTATGTTATTTGGGTTGGGTTTGGTTTGCTTGGTACAGAAATACACAAAATGGAAATATCCATTCATGTGCAGGATTCAAAGACAGAAAAGCTGTGTTTATATTAGCTAGACCTCACACCTAAAGATTAGAAAGAATTTAAGTCCAGTGGTTTAGATGTTTTTATTTCAAAGTTATAACTTGAAAACTGTGCATGAGCCAGAATGATGAGATGAGGTAGCATTCACCCACCTGTCACCACAAGTTCAAATTGTACTCCTGTAGCACAAGAAGAAGTAAAGTATAACTGCTTCGGAAGCTGACATATTGACAGATACAGCAACAAAAAGTTTGATATTTCCATTAGGTCTTCAATTACACTCTCAGTAATGAAAGTAATGTGTCAGCAGTTTTAAATGTTCACAAAGACATGCAACATTACCACTTTCCCTAACACAATTGCTTCAAAAACTTTTCAAATTTTACACACACCCCCTCACAGGAATACAGGACTGTTGCCTTCAAAACAAATTGAGCAATGTTATCTAATAAACAACATGAGGCTAAGAAGCAATCCTTTTGAGGATACGATGTTTTCTTCTCTGTTACAGGTAGCAACTCCATTCCTACATTTTTTTGGGATTAAAATTTTGTTTGAAAAGCTGTGAAATCATACATACGGCTACCCCACGTTTCCAAGATAATTACACACAAACTATTGATATTGTTTCATGTCAATTTCTGTCCCTCATTATGCCACAACTAGAATAAGTTATGTTTCATAATGTTACGCTAGAATAAGCTTCCCAGACCAACTCTCTATGATGAAATGAAGTGAAACACAAACCTTTAGTAGGGTTTACTTCTGATCTCATCTCCCAATTAACAAGGGACAGGGTAAGAGGAAATGGCCTCAAGTTATTTAAGGGGAGGTCACCTGAAATCTGCGAAGTCGCATATCTGCGTGCTAGTAGATTTTGACAAAACGTATGGAATGCAACAATTCTATAATTTTGCCTAGATAGTAATTTTTAATAATTACATCAAAATCCAAGTAGGGCCTTGGCTTTGTCTCTCTAAGAAAAACTATTTACCTTGTCTAAAACATATGTTCTGGCCTCTTGGTCTTAGTAGGCGAAGTTGTGAAAACAGAGTACAATTAGGATATGTGGACACAAAAAATAGGTAGGACTAACACTTATAGATAAACATTACTAGTTCAGCACATTAATTTTAAAATTTGTTCTAGATGAATTCTGTCTAAATTTAGTTTTCTCTCTCTCTTAACAAGTTTCTATCATATTTTCAAAATGACACCTCAAAATGTAAAATTTTTCCAGTTCCTAAATACTACTTTCATAGACAGATCAGTAAGTTTTTTGAAGATAAAAACCAGCTTGTGGGTCATTCTCATGACATTGGCATATAAATCTTATGAATAGGGTAGGGAAAAAAAGTCTTGCTTTGGTCATAAACTGCAAAGAAGGCCTGTCAGCAGTAAATCAAGTTGCCTGGTATTTCTACATTGCAAGGCATGTGACATAAAAATAAATGAATGTGTATTACAGAGAAAAATAGGAAGGATTAACTTTAGATAAATATAGTCAAAAACTCCTCAAAATGAATTGCTTGAAGTAGCTGGGAATCTGACAGTATAATAGTTGTGGAGGCTTCTTTGTGCTTTATCAGAGATGCCTGGCTTCACTTAGAACGTCAGCTAGGTGCAAAGCTGTTGCTACCAACACAAAATAATCTGTTTGATGGGAAAACTTAACACAAAGTAAGCTCTCTTGTGAGGAAAAGAGCTTATTACGTCTCCAAAAACTTAGTATTCTTAAAAGTAAGTGTAAGATCTTTATGTATGTGGCTTAGTCACTTCAACTTTAATTAAAAAACAGGAATGTGTAATTATATATTAAGTATTTTATAGTGACCTCTTTCTTTTAAAATGTCCCCAAAATGGAGTAAAGATTTATTCCTTTACTGAAAGAAAGATAGAATAAACCTGAAGGTGAAATATTTCTGCTACCAAATTTAGTAACTTTATATGGAGTCTATATAGCAAAGCAGAGAGCAGATGAAGAACTGAAAGAACCAGAATTTGAAACTTATGGAGTGTGAGTAAAAATAATTAAAAGTAAAGAGACCGTAAAGAGAGCTGTGCTCTAAAGATTTCTGTGATTGAAAGGGTTTTCTATATTGTCTGTGGTGATTAGTATACATTGCAAAAATTTTACAGTACATACAGTAGCTCCTCTCCTTCCTCAATGAGAGTATTTCATGAAAATGTCAATCTATGCAATACCAGTTTGTTAGTTTAGGAAGTTATGGAAAACCTGAAAGCAAATGCAGCAGCTGTGCTAAATATTAGACACTTCTGGGTTTGTGTTGATTAATGGTTCAGTTTAACATGACCTTTAAAATGATCTTTGCTTGTGAGCATAAAAATAGTACTTGCAAGAGATTTGTGAGAAATGAAGCAATGAATTCAACAGAATACCATTTAATGCACCTGGGTACAAAAAAAAAAAAAAAGGCTCTCTAACTAAAGACTTGAAATGTTTTTGAAGAATTGTCTTTCAAAGCCTTATTACTTCTGAATGACCCCTGGTGTACAAGTGGGCTTCTGTTACCACTAAATTAGCTTATTATTTTTGAAAGGGATTCCTGAGACCCTGCTATATATCGGTCTTCCTCTCAGACTCAAATTTGAGTTTTCTCATCTGATTTCCAGCTATACAGGTACAATGTCTGCTACAGAAAGTGCTCTTTTGTACTGTTTTATTTATTAGCATAGGTGAAGTCCTTTGGTTTTACTTTTAGTAACTCTCTGGAAAATATCACACATGAGGAGAGGCTAGGAGAACTGAAGAACCTTAAAATAAGTCTAAAGGGAGATCTCTATGCTATCTACAATCAAGTAATGGAAGGATGTAGAGTAGACTGAACCAGACTCTTCTCGCAATAGTAGAATGAGAGACAACAGACATAAGTTGGAATATGGGAAATTCTGACCTAATGTGAGGACCAGTATGACACTGGAACCAGTTTCCCAGAGAGGGTATGAAATCTCCATTCTTGCACTGACATTCTTGCTATACAGACCACAGACTTTATGTGAGAATCTTTGAGTAGTACATTCCACACAAATAAAAAGACCAGGGGAGCATTCTTTTCCCTCCCAGAGGGAGCACTTAAGAGGTCCTTCCACCAAGGGCAGCCTACAGAATGGCAGATGCTTATCCTCTCCACAGTTCAGTCACAACCCTCAGAAGCATGACAGCTGCAGTGCACCAAGCCCGCTAGTTACAGCAGTAGTTAAAAACAACAAACAAATCCCCCAAACAGATGAAACTGTTCATCTTCAACTTTCCTCCTACACTCAGCCTTTGCCAACCTACTTGACCCCATCCTTTTGCTTATTCTTCAACCTTGCCTAAAACGCATCAAGCTCTGAAGCCTTCCTCCCAACCACTCAGATACATCTCTCACCTTCACCAGACTTTCCTCTTCCTGGAAATGAAAAGTCAAGCTAAATGCTTATGAATTACATTTTTAATTTATAGTCATAGCAAGCTGGAGGGTGAGTTACAGGTAAAGGAGGGGGAAAAAATGAAAAAAAAGAGGGGGGCCCACGGGGTGTGTATGGATAACAAGAAAGTCTAATACTCAAAAAAACCAAACAAAACCCAAATATCATGCACCAGAAAAGGACAGTGGTAGTGGGAAGAAGGGGAAATTAACTCCGATTTGTCCATTTCATTTTCTTACCAATGTCAAGATGGACAGCATAAACCTTGCAGTTTTGAGGACTCCCAAGATATCCCTCTGAGGGATTCAGAAGCTCCTGGAGTTTCTTCATCTAGCCCTTCCAAACCAAAGGGTTCCTGAAGAATCTTGCTGTCCTCATGCTTCTTGATGCACTCCTCCCCCTTGCCTTCCATACGGCTCTGTCAGCAAAGACCATCAGGACTGACAGTCGACCCCTTGCCACCTCTCCTGTATATTGTTCCACTTCCAGAGGGCTCTAAACAGGGCCTCATCCTTCTGTTCATTCATAAGCCTTAGCTAAATGACCAGTGGCTGACAACCCAACCTGTCTCTGCTTAGCTCCTCTAGTTCATCCCTTCTTGTGGTTAAGACCTCTTCCTCAGACGTCTCTGTGAAAGAAGCATATTAGACAGAACACATTAATCCCTGTTAGTGTCTTTTCTTTGTTACTACAAAGAACTATTACTGCCGCTTTGTATGAGCAGGATCCAGCATCTTATATTACCTCAAGTGCACCTGGGAAAGAGGTGAATACCCTTCAGGTAAGTGAAGGGAGCTCTACATCAGCTTGCCCTACTACTGCCATATTGTTGCTTATGCATAATTCAGCCAGGTCTGCTGTCTCTGAATTGCACACATTGGTATGCTCACATATGGATTACTGCCATAGAAGTATATCTACATGGGGTACACTCTGAAGTCGTAGCCACTGTGTCCCAGAAAAAATACTGTGCCCTGTGCAAACCCCAAAATAAATAATAAAATTCTCTTCTTCCATGCATACTTCTGATTTACATGTCCTTGCTTCTTTCCCTGAACATATTTTACCTACCTAATAACTGATATCAACACCCAGGTTCCTCCAGAATGCCAGATGGAGTACACATTCTTCTTCAGCAGCCTGCTAAACCACATTTAGACTGACCCTAGGGGACAATGACAGGAACCCTTCCCAACAGACTATTAGGTATGTCTAGCTTTTTTGGAAGAATGTGAAATTTAACCATAAGGATACAAGATGTTATATATTACCGCTTTCCCTTCAGGCTAGATTCCCAAACTGTTTAACTTAGTTATGTGGATACCATAGGGATAGTCAAGACTTATAGAGGGAAAGTGCTGTGCTAGGTCCAAGATTGTCTCCCCACTGCCCCAACAGCCTCTACTCAGATACCACACACAAGGACACATAGACTTATTACATCTCCCTTCAACACTCCCTTAGAGTGCCTCAGCTGGCCATGTTTGGGTTTTGGACTTATTTAAAGGTATATTAGAATGAGTAGCTTCTCACCTAGCATATAGAGAAGTTTGGTCATCTTTCTAAAATGAGTCCATGTTCTTCTGCTAAATATCTCAAAAACTTCAGTCTGTTTGACACATTCTGCCCATGCTTATTACACACTGAAAGAGTTCCTCATCAAATGTGCAGTATCATGTGTAGTT
>JAOXJM010000023.1:96406058-96422364 GCA_026413425.1 Tringa solitaria | reverse complement strand
CCCTCACCCTCCCACCTTTTTTTTTTTTTTTTTTAATAACAGCTTTTCTTTGTTTACAAAATATTTTACACAAGAAAAAAAATTATTGCAGCTAGCCTGGAGAAAGGCAAGATGTGTGATACAAGCAGCAGTTTTTAACAGCTTTGAAGCACATAACCTGTTTTTTAAAAAAATACATAGCATGTATTATTAGCCCGTCATAATGATCTGGTCAACACTGGGGGGAAAGTCTTCTGCATATATCTCAGAAAGCAGATTTCCTGGCTGCCATCACCCGATCACAGCACAACATTTTAAGAGTCTTATTCTGATGAAGCACCATATGTAAGTGCGTGTATACACAGCCTTCTGTAAAATAACTTCAGGAGAAAGAGCTCCCAACTGAACAGCAGTCCAAACATAGCAGAGAAGGAGAGGCATTTGAAGGATGTGGATAGAACTGATAAAACTACAAGAGCTTTCCTTTACTTGGGTTCCGGTCTGACGTTCCTGTTTAATCAATACTCCAAACAAACATCTTAGGATAATTTGTCAGCGTGCCCCAATTTTGAGTGTCCCTGATCAAAGAACACTCCCTTAGGATAAACACTCCTTACATAACCTCCCCAAAATGAACCACTAGATAAAGGATTCACAGGATCTGGGCTCTCTAACACAAAAGATCAAATAATTTAACTATTCTCTTTTCTGGGACCTTTCCTCCAACACATTCCTCAGTGGTCACAGTGAGACAGCTCACTGAAGGATACACTGTAAGGGCAGTAGTAGAAAACATCAAAAATAGCTACTTAGCAAGAATTTTGCGCTTCTTGTCAATACTCCTTTTTTTTTGGGTTTTTTTTTTTTGTTTTCCTGCCATTGCCATTACAGAAAGACTTCCAAAGCAGTAATGTGGTATTTGAACACCTGTCAAAAACTTTAATCACACAACAACTTCCCTCCCTGGCCCACCGTTCCTACGGAAGCTCTTCACTTGCAGAGCGACTTCCTCTACATGAGGGAGGATCAGGACAACAGCTTTGATCTGATGACTTTGTTCTTTCTCAGGAAATGTGAAGGGCTCTGAGAAGTGACAGATAAATGAAACACTGCACAAAAACCTCAGAAACAAACAAAAAAGAAAGCCAAAAACTACTAACAAAATGATCAAGGAACTGACTGGAAATGATTATTTATTAAATTTTCTTCAGAGTTTCTTGCTCATATGAAGAATATAACAGCTGGAGGCCCTACAATAATGTATTATATTGCTGGTATTTTTCATCTAACAGATGTAGAGTTGTTAAGCTGACCAAGGGTTACTTTTGAAATTTTCTTTGCGTTCTGCAACATTAGCTGAAAAACCTGTTAATGGCCTGACATTACCTTTTTGGTTTGTGTATAACAGCAAGACCTACACACATATGGAGTTCAAAAACATTTTTCCACCGTTTTTGATAGCAACTGGACATTAGGACAGTTTGAAATTCAGAAAACAAGAACAATAAAAATCAACCCTGAATTTTAAAGAAAAGCAAAGTAACTTTCCTGGTTTCTGAGCTCAATGTGTAAGACTAAAATCAGATTTTGATTCATTATTTCCTGTAATTTCCTAATTTTTAAAACTCATTTTAATTAATCTGCCCAATGGCATCTTTGTTTGTTTGTTTTCATTCAGTAAACCCTCCGATTCTAAGCAAATGTTAATGATTTACTCAGCCATTCGTATTTACAAATGTCAAACTTTCTCTGTCAAACTGTGTAAGTACAAAAGCAGTAAGCAGTGTGTTTAAAAAATCTGAAAAGGAACAGAAAGCAAAGATAGCTGAATATTTCTCTTTGTTCAAAGTAGAAACTGAATGACAGCTTGTTATAGACAATTCGCACTGGGTTTACATATGCTACTGTAATGTGGTTTAGTTCCATGTAACATCAGAAAATGATGTCATCTTACAGGAAAAAAATGGAAAAAAATGCAAAAGGGAAGACTGTATTATGAGCACAGGCTCACAGGCTTTATGAGCTATCTAAAATAAATTACTATTCACATTTGTACATGGCAAGCAGCAATAGCTGCTAACCCCCCTGCTGTTAAATAGTATGATACTGACAATGGTGACTGATGACTGATTTCAGAAGAAAACAATACTGGCAATGAAAATTTCTTAGAAATGGGCTCTTGTTCTGGATGAAAATCTCCAGTGACTTGTAATCACGTTTACAAAGAAATTTAGTCAAAAATTGACAAAAGAAATATTGTCCTCTATCGCACAGGATTTTAACTGGTGCTAAGCATGGGGCTCATAATTTAATATTCCAAATAATTTTATTGTGGAATGTTTTGCTTGGGAAAGAGTGAGTGAATGTCTATATACAATGGACTGTGTGTAGAAACCCTGTATATTTTTACCAGCATCTTACTCAGTCATCCATAACACTCTAGTGCAAAAAAATTGTGCATTAACATTTTGCAATATAACGGCTGATTGGGAAATTGGTAAACTGCCCTATGTATGAGATACACTGTAAGTTTTTTCAATTTTAGCAAGATTTCAATGGTAAAGCATTTGCAGGTGTATGCAACCTCAAAGAAGGTTGTCTTCTTCAAGAGAGCTTTATTTCTTCAGAATATTCCCGGGGATAATCTGTGGTGCTATCATTTGTTACAGTACTCAAAGGATTTATCCAAGTGCCCAGAAGAATGCATTGAAAGGCATCCAGCCACATACAAATATGAAAGTCTGAGGCATTAAATATGAAAAATTGACATGACTTGGCAGTCTTCCTTAAAGTGTGCCTTGATTAGAAGCAGATGCAGCCAGGCATTTTGATCCAACTTCAAGATGAAAAAATATTCTTTGTCTGATCCCCAGAAGACTGACACGTTTTTACCAGAAAATTTAGCTGCATGTAGGCTGACAGAAGATGTTAAAGATTACAGCAGCAAAGCCAAGAGAAGAAGGGAAACTGGTATATGGCACCAAAGGAATTACTGCTTGTCCATCAGAGGTATGGCTATGAATCAGTCATATTGGGCACTGAAGGCTATACCACTGTACAAACTGTGTTCAGAGTCGTATCAAACCTCACAGCCTTTGCCTCTGTGGGTTTTAAGTTTGTGTCATACATGGGGTTTTCAAATGAAGCCTGTCCATTACTGTTTTCATGTCCAGCATACCCATTGTACTGTACTTTTGGTCTTGTTCTGGGAAAAAAAAAAAGATGGAAATTATCATTAGTAACCCAAAAAAATAAACATTTTACAATTATTCTAAGTTTTACCTATGATGCTTCCATCCTGTCTATACAAGTTGCACAACTGTCTAAAAGTGATAAAAGAAGACTTATAACGTATACTGCAGAGACAACATAGGCAAAATATAGGTATACATTTTCCACTATAAAAATGTCAAAAGAATGACAACTTCATAGCTTGTTGTGAGTGCCAAAATTGGCAGCCAAAAGTAAAGCAGCATACAACTAAAGAATTTATAACTAAAGTAAAGTTGAAACTGATAACATTTAAAATATTTTCTGTCACTAATAACATACTAACATAACATAACATATTTTCTGATGACATTTTCAGTTTTGGATTATTAACCTGATCACAAAAGAATCCTTACACAAAGTGGAAACAATTATTCCAGCTTTACTAAATGAACACCTTACCAATTTATATATATATATATGTCTTTGTCTTTCTAAAGTATTGATATTAATGTCAAAACTACAGTAGCATCTTTAACATGATTAATTTAATTGATCACCATCAGGAGAATCTCCTGCAGATTTGGGATTTTACCCACAATTTTACAGTATACCTAGGAAGGCAACTGGACCACCTGTGCAAATATTCTGATGAAGATCAACACAAATTGTCAGTTTAAAAGACTTGAATGGAGTAGGTGACTAGGTGTACACAGAAAGAGGAGAGTGAGTAGTTTCTAATCTGTTCTTTTGATAGCATCTTGGCTTCTAGATGAGATAAACACCCACACATTTCATTGACTTAGATGTTTCCAAGCAGAGGTAGAGGGAATGGTTTAGCAATTTGCTGGTATCAGCTGCTTGTTACCATTCCAGAGCAAGAAGTCAGTGTTGCACCCGTGAAGTGCTGTAACAGGTCTCCTGGGTACTACTAAATCTAAGCCACTGCAAACTCAGCCAATGTAGCTTCCATCAGGCAACTATCACACTGACACAGCAAGTGTGCAGAATACTTTGTACTGCCAATGGTAGTAACCTTCAGATAAGGGTCAGTAATTTCTATTATTCCAGATAGATCTGCCATAGCATGCCTGCATACCTCCATAAATACTGTCAGCAACAAACAGTACTAAATACCTTGACAGAGACTTTATGTGTGCAAACATATGTAATCAGATTGAACATATCCTTAATAATATTCACATAAATTTTGACATTTGAATATCAAAGGATAGAAAGAATTATCTTTCAGTAAACACTCTTCTATTTTGGGCAGCATGTTACCACCATAAAGAACGTATCAAAACTTCAAGATTATTCACATTTTTATGCAAAGTCCTGCTAGAACATATTAAGCCAATGATTAAATGAAAAATAAAACAGGGTTGTGCAGACTTTTTGATATATCCAGTAAAATGATATCCTATTATATTATATTTTACTACTTTCACCTTAAATCTCTTAGCATATAAACATATCTAAAGAAATATATAAAGGAGGTTCATTATATAATTTTATACATGTAATTCAAATTGGGTGAGAAAAGGAGGGTAAAATGTAGATACCTGGTGCTTAAAAAACATAAAACAATTCAGAAAAGAATCTCATGATAAAACTTCAGAAAAGAGTTCTTTAAAATAATTTTTTTTTTTAGAAAATGATACTGTTTTGGATAGCAGATAGTGAAAATTATTACTGAAAAGAAGGCACTAAAGGAAATTGACAATCTACAAATAATTATGTTACTCATAAAGATGTCTTTTTCTGCATGTTTTCATTTTAGAAATAACAAAACATGCTTAGGAGCTTTCCTAAGTGTAAGTAACTAAACGTATTTTAATTCTGTGTCTTCATTCATGAAGCAATCCCTGTCTGTCAGATAAAAGTTACAGAAACTGTGTAACAGCCCTGGTTCTAATTAGATGATATTAATATGAAATAGGCACAGCAGAAATATCCATAAAATCGTCCCCTAGGAAGACCTTCAAATTCTCTGATATAAAGAGCCTCTAGGGGCGTAACTACTATCACATCATGGTAAAAATTTCATGTTGCTGTTCTGGTCATTAAGGTAATTTCAAGAAAGTGCCTTCAAAAGTCACATATTCTGTGCTCTTTCCTTTGGAACATCCTTTGTTTTACAGACAATAAAGGTCACCTAAAGTTACTTTATATCAGTAATCAATTTATTAATATTCTGATGACAAATGACACTAATAACCCCTCTAAAAACTGCGGCTTAATGGAAGAAACTGTTTGAAAAATAAAAAAGGAAGAATATTCTTTGAAATATTATTATGAGTAACATCTCCTTTTTCAAGTATCTAATGCATTTAAATTGCATTAAGGTAGGCAGACCTTCAATGCTGCATCAGCAGTACCATAAACATTGGGATTACAGCTGCTCATCTGAAGCTTAAGTTTTCTCTCTCTCAAATACATATGTATATCTCCTACATAGAATCTCCACTACTCTTGCAGGACACAACAAACTTCATAGAATAAACCCCTGTGTACCCCTATGTCACAGTACAGTTTTAATGTTTTTTTCTTAGAGTTTGCTTCCTATTTCTAAGAGCAAAGTAACAACAACGTTCCCTTTACGTTCCATTTCTTCAACCAATCTGAATGCCTGTGCTTTCATGATGCTGTTTAGGTTCCCCCCATTGTAGAGCAGGACCTATCTGAGAATGCAGATCTGTAGGCATCAAAAAGGCATCTTACACTAACATGTTCTGAGAGAGAGTTCACAGCTCTTCCTCAGCAGTTTTTTCAACAAAAGTCCATATTACATTCCAGGACAGGCATTATTTTAACTGGAGTTCACAAGTTCAAGCCCCACTGCAATTTCTTTTTCCTAAATCTTCTAATGCTGAGATGGGTAGACAGTCCAGTCCATCACAAGGCAATGATGGACTTCACTTTTTATAATCATGAAATACTCTTGGTATCATGATTACTCAACCGCCTCCCCTCCTGCCCACAGAGGTGGTTGAGTCACCATCCCTGGATGAGTTTAAGAGCCGTCTAGATGCGGTATTGGGGGATATGGTGTAGGGGAGAACTTTGTAGAGTAGGGTGGATGGTTGGACTTGATGATCCCAAGGGTCTCTTCCAACCTAAATGATTCTATGATTCTATGATTATAGAACAAAAGTTTTAAGAGCATGTTATTTAAAATCAGCATTTCTGTTAAACACCATTTTGCAAACTGCAAATGACACAAGGAGGTCAGAGAGTATTGTACCTCAATATGAAAAAATAAAAAAATGCCAAATAGCACTCAGAATGAACAAATGTTCACTAGATACTTAGATATCAGCTTTTAAACCAGATTCAGACAAGGTGGTTGGATTTATTTTATTACCCAATGACATATAAAAGTTTCATGTGAGCTGAAGTGATGCCAATTCTAGTAGCATCCACTAGCTTATTCAGCATGTACTGTAAGTAGTCTCATTATGGCTGTTCCCTCATGGGATTTATGGATTTTTCAGCTCGTATAATTAACACTCATAATCATTTTGAAAGAAGCAGCATACATTCAACTTAATAAAGCTTTAAAATGAAAGAATAAAACATGTGACCTGAGATTTCAATCTGATTCAGCCTAACGAACCAAGAAGGTTGATAGATCTTTGCTCCTTTACACAGTGACTCATTTTTCTAATTGTTCAGCATTAAGAACTGCCCTACACTGAACCTCTTTATGGGAATACTTAGAAATATTTGTCTTTCTAGAGAAAAGATATTCTTGCAAGCTTTAGTATTCTGCTCTCTAGTTACACTTACGTATCAAAATTAAAACAAAAAGCTTATTAAGTTACTGAATAAATAATATTTACAATACCTGTGTTTGTAGAGGTAAAATGCAAACCCTGATAATATTAGAGCAAAGAAAGGTACCAGGATGGCAGCTGCAACAGAACTGCTGTTTGTACCATAATAGTGATTTGAAAGGTCTGTGTCTGCGCTTAAAGGACCTGAAATGAAACAAAAAGGGCAGAAATAAAATCCCCACGTTTTCTATCTCACAGGTCTCTTTTTATTAAGGAATGAAAGAAAAAAACATCTTGATAAATAATTCTATTAAAAAAAACCAAACAAACATGTAAAAAATAGCATGCATTACCAGAGTACAAATGTTGTTAATAGAACTTAATAATGTATCAATAACTATTAAAACGGTTTCAAAACAGTATTCAGCAAGTAAAATAATTATGAACTACACCTCTCATGAGTCACTACTTTAAAAAATTGAAGCAATTTACCTTCTACAATAAAAGTTGTTAATAGTGCAAAAAGTATTCTATGCTTGCAGCCTTAATATTCAGCTGAGAAACAGCAAGCAACGCGAGACCACATCGGACATGAAAAGGAAAGAGAGAACTAAGGTAACTGCTATAAAACTGCTCAGCTCCCAAGCCTGTGCACCTGTGAGCATGTCTTGGCTGCTTTACCCCTCTTTTTAGTGGCGAAACGTGAGCATGTTTTAGAGCCTGTGGCAGCTACGTTTGCACCGGGATAGAACTGAGGTGCGGGGAATGCAAAGGGCATGGCCTCGCCGGGTTCCTGCTGTCGACAAGCAGAAAAACTGGACTGTAAGGCATTTTGCAGAATCCATGTTTCCATCAGTATAAAGGCAGACGTGGTTAAATTGCTTAAACACGTGTCCAACCTGATAATTCAAATCGTGAAGGATGAAAAATAATTTTATAGTGAAAAATATAGAAAATTTAACAGCGAACACTGGTGTTGACCACTCAGAAATGCTCCGACCCACCAGCACACACTGTCTCAAACGCCATGACTCCCCCCAAACAAGTCTTTTTAGGACTCTGGCACAGACCAGTTATATAGCAGAGACACAATGCCATTACGCTGCTTTCAATAATCCAGTAAAATATCTAAAATAAGTTGCAAAAATGAGACAGAAACAAACAGTTCTCCTACGATTTCTTGCAGTTCAAGCTCAATGCAAAAGAGGAAGAAGGTTTTTCTTCTGTTACATATTTTTAAAACTTACATGTTTCAATTGCTAATATTAAAATACATTTTAAGCAATTCATTTTACAAAATGTATTAAATTTTAGAAAGTAATCAAGTTCTCTTCAAAATGAAGACAGTCCCCTCCAGGAATTTCAGAATTGCCAGATTTGATCACTAAATGTGACAAAATACTGCACTTCAGTGTTTTTCAATGCCTTAATCTGTCACATATCAGACTCCTGTATATTTCTCTGAAGAACTGGTGAATACTAACCTTTTCAAATTAATGAAATTAACTACATATTATGAGTTTTTATCACACTAATGTGGGTTAAATTAATTAAAATTTAATTTTTTTAAAGTAGAACTACTGCATTATAAAAATTTTGGACTTTAGTAATCCAATATTTGTCTCAGTACTCAGAGTGTGGAAGACCTGTTCGCATAATTTTATGTATTTGTATTGCATTGCACATGTAGTGGATGGTCTTCAACCAATCTAAATTAAAGACAGAATCAAGTAGTTAAGAAATTATATCGGTTAGAAGAAGTGACAGAAGTTTAAAAAACTACATGCAGTTATCACTGTCTTCATCCTTTACTGTTAAAAACCCTAGCTGTTTTTCCAATTATTTGGAGTAATTAATAAAAAATATGGTAATAATAAAATTAATTTTAATCAGCTTACATCAGAAAAAAACCTGGAATTAATATTCTAAATCTTACTTAAAATCCTAACCAAGTAACAAAATAAGGAAAAATATGCATGATCAACAAACTCTTAATTTATATCTTAAAGCTATTATTATGGCACATATGATAGGTACATTTTAGTGTATAAGGAGTAGAAGAATTACAAAATATGTAATCAGAATTCAGCTAAAACAAAACAATAGTTTGAAATTAATAATAAGCAATTCTTGGCATGAAATTTTGGTACAGAGTTTTTTGAAAATTTAAATATTTTTTTTTGTGTAACTGAGTATTTAAACTAGGCACAAATTTACATTTAGATTATTTTTAAGTTACCTCTGATAACTGACCCACATTCAATATTTAGTACTCAAAGCTCCTATTTGAGGCAACTGAATTTTCTATATCTCTACAGTTTTAAAAGTATGTTTAGGGTAATCAAGCTTGAAAAATTAAACTGAAGTTTATAACCTTTAATTGTCATTGGAGAAGTGTTGACCAAATTTGGATGGTGTGCTCGTGTGTTCTTTTCATTACAGAAAAGAAACTTTGCTGTAATTCTGAATAATTTGAGTTTTATTCATGTGTGAGACTCAATTTAACTTCAACACAGTGGGGTCTACTCTTTACAATCATTTTCAGAGTTGTGTGTGATTAAACACATCCTGATGTGAACTTTGTATTTCTTCTGACGGTGTTATTATGATGAGTCTATTCTACTGCTCTAATTTAGGTATTGATTGCTACCACAGCAAAAAACACAAAAGTGGAAATAAATGTATGCTAATAGACAAAAAAAAAAAAAAAAGAAAAAAAAATGAGTGTAAAAGATAGTTTGACTTTCTTTTCATTAAAAGATATACTTTGTGACTGGGAAACATGTTATTTAATTGATGGCTATTCAGTAAGATTATAAATGTTTTTTAAACATTTCATAGAATAACAGGGATTTCTTTAGCCTCCCAAAACCAGCAGCAGTCAGACGAAGTTCAAATTCTGATAATACACAGTGAAATCATTATTGTGCAAGCTTCTCTGGAGATATTCAAACCCACCTAGATGCATTCCTGTCCACCCTGCTTGAGTTGGCAGGGGTGTTGGACTAGATGGTCTCCGAAGGTTCCTTCCAACCCCTACCTTTCTGTGATTCTCTGATTTTGTGTATTTCTACCCTTTAGGTGGTTACTGAGTTTTGTCCTTTATACATACTAGAAAATAATATTTTTTGAAAGAAAATACTCATTCAGAGCATTTCCTTATCATTGTTTGGAGCTTTTGAATGCATTTTCCCTGTCATTCTTAGCCCAAGGTTTAAACTGTCTGGCATCAATACAGCATGGCTCAGTTTTACTAAGAAAACTGCTATCGAAGTGGGAGAAAGTTGACAGCAAAAGCCATGCAAGATAAAAAAAGCAGAAATGCAGGTAGAAGAGTAATTTCTGAGACAAGGATGGTTAGCAGCTGAAGGATTTAAGAGAATAAATACTGACACAGAAAGCAAGTCAGCAGCTTCCAAAGAGCAACGGGGACTGGACCTGACTGATAACTGCTTGATAGCAAGGACTCTTTGGGTACCTCACTGGGTGTGAGAAGTATATTAATATATAGTCTCATAGCTCATTAGTCCTAGCTATCTATTTGCACATTAGCTAACATGCAGTCATTTTGTACTGTGAAGCTGTGAGCATCCTGTTTAGATGTAAAGAATTCAAAATGATCAAGAAAGGAAGGATGACACCTTTATAGAGTGAAATTTAAATTTCACATCTCGTCATGTTCAACGCTTTTAAGAGCTGATCAATTTCAAAAAAATGAACATATATTTCACAGCCATTGATCTAATAAATCACAGATGCAAATTAATTATTCATATTTCATATTTCTTGTCAATATTTATCTCAATCTGGACAAGCTAAAAAAGTACTTTGAAGAAAAAAAAAGAGAAGTGGGTCATTGCATTTCCCCAGAGGAAATAAATATAAGAAAATAATCATTTGGTGAAGTAAATTTATCTTCTTACAAAGCCACTTTTTCATACAATTTTCAAGGACAGACCAGATTGGAGTGAACAAAGACAAGATTTTAGAATAAGCATCTTCTAGAACTGTAGTGGTGAGGCACAGGCACTCGGCAATACAGAAAGTGAGCACAGCCACAGACTTGCAGCCTTTAGAGACCAAGTTATTAAAACATAACAAAACAAGCAAAAAGCCCCCAGCAATGATAGACTACTTGGCAAAACAGGTTAAATAATTCGGTGTCACAACTTGGGCCCCTTAAGTAGGCTCAGATACAGTTCTCATTTTTTTGGAGACTGATAACAGATCTTTTTGCTGTCTGGGTTATTCTATAAAGCTACAAGAAGACTTCTGAAAGAGGATAAACCAGTACTTAGAAACAAAAGTACTTTGTGTTTTCTCATCATTAAGTTCCAAGATTGGGCATATCCACTGAGCCTGGTCTTTCTCTAGTACTGTGTGATAGGGAATTATTCATCAAAGAGCTTGGTCTTTCACACTTAACCAAGTATTTCTCAGTAAAAGCTGGTTTTGAAGTATGCTTGCAGGTGAGGAATCTCATATTACATTATATATGCACCAGTGCATCCATCATTTATGCATACTTCTGGCTTAGTGCAAAGGCAGCAAATAATTTAACTTCCAGCAGAAATGGAAATATGTTAAGTCTTCAGCTGGAGGACATATGAGATCATTACCTCAGCAGAATATTCATGAACAGAACAGATTTTAAAAACAAAGCAAGTTATCCTTGAATATGAGAGGGTATGGACAATTATTATGACCCGTGTTGTCTGGAAATTCATTGTCTCCTTTTAGCTGTAGGTTCTTCAATAGAAAACAAAAAACCTATAGAAAATCAGTGCCTATTTAGGCAAAATCTCCTAGAAAAGACAGTATCTACATTTGTAGCAAGCTCTCTGGTGAAATGCCAAAGCTGAAGAGGAGAGGTCCTCAGTCTAGGAATGCCTATGTAACTTACACAGTTAGGCTTCTTACTAGCCCTGGGAATATACAAACTGAGCTCTTATATTGAAACTCTAAACAGTGATATGGACAATGTTTTCCACTAGTGTGGAATATACCCACTGGAGAATGCTGTACTGTTGAATTGTCATTCTGCTCGTTCTTCATTTACCTCCATGAATTACTCATTTCACTGCTAGAACACATGGATCCAAACTTTTATTGGCTAGATGGCAAACCATGGATAACTTTTTTGGCCTGTCTTAAGGAAAAAAAATCAAACCACAGAAACACACACCCACCCCCAAACAAAACCAACAAACCATACTCTCATTGCTTTGAAATACCAAAGGCTGCTAAGCAAAACAAGAGGCTTGAACAAATCTTGATGCTCTGCTTTTACAATGTACTTGTTAAAATTGGAAATAAAGAGTAGCTTAGATATTACAGTGATAACAATTACACGAAAGTACAGGCAGAAAATCTGTCCCACACAACACTTTACCCTGAAGACTGAAATAGTATTTGGCTTCAGTAATTGGCAGTTCTTAGGCCAAGACACTGAAGAGTAAGGTTTCTTGCCCTTGTGACTAAACATATATAGCAATCTGAGAACTGGCCAAGACAAGAAGATCCATAGGATAACTGCTATTACAGCAATTAACAGAGCAAAGAAATACAAGGGAGATACAAGTTCTTGGCAGAACTTTAAAGGGCACTGGGTATAGCACCAAGGAAGTTAACAGAACGAAGGCAATTTATAAAATGTAGATAAAATCTCCTGTAGATATATTGTCTAGGCTGTCTCTTCCTCCTAGCCCATGCTTTGACCATTCTGCAGCAGTCCTGGCATCATGAAATGCACTTGTCTATGCTTGGTATTTGCAAAAACTATTTTATGAATATTTCCTGAGTAAATGTTTTATTGGATTTTATGACAAAATTACTTTATGAATAAAATAACTAGTTTTTCACCAGCTGCTGGAGCACTTTGGTCCATAGCTGTAATATATACCTGTCACTCATCTTATACTTTTGACAATGAAGTACCTAAACAAATATGCGTGAAACATCCATCAGCAGCAAGCACTCTCCAAAGGACACTATTAAAAACAGTGTTGATTCTGTCCTTTTACTTTTCTATATGATTCTGACTGCAATTTATATATTTGAGCAGGAAATATCTTTGCATTGCATGACACCCCTGTTACTTTCAAAAAGACATGCACAGAAAAGCAAGCAGTTGCAATGGCATTGTCTCTAAGAGCATCCTGTAGTCATCTTATTAGGTTGCTAACTAGAAAACATGAGATAGTTACATGTTAAGCAGAGTGAAATTGGATTTGAACTGCATATTTCAAATATGCCTATTTCACTATTTTTTTTTTTATAATATCTATGGCATAAAAAACCCCATGCCTACTTCAGCTGAATAGCTGAATCATTTGTTGAATTCACTCTTGCAAGACACAAAAAGATTATACATATTAAAGCTCTATGAATGCATTTACCTTGTCTTTGGAGCATAAATTTTCCAAAGTCTTTTCCATGTATATCACCTTGATAGGTAAAAACACCTCTTTCAAGCCCTGATGATACCTAGAATATGTTGAAATAGAAAAAAAAAGATTTCTGAAAAAAATAAATAAGAAAATTTAGCCATTTGTTTTCCTGAATTACAGTAGATTTCTGGAGGCCAAATTTTCACTTTAATCCTTTGAAATATTAGTGAATTCTCTATCCTTATGCAATATTTATAATTTTAAATTTGCAACAGTATTGAATAAAGTTTCAAAGTAACACCTGGAATGACTTTAAAACATCTGATGTGTATGTCCGGGTTTTAAAGTTCTTCAACTGGCATGCACATAATTGAACTAGTATATGGATATAGAAGTCTGCTGAATTCTCAGATTTTAAATTATTTTTCAGAGAAAGAATCATGAGGCACAAAAGAGAACTACAAAGAGTAAAATAGTTCTCTTTTTCTTCAAGATTAAATGTAATTTTATTGCAATGAACTGCTTACCAAACCAAAAAAAGACAGTATTTCTAAAGGTAAAATTTCCACTCTAGTTGAAGAAAACAGGGTGAAAACATGGCAAGATATGCTGATTCACTCCACCTTCCATTTAGTAAACTAAAAATTCTAATGGGAGTGTGATAGACAGAAATTTGTATACATATTTTTGAGAAGAAAAATAATACATTTTCTACACTGACATCTATAGTGCTGTATTCCATATTTGTAATATAAAAAGTCAGATAGAGTTACATAGGAAGTAACAATTTACTTCAAAGTTTAAACTTAGCGAGTTTATCCAAAGCAGTTTGATTACTTACATAACCATCAAGCGCCCAGTCATCATTTTCAAACTTGCTTACAAAAATGTCACTAGGTCCTTTAATCTGAAAAACTTTCAGGAGCAAATGGGCTTCTTCTTTCTTGTAAACACCTATTAATATAAAGGAGGTAACACATGCCTTTAAAACAATTTTTCAACCAGTTTGTTCAAATATCATCTCAATGCTAAGTGTATCACTTTAGAACTAAAATATTTTGTTGAGAACACTTTTAGTAACAGAATTTCTATCCCGAAAAAAACAAAATTTAAAGTGCGGTAATAACAGGATCTTATTTTACTCATATTTTTCCCACATCATATTTGATAATAGGATTCAAAAATGGTTCTGTGCTGTGCTGTTTAATTTTATACATAAATAGGAAGTAATATTTGTCGTTCCATACAGTATTTTGATAATTCTGAACGCAGATAGAATTCCTTGCCTGAAATTTCCTTGAACTGGAAAAAATTGGATTACATTACAACAGTATATCGCTATAGTAAATATCAATAGCACAGTGAAAGAAAATTTGCTGCACTGAAATTCTCTCTGGACTCTTGACCTTAAAATTTACAGGTAGCTGATAATGCTCTTTTCAGATACAACTGTGATTAGAGGCTAAATCAGAACTTCAGAGTCAGATTTGCAGAAAGGAATGCCGATGTTAATTAAAAGGTATGCATAAATTGCTAAGTTATTTAATTATCTATGCCTATTTTATGTTATGCCATTATCAAGACCATATTGTTTTAAAGCAGATATTAATCACTATTGAATAATGGAGCTTTTCAATGGTACAGTTCTTAAATTGCCTATAATACACTTCATCTACCACTTCAATATTACCTGCGAGTTCAACACACTGATACTATCCGATAGTTCAACATTAAAAAATACAACCTCAATATTTACTTGACATGTAAGGGGAAAAATATTTGGGTGACTGCATATAAATTGACTGAAACCTATGCAGACCATTACATGAGGATATTCCCTTTTTTAAAATAAACAGAAAAAAGATCTTTAGTGAAAACCTAAAATTTTTGTTTCTTTTTGTGTTTTGTAGAAAATATAACAAAACTGAACAACTAAAAAAATTAAAAGAACAGCTATTTAACACCAAATTCTGAACCTACCTGATAGTTTGAGTTGGATGTTGGATGCCTCAATGAATGTGGCATTCACTTTGCTGCTTGTAGTATTGAACCAATCAACAGTCAGAGTAGCAGGCTGTCTTTTGCCTAAATATTCATAAAACCCTTTCCAGAGTGAATTTATAAAAAACACATCTGAGGGAACTAAACAGAAGTGGGGAAAAAAAAAAACCAACAAAGAAAGGAGTAAACTACAATGAAGCAGAAATCTTTCCAGCCATAGTTGTACTCTTCATTTTTTCTTTTACAGCATCAATCCACTGTTCTAAAGACTTATTACAGTAAAAATTTTACACCAGTAAAGACGATATATCTAATGACCTTTCCACACAGTTGCCTATAATATACTACACCTGTCCATTACAATATATGTTCTTAAATAACCTCACACTTCATAGCTTACGTGCTTCGGTGAATGTCCCCAAGACTATGAAGAATAATGGACTCTTCCCCTAAAGCCTTGTAGCTTTAAGGTATGATTTAAAAAAGAAGAATAATATTCTGAAGTCAGCGATTCCTGAAAGGAGACACTGTCTTAGGCCATCCCTTTTGTTTCATGAATCTATTAAAGCAGCACTATGTGTGCTTTTCAACTGAATATCAACTGAATATTCAATTGAATTCACTGATTTCCAAATACAGTTTAGCACAAGTTTTTTATCAGTCATTTTTAGATTCCACATTTTTTCTCTGTACAATATTACTGCACCTGGGAACAGTGAAGTTGCCAGAGCAGGGAACTTTTTTGGTTTAAAATAAGGGGTTTTCCTCAGAAACTGCAGTTTGAATAAGTGAAGTAAAAAAACCTATAAAATGAAGCATGAATTACCGGAAGAAGTATATGTATTTGGGTCACTTATTTGATGCTATTGGTATTTTTCCTCTATACAGAAAAAAAAAAAATTGTTTACAGGTCACTAAATACTGTATTTTAAATATTTGGCTAAATCA
>JAOXJM010000023.1:96367942-96396309 GCA_026413425.1 Tringa solitaria | reverse complement strand
TCATTTTATAAAGCTAATAAATAAAAGAAAGAATTACCTCATAACCTCTGGAACTGTTCTGTATTCCAAAATGTGGAGTACCAGGGTCTGTACATGTATTGTGAGCTGGATCTAATGTAAAATGTGAAACACGACAGATATTATTATGGTATGGAAAGAATACTTTAAAGCTGTTTGCAAAGATTAAGTCATTTCATCAATGTCTAGTGATGACAAAAATTGAATTTTTAATGGAATGTGTGTATTTCTACATACTACATTTGTATTCCAATTACATTTCCATGATAGATCACAGTGCTTTGTTTCAGTACATTGCCATTACTTCAGGAGATTTTTTGAGGGTATTTTTGGCAGTGTAGACTTTAGAGTTAGGATTGCATTAGTTTTTGCTAAGCTTATCCTTTAGAATCTTTTTGAATACAAAGTATATTTACAATGCAGATGGAACAGGGAAATATTTTTCTTTTTTTCTTTCCCAATGAACAGCTTAATCATTAAGTTAGATTTCTAAAAATATCCCAAAACCTCAAAAAACCCCAATCCCAAACCACCTGGTTTTTATTTCAACCAAAATTTTTTCTATGTGGGCAAGAAAAAAAACCCAAAACAAATGGACTGCTACCTCAGTTGTTGCGGGAGAATGAAAAGACAGTCCCCTCACAATAAAAAAAAAAAAAGGTATGCCAACAGAGTATAACTAAATATTTGATGATCAGTTTCATGAGTGTGATTTAAAGCACCCTGAAACTGTTTTTGATTCAGCAATGTCCACTTCACATTCTGATGGTGTGTTTGCTTTGGGGTTGCTCCACTCCAAAGTTACATCCACCAGGTAGACAGGACAGGGCTCAATCCAATGGATCTTTATGTACTACAAGATTCCCTCTTGGCAACCAAGTCTGCTTTTGTGCTGACACTACATTACAAAGAATGAAACTTGGGACTATATCTCATCTATAACCATTTTGAGTTTTCTGTAGAGGAAAGAATTAACTTACCACATACAATAATGTGATAAGTCATTTCACTCTCAGTCAACTTCCATTTTCGATGTTGACCATCAGTGCAACATAACAATTCAAATGGACTACTATTTACCAAAGGCTTCAAAAGTTAGGTAGATGTTGACCTAATACGTGAGAATAAAACCCAAACACGCTTCTGACCTTGAGCTGCTTAAACAGCTCAAGAACTTTTTACAAAATATCATCAGCTGGAATGCCATTACTAATAATAGACACACGAAGCTGCATTGAATTTTGTAAAATATGTCTCATCTGAAGAAACAGTGGGGAAAAAAAGGAAAACTTCTCAAGATATTTTAAGGAAATTATAAATATCCAGAAATAGAAAAACCTGCTGTAATTTCCTATCTTATGGTACTTCTAGGTATATTTCTAGATACAGTTCACTAATCTTAATTTTCAAATTGCTTAACAATGGTGTCTGTAAATATTGTACATGGTCTAATATTTTCCTTTTATGATAACAAAAAACCTATAATTTTAAAAAAAAGCTTATGAGTTTGATGCAGTATTTTCCATGTACTTTTATATTATGCTATATAAAATATAAATAGAAATGTCATTACGACATTTTCAAATTTGATTCTTCCCAATAGATCTGAGTTTTAGCTGTTGTAAACCTTCTTGCCTCTGTTACAAAACACAGATGTAAGATGGATTGCTCAGTTCATAAAAACTAAGGACAGGAGAAGTTTTGAATTCCTATTAAAAACTGTATTGAATGTTAGTGTCTTAATTTACAAATACAGGCTGTTTTCAACAATCATGCTTGCCACATTTCCCTAGATTCCCCCCCAGCTCTTCCACCTGGCCAACATCTCAGTCACAGCAAAATGTATAAATGGGCTAGAGTCTACATCCGAATGTATTTGTGAAGAAATATCAAAGAGGGTATTTCTATTACAACACCAAAATCATTTTCTCTGGCAAGTCACTGCAAGTTGGATCAAATGCTGATGTCAGTGGGAGTTACAGGTGTCCAGTATTTCTCTCAGTTTGTCTGATTACGTAACAGGCGAAAAGCCTAACAGTTGCACATCAGTCAATGAGAAACTGATAATACTTGGCAGCTTATCAGAATTTCAAAAGATCAGACCCAGCACGCCTCATCTTTTTGAACTGTATAAGCCACTTTCAAAAAGTCCGAAAAGCTTTTTGATTTAGGATTGATTATGACAAATGCCTTTAACTCTCCGGTGATAGAATCTGGTCTGTAATGTGCCAAAGTCTTCTGCGTATCTAAAAGATTCTAAAAATAGATGGAACAAATTTATGCGCTTACACTTATTGACATTCTGCATTTCCAGCAGATGAGCAATCATGTAAATTTACAAATGACTTCATATGTGATTGTGTTTATCCTAAAATTTTTATACTCAAAATATAACCCTATTTATCTAGTTCTTTTTATATTACACAGACGTTTTCTATATTTGGAAAGCTAATTGCTAGTTTTCACAGAATCATTGAATGGTTAGAGTTGGACGGGACCTGAAAGACCACCTAGTTCCAACCCCCCTGCCATGGACAGGGACACCTCCCACTAGACCAGGTTGCCCAAAGACCCATCCAACACTTCCAGGGATGGGACATCTGGAACATCGCTGGCCAAACTGTTCCAGTGTCTCTTCCTAATATCTAACTTAAATCTCCCTTCTTTCAGTTTCGAACCATGATGCCTCATTCTACCACGACACTCCCTGACAAAGAGCCCTCCCCATTTTTCCTGTAGGCCCCCTTTAAGTACTGGGAGGCTGCTATAAATTCTCCCTGAAGCCTTCTTTTCTCCAGGCTGAACAGCCCCAACTCTCTCAGCCTGTCTTCAGAGGAGAGATGCTGCAGCCCTCTGATTGTCTTCATGGCCCTTCTCTGGACTCGCTCCAAGAGGCCCATGCCCTTCTTATGTTGGGGGCCCCAGAGCTGGACACGCTACTCCCTGTGGGGTCTCACCAGAGCAGAGAGGCAGAATCACCTCCCTCAACCTGCTGGCCACTATTTATGGTAGTGTGAGAGTTTATCAAGAATATTCTCAGTAGAAACAGCATAAATAGCGGTAGTTATTACCAATGCATGTTGGCTGAATTCCACTCCAAGTACCATCTGCTTGACAGAATCTTCTTGAAGAGCCTATCAGAATAAAAGGGGGTCTGCACTGAAAGCTAACTTCAGATCTGTAAGTGAAACTTTTTCCGTTGAGGCGTCCTTCTGCTGGAGTACCAGGATCACCACAAAACACAGCTAATACGTAAAAGAGGAGAGGAAAAAAACAGTCATTAAAAACTGCACATGCTTCAATAAAGTATTCTATGTTTTTTTTATGTGCAAGTCAGGTGTACTGAATATGAGTGCAAAAGTTATGTTCATTTATCTGTGTAGGATTGTAGCTCAGATAAATTCTTGACAGCAATTTAAAATTAATTGTCACCATTATAGTCACTCTACGCATAAAACTTAACCTGGAAAAATCGACCTTTTAATTGAGACACTTAAATGCTGATTAGATTTGGATGACAAAGTAATCACAAAGTAGACAACGTTATATTGTAATGCTTCAAAATGTATCCAGTTTTCACATCAGTCACCTTCAGATGAGTAGGCTGGAAATTTTTGCTCTAATTAAGTAAAAGGAGAAATGTTTGTCATAGTCCTGACAAGATTTCAAGTACCTAGAGGAGTTGACAGATTTAGAAGAAGCTGAATAAAAAATACAAACAAGATACGAGGGTAGGTACTTGTCTCCAGGAAAGAAAAAAGGATTTAGAAAGGAGAACAAGACTATGAGCTTAAGGTTAGGATCTTTGTTTTCACCTGCTAATGGAAATAGAAATATGGAAGAAAAAAGGAAAAGTGTAAGGGAAAATTTTAATCATGCTTGCTACAAGTCAAATTCAGAACATTCAAAAATATTTTTAGTAAGGCAAATGGTGATGGTTCCAATTAGGTAATAAGAGATGGAGGTGACTTTTGGGGAAAAGAAGCAGACCATGACCTTAAATGGGCACAACCATTCAATTTCATAATGAGGTATGCTTTTTGGAAGAAGAAGGGAGAAATCTCCAGTAGTCTATATACTACCTGATCTAGCTGAGTCCTTTTTAAACTGAGAGAAACTGACAGTAGCTCGAGACAACTGATTGAAGACCAACACAACTGGTTGCAGTTTCAGTGAAGCCCAACACAACTGCACCCTGAAAACTTACGCAAACATTGTGGGATGTCTCCCCGCCAAATTCCTCGACCCTCACAGGAGAGAATAGCTGTGTTAGATAGCTGATAGCCTTCTGCACAGCTGTAACTCACACTGGCACCCCAGCGATAATCAGATCCTTCCACTTTCCCATAGAGCACTGGTGGAGGAGGACCACAGGTAATAGCTGTGTCACAAAAAGAAGAGTTAATAATTTCAAGACTTTGTAGGGTTTAGGAGAAGGCAACATAACATTTACTCATACTTTTGAAACTAAAAAAATATTTCATGTTGTTCAGTTCCAACAGAGCATTCCTGTGTTGATAAAGCAGCCTGGAATAGACAGAAAACCAATTTAATTACAAAAATACCACCTCTAGGTTTAGGAAGTCCCTGAGCTCTAGGTCGCTGGAAGTAAGAAGAGTCTATAGCTTACCTAGTTCTGAATCTCTTCAGAGTAGTCATTACTGATCATTATTGGCAACAGGCTACTGAGCTAGGTAAAAGTTTTCAATAAAAATGATTTATTTAAATAAATATGTTTCTATGATTGACAGTTTTAAAGCTTTCAGCACACAATGGACATTGACTTGATCAATAATTAGTGGCTTTAAAAGTATTCTGATGTTTTCCAGCTTCTGAAAGAAAGCCCAAAACGATGAAATCTGGAATGATCAAGTTTACATTTTCACATTAGTTGTTGCAAGAAAGATCACAACCATAAAATCACTCAGTCAGTGATTTTTACAACAGAAAATGTGCTCAGTTGACTACCTATGCCAAAACTTAATTAGTAGGCTAGACTTAGACATCACTTTAAAGTGGTGCTAGATGAGCTGGCAGTCTAGGCCTTTTATAAGCAGAAGATGATCTAGGCTGTTAAATTTACTCCCTGGGCTTGTGTAGTAGTGCTAACAATTTTCACCAGGTTACCTTATTCACCTTTCAGCCTCGTCCCCACTATGACCTTTACATTAGCACTTGTAATTAGCTATTTGTGAAGCATCTTTTTGGCTATTTTTGGTTACTACAGTATTGCAGCAAGGGAAACTTTTATATAAAGTTTGATTTGCGGGATCCCTTTACAGAATTTTGACCATTTAATCCAAGATAAAAGGGCCCAAAAAAGAAAATGGTACTTCATTTCTAGCATTTCCAACTGAGCATTCTGATAATCTTCATTGCAGAGTGATTTGTTTCTACTGTAGTCATTGATGTTGCTATTTGGACTGATATTATACAACAGCGTATGTACAAAATAAATAAAAAATTTACACAAATACTAACCTAAATGTTTTATATGCATGTTAATTGTTCCAGAGAATGTTTTCACATTTTTTTATAGATAATGACAATAATAAGTGAATTTTACATATAGTATCAAAACAGTATTTGTAAACTATATAAGTTCAGAAGCACACCTTTGCAAATAGGTTTACTCTGGTTCCAAGTGCTGTCTTTTATACAACGCATGGTAGATGAACTGGCAGGCTCCATCAAGTATCCTGGATTGCACTGATAGCTGACTGTCTTATTAAAAGTAAAATCATTTCCAAACTGAATGCCATTTGCTAATGCACCTGGATCTCCACAGCTGATCACTAGTGAGGAAAAGAAGAAAAGGGATTCTTTTTTCAGTAAACATGTAATGAAACATTGAACTATGTATAGCTACTAACCTTTGTTTTAGTGTCCAAAAGAAGAAAAAGATTGTTCAATGTATTTGATACAAAATAAAAGAATGCAATCTTTAATTTTTAGCTAAAAAGTCCTATTTTTGATGCATTGCAATAGCGTGGGCCAAGCATTATGTTCTTTAGATACACTAGCTTAAGCTGGTATGCTCTACTGCTACTGTAGATTGTTATGTTGGTGGTAGTTTTACCAAGACTTTTCCTTCCTTCATACTGACATCTTTGTCACATTATGCCTAATGTTGATGGTGTAATGCAATTATTTTTTTTTCCCTATCAGTGTAGTGATGTACTGTGGGTCTAGCCTGGTTATTGAGGCCACTGGCCCTGCAGCATCCTTCTCTCCCTGCTCACTTTCCCTGAGGAAGTAGCCCAGTCTCACTGCTCCCTGATTCTTAGCAGAATGGTTATCAGTCAGATCAGACTCATTTGGCTTATATTAAAAACTGTAATGTATCCGATTAAGTAAAATCTGATTTAGAACTACCAGAACATCATCCTCTGTACATAAGCCGCATAATAAAAAAAATAAAAAAAAAAAAGATGTAAAGGAAACTCTAGAGGAACATCTGTTCCTAGGAATAATGTTATATTTTCAATGTTGACATTCATGAGGTGAACAAATACAGAAAAGTTACCTATGTATCCATTTTAAAAAGATACTTCTGAAAACATCTAGCATGTATTAAAGGGGCATGCACCTTTAAATACATAAAATATTCATGTGTTACAATATAGATGAAAAAACTATATAGATGAAAAACTGTGTTATTTTATCTAACAAAATAATCATTTTCAGTGGGAAGGCTCAATAACTTACTACTTTAAAGGTTTAGAGGAAGAAACTTTATTTCTGACCTGTGCAGTCTGGAGCAGTGCCAGTCCATGTCCCATTAGCAGTACAATGTCTAGTAGTTAGCCCTGAAGTTTTGTAACCTTCCCAGCAGGCATAAATGACTGAACTGGAGAATAATATTCCATCAGTGTATACTATCATACCATTGGCTGGGGTGCCAGGATTCCCACAAGACACAGCTGTGAAGAAAAGGTTAAGAAAAATCATATCTTATATCAATATTTCCATGATAGGTGACTAATAGAAAAAGAAAAAAAAAAGGTCAATAGCCCATCTTTTAAAAAAACTATAGCAAGTTTTACTAAGAAAATGTTTAATAGGTATATTCTTGTGTTAATTACTTATTTCTCTTTGTTAATATGATCACTTTATTTGCGTTTCTTTTGTTTCGTTTTTTTTTTTTTTTTTTTTATTGTTGTTTCAGGTAGTTTGCATTGCTTGTTCCACTCCACCCAATACGGCCACTGGAGAGAAGAAAGCTCATTTGGGACTTTCTGACAGACCTGTGCTTCTGTTTTGCCTTTTGGCACATTTTTCTATTCTCTTCCTGTTTTCCAGTATCTCCTCTTTCAATTGCAAACATGCATAAATAGCAAATTTCTGTCCATTTCTTTTTTGAATGAAGAAAAGAACAGGCATTGTGCATTGGCCTCCGTACCTTTTTTGGCATCTGTAGCTACCCATAAAGGCAATGATTGTGTTTCATCTTCATACACCTGAGATTTGACAGTGGTTTACTCCGATTACACATTGGGTTTTTTGGGAGGGTTTAGTTGTCTATAAAATAAGCTTTACACTAATAATAAGTACTCCACTTATTTATTTTACTTATTACATTTCTCATATTTACTTAGTTCAATTTATTGCATCTTCCCATTTATGTGAGTCACAGAATCAAAGAATCACAGAACAGTTGAGACTGGAAGGGACCTCTGGAGGTAATCTGGTCAAGCAGGGCCACCGAGAGCCTGTTGCCCAGGGCCATATCCAGATGTTTTCGACTCTCTCCACAGATGGAGACTCCACCACCTCTCTGGGCCACCTGTGCCAGTGCTCAGTCAGCCTCACTGTAAAAAAAATGTCTTCTGATGTTCAGACAGACCTCCTGTGTTTCACTTTGTACCCATTGCCTCTTGTACTCTCACTCAGCATCACTGAAAAGAGCCCAGCTCCACGTTCTGTGCATTCTGCCTTCAGATATTTATATATGTTGGTAAGATGTCCTCTGAGCCTTCTCTTCCCTAGGCTGGACAACCCCAGTTCTTTCAGCCTTTCCTGAAAGGAGGCATGTTTTAGTCCCTTCATCATGTTAATCATCCTTTGCTGGACTCTATCCAGTATTCCAGTGAAAAGGTATTCTTCTCCTAATCTCATGCTTATTTATACTAAACAGGAAACAATTGAAGGAGAACAGAAAAATAAACCAAAAGGACTTTTTAATTTGTTTGTGGGGATTTTTTTCTTAAAACAGAAGGTTGAAGTAAAAAGATAAAGAAAAAACAGTGGTATTTTAAACACCACTAATTGCCACTGAGTGCTGTTGTCCTACAATACTTAATATCTTCATGCAAGGGAAGAAGAAAGGACATCGCAAAACATCAATTTTCTGCTGAAAATACAGATCCTGTGTCCACTGCCATTTTCATACAGTTATGGTGATATTCTCTGACAGAAGATTAAACTGTGCTGAAGAATACTGCAAAAGAACAATTGTTAGATGAGGATATAGTGATAAAATCCCCAGGTGAAAAAATATAACAAATTTATCAAAAATATTTTGTCCAATCTTCCATTTTGTCATTTATTATACCAGAAAACAGATAGTACAGAATCCATCAAGTCCAATGAACTAGATAAAATAACTTTTCAAACATTACATTAAAATAAGTAATTTTAAAATTAAATCTAAAGTCTTCTATTACTGCTTTACAATTCTGACAGTGCATAAGAAGTGTAAAAATTCATTATGTTCTTATATTCGTATTCTAAAATGTGATTTCCAGAAATATTCTCTGTTGCATTCTTCTGAAAGAACTAGCATAAAAACAATACTTCTCACAAAAAATTAATTTAAATAATGTGCAGAAATATACATTAATTTATACTTAGTTAAGAATACCATGTTACTGTGTCATTTGTTCAGTCCTTGATCAATAGACATTAAGTAGAAAGATAAGATGAAAATATTACATTATTAGTATATGGATGACAGATTTATTTATCACTCCATTTTCATATTTTCAATCAGAAGCATTTGTATAATTTTACATCTAACTTAGGTATTTATTCTCTATTTTCAGCCCTAATATTTGTTTAGCTAGATTTGTTTTCTTACAATCTTCTTATAAATACATATTCCAAAAATTTATCAGTTTGCATTCAGGGTTTCAAGCAAAACATGAGCTGCTTGCAAATCTTTTTTACATCAAAGTTCTGCAGAGCAATATGAAAGCATATTTCTGTCATAGAATTTCTTCTTAATTAAAGAATAAAACGTCATTCAATGGTGTCATAAATGCCGGTGGTATCGATACCTACCTTCACACACAGGCTGTATACCTGACCAGGAACCATTAAGCAAGCATGTTCGTTCTGCAGATCCTCTCAACTGATAACCCATTTCACATGAGAAACGTAGTAGACTTTTTATTTTGAACTCATCCCCTAGTCTAGACCCATGAGCTGGTACTCCTGGATCATCGCAATAGCCAGGATTATTGCCTGTAACACACAACAGAGCAGAATTATTGGCAGAGACATTATGTGCAAGTGTAGTGGCAGTGAAGATGCTCTTCTGTGAATAGTACTACTAACTGCATTATTTCTGTTACAATTAATCACTTTTCTTTAAGTGCAAGGGCATGAAACTGAAGCCAAAGATGAAAATAACATGTCTTTTTCAGCCTACTTCTTATGTCAGACCTATACAGACTTAAACATAGAATTTGACATAAATAAAAGATAGAAGACTATTTTGAATGGAGAAAGAACCCTGTCATTTTAACAAATTTGTTGTCTTTTTGACATAAATAAAGGTTTCTACACATTGTATGTTATTGTTCAACTTCTCTGTGAGCAACAACTTGCAATAACAAAAATTAGATAACAGCAAGATTGAAGGGAACTATATTCAAGTTTCTTAAGACATATATTTGAAATACATATATCCACTGAAAAGACTAAATGGTACCTGGCCCTCTGTGGCTGTCAAGAATAGAAAAAACACCTCAATTTTCCCTATACTTGAAATTCCTATGCAAGTATTGGTTAGAATTTTAGAAGAGAAAGAAGATGCTGCAAAACAGACTTTTCAAACATGTCCTCAGAGGTCCGATGAGCCAGTCAACTGCCTTATCAAATAAAGTGGCTGCTACAGGAAATGCTATCCAAGATGGTAAAGGAAGTATGGTCTCAGTATCAAAAAATTATTATAAATTTTGACATTAAATTGTATCTCTTCTAAATCCCTCTGCATCTAAATTGTGGTTCATGATAACATTGCCCTTTGTTCTCCATTTTTAAGTTATACGTCTAGACTGAATTTCTATTAAAACTATTGTTTAGTTTTTTTTTTCAAAATATGCATAAATAATTCCATAGGTTGAATTCTGAATCTTCTGATGTAGGTTCTTCATCATAGGTACACCTCTCGGATGAATGATAAAATCCTGAACAAAGGAATAACAATAGCAAAACATTGAAAAAACTTGAACTTCTATTTTAGAAATGAATACTTTCTAAAGTCAGAAAGTATGATTACATGTGTGGTGTGAGATTTTCAGCAGAGCAAGTTTGAGACACATACTTTGGCCTTTGGTGGTGTCTGCTTTGTTTAATCCTAGCTTCTTCTAGAGTATATTCTCCTTGCCACACCTGCCCTACAGCATTTGGACTTGGATTTCCTTGTCTAAGTGCATGCTTGTAAACAGTGTGAGTGTCTCAAAGCCAGCCAGTATATTTTGTCCACATCTATACTCTTAAACTCACTCTCCAAAACAGGGTGGCTGTATCCAAAGTGGCTGTTGAGAAGGATGCCCAGCACATATTAACTTGCAAAGTATTTGTGCCTTCTTTTTTTTTCAAAAAAACTATGTAATGTTTTATGGCTTCTTCTAAATTTGCAGAGCTATTCTAGCGGAGATTAAACTGTTTCTATACTTCCTGACAGCACCAAGAGGTTCATGGTATTTGCACATTGTGGCATTAATAAAGAATATTTCTGTAAGAGAAAAGCAGAACATAACCTATGAAGTTTACCATGTTGTACCCTTGCTGTGGTTTTTTAATCAACATTTTCCTATGTGACAACCTGTCTTTACACAAAACAATGTTCATAAAACCAAAATGTAATACATGCATCCTTTCTAAGCAGAACACTACCAGGTTTTACATGGTGCTTGGTGGCTTCCATATTCTGCTGTACACAACTATAGCATCTAGCTAAGGAGTAAACTTATGAAGTGATAACAAAGAGAGTAAGACAACATATAAGAATGCTTTAATAAATGGCTGTAATTCAGCTGAGTGGCTATTGGTGAAATTAAAATACACTTGGGAAAAAAAAAACCACACCAAATATCTGACTGTAGTTAAAAATTGCTTGAGAATAGCCTTATACATGTGACACAAGGTGACATTCAGATGATGGTTGGTACAAGTACCTGAACAGTGAGGGAGAGTCCCACTCCAGTGGCTGTCTTCTTGGCACTCCCTAGTAGAATTTCCTATGAGCCTTCGACCCGCTGTACAAGAATAGTGAACTATGGAGCCATAAGTAAATTTTTCTCCTGAAAGGACTGCATTGGCAGGTACCCCAGGATGTCCACAAGAAATGACTAACAGAGGAGAGAGCACAATATTATAAGGTGTTTTCATGGCACAGAAAAAACTTATTATAACCTTTACATATAAGGCTGGTTCCACAGAACATAAACTCCTTCATATCTGTTGCTAGAGATGATTTACTGGTCATTTGTTAAGATTAAACATAAAAATACACGTTAAGACCAACCCATCCAGTTAAACCTTTCCCTGAAAAATATACTAAACTCTTTTTCCTCATTCATTTCCATTCACTGTCCTTCCCTACACATTATTTCTGTTAAGTCTGGGAAAGAAGAAACCAAATAAGGATAATGTTGCAATGTGCTTATATATTACAGATATGATAATCGTAAGTAGCTTTATCATATCTATACCATAACTAGACACAGTTTAGACAGTACAGACAAATAAAAAAAGCTTCATCTGTTGTAGTATTACAGCAATGTGCTGCACTAAAATGAGCAAGAGGAAAATGGATTGCTGATCATTTTTTGCAAATTATGAATCATATTTATGCTTAAGTTAATGTGTACATTTTGTTTGAGAAAAAATTCAGATAAACAGTTTCAGCGCAGAATAACTTGCAAACAAGTAGCTCAGATCTGTTACATGAGGGAACATAAGTCATCTTAATTTGAACTAGAATTCAAATTCTGAATGCTTTTTGTGTAAAAACCAAAGAAAATCTACTTTACGTAATTTTAGTAGTCACACAACTTAAACAGGCAATACTAAGCAGAGCAATTGAACTTGAGCAGCTTTATGAGTTACTTGAATGAATGGTCCATGGGATAAACATATATTTTAGGAAAAAAACAAATGACTGTTATTCTGATGACTATTGCTCCTGACAGACATAAAGATTATTTGTGCTTTACTGGGTCCCATGATAATGTCGAACTGACTACACAATGGAATTCTGCCAAGAGGCATGGTCCTGGCCACCACTCTTTCACTGCTGTATTTTTCTCTTGCTTCCCTTGGGCTGGCTTAAGGATTCATGTAGCAAATGGTAAACCAAATCAGAGCACTGGTCTGGCTGAACAGTACTCCCACAGAAAAAAACCCAGTGCTTAGTTTCCAGCCAGATCAGTTACCTTAATGAGCTTGCTTCAGTACCATGCAAATGCTAGTCCTGCCACAGTTCTGGAAGGAGCTGCAGTGGGTGATCAGAGTATTTGGAAGACAATAATATGCAGGTCACCTTAACGTGGCTGTATAATGATTTGTAGTGAATAGCTCAAAATTTTACCAGTTTGTGATGAAGAAAAGAAGGATCCATTTTTAAGCAATGACACTTATAGGTATTGCCTTGCATATAAAAGAGCAGAGTGTTCCTATTTTTTTACTCTTGAACTAGAATTGTTCATGGTAAACACTGTGACCACTTTAGGTTCAAAATTTATCTCATCTGGCTCTCCAAGCACTTTGCCCTATCACTAAAAACAATCTTACACTTGAAAAAAAAAAAGGATTATCATGGATAGCCTTTGAAAATTAAATCTCTCTTACATTACTTGAAACGACTCTGAGTGACTTCATCTGTGAATAGATAAACAGATCTTTCTCATGGAAAGAGCTCTATTCATTTCACTGAGTTGTTCTTAAGGGAAAGAATGTTAAATTTGTCCTGGTGATATTTAAGATTCAGAGAGTGTTTCAGTCCGAGAGCAGCAAATTAGTAGCAACTAATTTAGTGGGTGACTGAGGAATGTAGGCACCTCCCAGGCTCATATGAAAGTTCCCACGGGCTCCATCAACAGTCCCTAGAGCAAAGTTAAGAATTCTTGTTCTGAGGGAATGGACACCTACAACTTTCCTCAAGCTCTGCCTAAAAACAGAAAGCCACATAAATGCTACCAAACTTCCAAAACACTTGATCTGGAAAGATGAATAACTATTCTAGGTGATTTAGAATCCCCATCCTCTTCTTCCCCTTGTATAAGGAGCATCCTTTCACACTGAAACCCCAGCCCCTGGAAGTAGGAAGGGATCATGGACAAAGTTGGGCCACCAACTTTCATAATGGCTTTTCTAAGAAAGAAAAAGAGAGGCACATGCTCGCATCAGTAAAATATTCTTCCAAAATGAACAATTTCCTGCAGCTATTTTGTACTTAAAATGTTGTATTTTGCTTAATTATTTTATTATTGAAATGTGAATAAACCCATTTTTCAGATTATATCTCTTATTGACAGATACTGAAAGCCTAGATTGTTGGGAAAATCAAAACAAAACTGCCTGGTTCGGTCATGTGGATATTAGATATATAGCAGAAGGAATAAAGCAAGCAGAAAAAAGAAATAAATTCACTTACTTAGTAAGATTTATTGATCTGATTGGTATATAAGCATAAATTATTAAGCCGAATTATCCTAACATTTCATAGAGTCATCCTCACATACACACTTCAATATGTCTAAAAAAAATTTCTGAGATAGGCATTAATGGCCTTAGACAATCAATCTAAATGATAATATTTTAGTAATAGCTTTAGATTTCCCTAGCTGTTTTCAGATATCTTAGCAATACATCAAAAAGGAAATTAATCTTAACTATCTGGCATTTGAAACAATAGATCCACAGTTTCCTCTAAACCTATTTTTAATAATGACAAGTTGCATGACATCTTGTCTTATTGTTTTCTTACTGAGTTGTAAAATTTGCAATACTTTGATACCAAAGTCCAGTTTTGTTCCTCACTAGATGACTACACTTTTTTTTTGGTCTATCATTACTAAAAATTATGCACCACTCTTTAATGTTAATCCAACTGCATGAATACTTACCCAAACACTTTGGTAGTGATCTATCCCATAAGCCATTAGCTTTACAGGTTAAAGCAGATGAGCCCAACAGATAAAAGCCCTTCTTGCAATGGTATGCCACACTTGTTCCGTATTTAAAACTTTCAGGGTAGTTCTGCTGTCCATGCCGAATTGCATTTTCCACAAAGCCAGGATCAGAACAGTTCACCACTGTAAGAAAAATAGTGTTCATCACTGATGCATAATAGAAATGTCATAAATAATGTGTAGCAGTGCTTTTTTTGTTACTTCACTAGCGGCTCATGAATGTGGTCCTTTTGATATCCTTTGTGGTTTTTATGTGACTTAAATATCAGATAAGGTGACTCTTAAGTAAGTCTCTAGATCTTTTTGCTTTGAAAATAATACTAAGATTTTACTTAAGTTCTTGTAATAGTCTTGGATGTAGAAGTAGTTCAAAGATTAGAGAGAAACTGGAGGAATTTTATATCATTCTCTTGGTAGGCTAGTTTGGTCTTTTATATATTTTTTTATGTGAAGGAAACTAAATTAAAAACAAATAAATACACAGTTTAAATAACAATTTAACAACTTCTTTTTTATGGTACTGTAATGTAAAAAATTGCTTCCAGCATTAACAAGAACATTTTCTGCTATTAGTGTGTAGAACAGAAAAACGAAGACGGTGAAAAATCAAAGGTTTGATAGTGGAGTGGGAGTGAAGTTAAGCACCAAAAAGCATGACGTTATTTTTTAGATAGCAGTTAAAAACCTAAAAAATTATGGGTTTTGTCATGACTGTTTAGTTTTTATATAACGTACATCTGCCCTCCCCAATCCTTTGTTTTATACCCTGCAGTGAACATGATGGTTTCTTGGCAGAAGATTGTGATGAGACACTGACGTCTCCATTGCCAACTCCCAACTTTGCTGTCTATCCATCTGAAAGCTGTCTGAAAAGTTATAAATGCCTCCTCAGCCCCTGTCCTGTCTTCACTCTAAACATAATGGTATAAATAAAGAAAGACTTCGAATATTATTATTATTACAAATTACAGCTAAACAATTACAGGAATCTACATTTCAAGTGTATCATCTAGTTCAAATTAATTTTCAAGAAAAAGAAACCAGTGAAGAATAATGTCAGATAGCATTATAATTTTAGAGGTAAGAAATATGGAGTCACTAATGCACTGTTCTTTACTCCTGAATCATAATTTTTTTCTGAAAGGTTAAGTTTTACTGTACTTATAATTTAAATTTACTGATCAGCTAATACACTAGAACAAGTCAGCTTTTGCAAATGTTCATTTATTGAAAGAATATTTTATTCAATCAGCTAAAAAGTATCAGGATTTTAAAGAAATAGTAACATCCCAAAATTTAATTTTGGGTGAAAAACAGTTAAAATTGTTTTTATTTCTCTTCCTCTTTTAAAGGCACAATATTAAAATTATTAAATGTTCATGATTGCAATGGATTCTAGACAAGCATTTACCTAGGTCTGAAGAATGTCCCATATGGATCCAAATTTTTTCTTTTCATAAAAATTATTATAGAAGTAATTAGGAGTGGGAGGAAACGGATAACACTGGCATGAAGCAAACCTATTTACCATCTACTGATTTTTATTAAAAACGCTGAAGATAAAATTTGCACAGAAATGCAAAATACATTTGAAAACCATTAGGTATTACAATGCTGTACATAAAGCATTACTAAGGTGTTATCTAGACTGGTGAAGAGACATGGTCAAAGGGAGAGACCTGCTTTTTATTTCCTGAGGAGTAGCAAAGCTACAGTCTCCTAATTGAAACTACTCCCATTCGGTTTCATGGTGAATCCTGTGAAATAATTACATTCAGCTTACGTTATAACTGTTTAGCTTATATTTCATACTACCAACATTTATATAAACTTAGAGTTATAACCTTATAAATGTTATACATAAATCGGATATGTGCAGGTTAAATAAATACGTGTTTACACTGGGATTTCATTGACAGAAGCAAATACCTTTTTACTTCCTGACTGGTTTTCTATCCTATAAAAAAGGGGAAAATGCAAAGTCCTAAAATCTCACTGCTCATTGGAAGTTGTGAAAGATTTGGGTTTGGAAGTCTGTGTCTCTGTACCTGCTTTGAAGAACTCTGAAATTCCTGCTTCTGGGGATCTGTATTTAAGAGTACTATCAAGAGAAAATGCTTTATTCTTTTTACACTACACAAAAAATCTATTTCTTTTTTTGTCACTGCTTTTTTTCATTATTACTAATCACTGTCAACCGAGTCTAATTTTTTCACTGGCAATATAACTATCACTGTAGAACAGAGACATAAGTGAATGCTTGTAAAATATACAGCCACTGACATGAAGCCCTACCGAAATATAAAGCTAGATCTGAATGAGCTCGTATGTCTGTATTCACAGTGCAATTCTTTGTTACGGAAACTAGCACAACTCCCAGAAGCAATGCATGCAGCATCCCAATTAATCCTGTTTCTTAGGCAATTAGTTGTGTAGATGCTGCTGCAAGGCTTCTGCTTTTGCAACCAGCCTGCATCCTCTGCATAGTTATAAATTGCCTTGTATGGACTTATCCTTAAATTCAATCTCTCTACATATGTATATAGCTAACATATGAAGTTACATCTGTGTCGCTATGAAGTAAAGAATACCAGCCCTTGTTCTGTGGCCTGAGGCCAGTAGATAGGGGCCATGACTATGCTGTTGTGCTCTGCTGCCCTCCAGACTGAGGTGAATATCTCTGAACTGCTAATCAGGAATGGTCCTGCTGCCCACGCTAACCTCCAAGCTGTGCTCTGAACTTCTGTGGATGTGTTACTTGACTCAAATGAAAAACTTACTGGAGAACCTTCTTAGAGTAACTTAATTAAGTTCCCACAGGCAGGCACTGTTTAATTCAAATATATATATACATTTAATTTCAAATGCAAAAGTGAATGTTTCACAATCTCTCTATTTAGCTAAAATTGCCATTATATGGTAATGTAGTTTTGATCCCCCGATTCACAATAACATAACATCAGTATCGTAACTCATTATATCACAAATTGATGTCCAAGGTTGTATGGAACACTTGTACTGGTGCAGAACTGAACTCAGGTCTTCTGAGACCCATCTGCATGATCTAATCAGTACACCATTTTGCAATGAAACTGCATACCAAAAAGTAACTACAGGAAAATAACACTTTTCCATTCTACTGATATCTACCTATTTTAACAACAATCTTGATTACTAGTAAGAGCAGCTTTCTTTAACTAACCTCTATACAGGTAAAAAAGTATTGAAGCTCATTGTCTTTTATGACTGCAAAAATGCTATGGATTAAAAAGCCAAAACACTTTAATACTTCAAAGGTGAATTAATATCATTTTATCTGTATTAGATATCAATTTTTCAGTATTAGAAACCTTATCCTGGTGCAACCAGGACTCCTTGCTGCACTCACACAGATCCACAGTACAGATGCATGTTTAGCAGCCTGCAATTAATATTATCTGCATTTGTTTTAACTCAGTACTAAAGCATCAGAAATTGGCCATTTGCAGCTAAAAGAATACAAATACTGTTACAGTGAGGTTTCATAAATGAAACCACAAAACTAGTGGAAACCTGTTACTGGACTTTTTTCCAAGTTATAGGACATGATTCATATTGTTTGTCTACCTTAGTTTCTTGTGATCTCGAAGTTTCTTCGCAAGAATCTTCCTTTGTGCAATTTATATTTTTAGTTTCTTTTCTAGTCTGATTCTTAGGTGGTTTGGGGACTTTTGTTTTTTGTCTGCGAACTAAGTTTCTTCCCCTATAATTTCTTTTCTGGGGCTCTAGATGTTAAATACAAACCGGTTATACCATGGCTAAAATAACAGGATTGTTCAGAATCTGTGAAAATTAAAGTTACTATAGTGTTTATGAAGCCATTAATGTTAAAAAGTTGCACATTCAGTTTCAACTTCATTTCACTCATTTGCAATCAGTTTGCTCCCACATGAAAGCCAGCACAGAAACTAAAAGTAGAAATTAGTAAATTTGAAGACTGAAAAAGGTATATTTTAAGAAGAATGATATAACTCCTGGAATGACATGTAGTACTTTCAAAATACTTCATCCTTAAGCTTTTGCATTTAAAACCACAAGAAATCAAAGGTGGCGTTGGTGATTTCGCCTTGGTTTAACTCTTTTTATCATAAATTCTTGAAAATAGAAATACTTGGATTACAGTATTACCAACGTTTTCTTTTCAAAAAAGTCAAGGTTTGTCTGACTTTAAAAAAAAAAGTTTTATTCTTGTTCTTTAAAACAAATCAAAATTAAATAAGGAAAATGGCTGAAATAAGAGCTTTGGAAGAGAGGTCTGAATTTATATTCCTTTTTAGAAATAGGGGTTCTATATTATTCAGCTAGATCAGATGATAATGAATACAAGACAGAGCTTTGACTCAGCCTTACAAGACTGGAAGTTACTTTGCTGTGTTTCCAGTGTTTAAAAGCAGTGAGTATAGCAAAAATGCATATGCCCTACTGTACAATTTCTGAACTTTCAATAATCATAAGCCATTAAATATTATCAGTTCTTTCAATTTGAAAAAATATTTCATGTGTGCTTTGAACAGTGTTAGGTGTTGTTTTGGTAATCTACATTACTGTTGAGTCTGTCTGACTTTGAATTTACTGACACGGATACACATGCAACCTAATTCCCATTGAATGAGGGTTATCATTTTCCAATATGCGGATTTGTAAAAGTGCCATTGTGCTTCTTTTGCCTTTCACTACTCCTAGGATACAAAGGAGCTTAATTGCACACCTCACTTTCAGCTCTGGCAAGAGGGCACAGCAGCGTTCTTATGCTTGTTCAATACCTTTGGATCAAAAGATTGTTTGTAAACCTGAACTTTTGCTTACTTTCCTGCTGCTGACTTTTGGACAGTTTTCTATTAATAAGAAAATATAAAACTGGTTTATAAATTATCTCTGGTACAAAGAACCGTTCAATTTTTTAATTTTTAATTTTATATTAAGCAATAACAGGATAAAACAAACAGTCCTAGGAGCAGTTTCTGGAATCAAATTTATTCACTGTAACTGAAGGCACTGAGGGCTACGTTAGAGACTCATGTGCCTTCTTACACCTTTTTCTGACCATAAAATAATCTTAACCTCTGCTCTTCAAACCAACAAACCACTAACAGGAGTGATAAAGAATACCCACCTCCAGAACACAGGACAGTCTTTAAAAGAAGTCACTTTGGTAATCTTAAGGCTGATTAAGAGTTTAGACTTTACCACATCTTAAGTGAGAGCTTCTCTACCACTGCCATTTTAAAAAGTCAATGCTGTTTTCTTGAAGGGCTATGTGAAGAATGAATGCTCTGCCACCGCTTTACTGAGAAGAACACTATGTTCTCACAGTGCCTCCAAGATAGGGCTGCTCTGGGGAGGAAAGTAATGCCTTGCCTGAAGTTCTGAATGAGGCACAGAAATGCAGTGGATGCCTGGTATTCTCTTTTGCTGGAATGGGGAGGATACTAGGCATCTACAGGCCCAAACCTTTGAAAAAAAATAAAAGGCCTTCCAGAGCAAAAATATAGACAACCTGCCATGGACTATCAGTCATGTGGAAATCTCATTTGGGAGTTGTGAGAACTCCAGAATATCAGAAGTACTATTTTTTTAACCATAATATTGAATGCTTAATTAATTTCTTGATCAAAGAGATAAACTGTTTCATTTAAAAATAAACTGTGAAATACTGCACAGATAAAAATACTGTACAAGTAAAAAGTGGTAAAATAAACAGTGGAATGACATTTTAGAATTTGTTTAAAAGGAAGAGCAAAAATGGTTTTTTTCACTGCAATTTTGTGAAAATCATTGTTACTACACTCAAATATACACTGGCTTAGTTGAAACACAATATTGAAACTATTTGGACAAATTCTTCCCATTTTAATATCAGAATATTCTATTGAAATAGAAGAAAAATCTGAAGATACTGCAAAATTCTCACATTTACTGAAGGTTTTGCCCATTCCTGCATATAATTATTTTCAAAAATTCCTCCCACCCCATTTATTTCTCAAATCTTTCCCTGCATTTATTTTTAACAAGCATTCACAACTGCTGTGCCTTTCCTTAGTACAGGTGAGATTATTAAAATAAAACAAAGTAAAATAAAACTGCTTAAAATTGAAACTTTGGTTTAGTGGGCAAGCCTGCCAAGTTAGCTTCTGAAAAGGCAGTATTAGAAATAAAGAAAAAAGAACTTTGTTTCATGAAGATATGCTGCCCTAAAGCTACCCAAAAGCAATTCTAACTGAATTATCTTTGAAACACAATAGGGAGAATAGAAGAATTTAATTCTCCATGCAGACCAGAAATATGGAATGTTCAAGGAATATATTACAGTCTCAAAGTATCAATTTGTCTGTGTGATACAGTGTTCTCATTCTTGTACCAGTAGTATCTTTTTAGCCAACCCAGTGATGAATAAAATGCAGAATAGTCACTGAATGCATAATTTAAGTAATGTGCTCTGTGCAAAAATATTCTTGCATCACATATGAAGTTTTATTAAATGATTATGCAAGGCAGTACCATCTCTCAAGATAAAAAGTAAACAGTGCCTGCAGTGCCATTTAACATCAGCTATAGATTTTTAAACATATAGATACATGAGTGGGCTGTTGCTAAGAATGGCTGCAGTAAGGAGTACTTTAGAAAAGAATTCGAGTTGGCCAGTGTGCAGAACTAAGGCAGTAGTTTCCCTGATTGCCTTTCACCCTGGGGACTCAGTTGTAAATCACGGTAAGAGTAGATGGAGATTGCTTTCTCTCAATGACAGCTGTCAAGGGTTACATGGGAAATGAGTTCTGGCACTCTCAATTTAGTCTGTTGAGAAAAGCAGGAGAATGCTTTGAGTCTGCCCTGATGACTTTGGAACCTCACGCTGAGTAGATTTAAACCCTTGAGGACAAAGAAGCAAAAAGACCATGCCAGAGTCCTTTAGGCAGTTTTCTGTTAGAAAGTTGAATGATCACCAAAAAGTACATAATTCACAGTATTTGATTTCTTGTTCTCACTCTCTCTTTTATTTTTTTTTCCTTGACACAAACAATGTTAAGCTGCTTTTGAAACTTTCATATCTGATCAACAGGTTTTTTAAACTTTTTTATTTGAAAAGTATTGCATTAATATTGGTATCTAGAACATGTATGGGGACTGGCACTCAAAGTGAATAAGAGTAGAGGATACACTCTGACTTTATGAGTCGGAGTTCTAAGGTACACTGTCTATAAAAAAAGAAAGCATTGCTTGTGAAAGCACAATTAGAACATTGCCAGTCTATGGAATTTTAGTGAAGTTCGGTGCAACGGCAACAATCCACAATGATGATAACTTCTCAGTGAATTCAAGCAAAGCAAAAAAAAAAAAAACAAAACAAAAAACCAAACAACCACCAACACTTTTCCCCCCCCACTCAACTTACAACTTCACTTCGCAAAGGTTTCAAATAGATGTGTGTTTGATTTTTTAATTGTTATTTTTTCAATGGGGGCCAGTTGGAGGGTAATTTTATCATAGAAATTCTGGCCAGCTAAACCATAAAAATAAAATACTTAGGAAGAAGAGTGTTTTGTGTTTTTACATACCTCATTAAGAGCTACCCAAAATCTAAGGTCCTGGCATCATGTTTCTGGTCAGAACTGGGACCAGGGATGTTCAATGTCTTTGTCAGTGACATCTTTGTCGGTGACATGGACAGAGGGATAGAGTGCACCCTCAGCAAGTTTGCTGACGACACCAAGCTGTGTGGTGTGATCAACATGCTGGAAGGAAGAGATGCCATCCAGAGGGACCTGGACAGGCTGAAGAAGTGGGCCGGTGTGAACCTCATGAAGTTCAACCAAGCCAAGTGCGAGGTCCTGCACCTGGGTCACAGCAATCCGAGGCACAAATACAAGTCGGGGGGAGAATAGATTGAGAGAAGCCCTGAGGAGAAGGACTTGGAGATGTGGGTGGTTGAGAAGTTAAACATGAGTTGGCAATGTGCGCTTGCAGCCCAGAAAGCCAACCACATCCTGGGCTGCATCAAAAGAAGTGTGGTCAGCAGATCAAGGGAGGTGATTCTTCCCCTCTATTCTGCTCTGCTGAGACCCCACCTGGTGTACTGTGTCCAGCTTTGGAGTCCTCAGTACTAGAAAGACATGAAACTGATGGAGTGAGTCCAGCAGAGGGCCACGAAAATGATCAGAGGGCTTGAGCACCTATTCTCTGAAGACAGGCTGGGAGAGATGGTGTTGTTCAGCCTGGAGAAGAGAAGGCTCTGGGAAGACCTTGTAGCAGCTTTCCAATACCTAAAGGGGGCCTACAGGAGAGATGGGGAGCGTCTCTTTGTCAGGGAGTGTAGTGATGGGACAAGGGGTAATGGTTTTAAAGTGAAAGAGGGTAGATTTAGATTAGATATTAGGAAGAAATTCTTTACTATGAGGGCGGTGAGACACTGGAATAGGTTGCCCAAAGAAGCTGTGGATGCCCCATTCCTGGAAGTGTTCAAGGCCAGGTTGGATGGGTGTTTGAGCAACCTGGTCTGGTGGGAGGTATTCCTGTCCATGGCAGGAGTGTTCGAACTTGATGATTTTTAAGGTCCCTTCCAACCTGGACCATTCTATGATTCTGTGATTCTATGATCACCAGAATGAACCTAGGCATTTAGCTAGCTGATACATCAGAAAGATAAAGTCTCTTTAGATTTTTCTTAATCAGAGCATTGTTTTTTGACATGTGAGATAAACTATTCAGGTGCCCCAAAAGATGTTTCTACTACCTTTTGAGATGTCTTTGCCTGATCTCCAGGCAGGTGCCACTCTAGAGAGGCGTAGGAGTATTATAAGTCCTGTGTCATCTTTTCCTGCTTCAGGTATATATCTCGGACACTGTATGGCATCTCTCATGGCACCTCACCTCTTTATTTATGAAACTTAGCCAAGTTCTAATTATCCTTCTGAAGGATATCAACACAAACAGATTAGTTATATCTAACATTCAAAGTAGGCAAAAGTCTCAACAAAGGCCTCTGACTTTGGAAGAACAAAACACAAAATTTTCTCAGCTTATATGAATCCTTGATGCCACCATAGATGGAAAACTGCTTAGGTTCAGAGTTGCTTTATCTTTGGGTAAGAAGAGTGGTCATCAGTCTCCATCTTTCCCACCCTTCTATCAGCTGCCATCAGAGAGGTTATTTTTCTTGTCAGTAAAGAAGAGAAACATATTACCACTGGTTCAAATGATCTACCCATTAAAGAAAACATGAAAAAATTACAGTTCCTTGTAGATATCAGATTCTTGATAAGACAAAAAGTCTAATTGAGCTTTCAAGAATCTATCAGTAATGAGATAAAAAAAAGGAAAACCTTTTGAATTAGAATTTCCATACAAACCCAGGACAAACAGAGAGAGACCTGAATTCTTTATTACTAAGAAATAGTGTGCACTTACTGATACAGACTGCAGAATGTGAGCCAGCTCAAACCTCTCCAATTTTTTCATCAGGGAAAAAAGAATCATGTAATTTTTTTGGTAAATTTTCTGCCAGTAACTTATTGGTTAAGCTATTTCAGACACAATAGATAGAAGCAATATATCATTGCAAAAGAACTGCCTAGTTTTATTTTCCAAAAATACCAGTTTCCTATGCGTACATAATAGCTCAGTGGCAAAATAAAATAAAATAAAATAATATTCTGCAATAGCTTCAAGGCGTAATCTATATTTTGTAGTAACTGCATGTAGAGTCTCAGTGAAGTGAAGCCAAGTTCATTATTGACTCAAGTGAACCCAACCGAGGTTTGAAAGAAAGGTCATACGTAAAATCTCTGTTGAATTACATGATACAAGTTTGCCAGAAACATCAATCCCTTCCCAGCAGTATATTTAAGGAGCTGGAAGATTTACTTTCTTTGTACACAAATCCATAATTCATCACTAACAATGAACTTTAATACAAATGTTTTTCACCCATTAAATGAAAGGCAACTTTAGAAGGAAAGGCACAGGCCAGAAGTACTATTAAATACTGTAGGTAAATTCTAATCAATTCATTAAGAGTAAATTTGATATAAGCCATTCAATTAGTATAATTTTGATATTCTTTTTGAATCATGGATGTAAAATTATAATTTCAGCATGATTTCATCATTGAAATGCACTTTATTATTTCTTAAATCTAACCAATAAGGATATTTTGTTCTTCTTTCATGTAAATAATGTAATACAAGATTTATTTTATTTTAGCCTTTTTGACAAAAAGAATCTCTAATAATTTTGAACTATGCAGATTCATGTTTTAAATTAAAGTATTATAAATATAATAGTTTAAATATAAATCATATATATCAATAGTTATCATATAAATCAATAGTTTAAATAGAAATCCTAAAAAGCATAATTATAATAAAAATATGTTACAGCAATTTTCACAGCATATGGTTCAAACCCATCATATTTACTGAAGTAAAAATCTTAGATGTTATATCAAATTCTGCTCTCAGTGAAATGATGTAAATGTAATTATGCTATGAGGTTATAGAGAGGCAGCTTACAGAAGAGAACACTCTTTTGCCCAGATACACAGGTAGAATTAAACTAGGTAGATGTGTGGAGAGAATTGCTCGGTGGGAACAAGCCTGGCTGATAGGGAGTTCTGAACCAGACTGCGCTGTACTTTAGAGGGAATACTGAAAGTTTTTGTTTCACAGTAAATTCTTAAATTCATTGTGAGCAGTAGCTTATAGGCATCTTCATCTAGGGTTCTTAACAGTGTCAAGTTAAGCATAAGCTTTCATGCTTGCAGGCTAGAAACAGTAGGGCTTTGAGAAGTTGGGATTTAGATAATCTCTTATAGTTTAGTCAATATGTGGAAGAAATTTTTACTCATTGAAATTCCTTTCCTTTTGTTCAGTATTTATCTAATTTGGGGAAAACAGGTGCATCTCTTTTACTTACCCATATCTTTAAGTGTTTTTTGAGTGCTGGAGAGTCATGCAGAAATTGTTAAGAAGTTATCTTAGTTACCCATGTAGTTTACATAGATCAGGTGATCTAGGTTACAGTCTCATAATTTGGTTCCATTTTACCTTAGTCTGTGAGACTGTGTTTTAATTTGAAAAGCTTGCAGCCTGCTATTTGTGTTAACTTTGTGTTATGTATTAGCCTAAACCAGTAGGATCAGCAGAAAAATAGGTCTGGAGACATCACATACCACTTCAGTAAAATTCTTCAAACTTATCTGTCAGACTCTTTAGACATAAATTATACAGAATCACAGAATAGTTGAAGTCAGAAGGGACAGTCTGTCCAGGATTCTGTCCAGTCAGCTTTTGAATACCACTAAGGATGGAGACTCTACAACCTCTCTGGGCAATCTGTTTAGGTGTTTGACCACCCTCACAGTTAAAAAGCTATTTCTTATGTTTCATCTTGAGTCCTTTGCCTCTTGTCCTTTGACTGGGCACTACTGAGAAGTCTGGCTGTCTTTTTTTACACCCTTCTTCAGATAAGCATTTTTAAAATTTTTCTGAGCTTCTCTTCTCTAAACTGAACAACTCCGCCCCTCAGTCTCTCCTCAAATCACAGTTGAGACCATGAGGCAAGTTTGGGTTTCTGTGAAAATATATTTAGGAAAGGGCATAGAATGCCACATTGAGAAAAGGAGGGGACAAATAACTAGTGAGAAACAATACAGGGAACACCAAGGTCAGAGGAGAAGGTAGTCTATTGGGAAGCAGATATTCTCTGCAGCCAGTAGAGAACCCACAGCAGAGAAGAGGAAAAGACTGAGAAAGAAAGAACAGCAGAGAAAAAACACTTCATACTGACCAAAAGCTTAACCCACCACACTAACATAAAAAACCAAACAATACCAATTCTGCAGAAAAATTAATATAACATTTTGAAATTTCATATAATTGAAATAAAATCTCCAAAATTTTTAGAGCAGAGATGTATGTAGTACATCAACAGTATAGAAATATTCTAACAGATATTAGTAAACTTAAGATGGTGCTGAGTACTCCCTTTGCACTATAACTAGATCTACTGCACAAATACATTTTCAACAGTTATTGTTACTTTAGATAGTATATTCCTCTACAGAACCAAAAAGTAGGATTTCTTAAAGAAACTGCAAACTTTATGACCTATCTCTTTTTCAAAGAGTTTAAATGTCAATCTAGAGTTCAAGGTTGATCACACCTCAACACTTCTGTATTAGTCTGACCATCTCTTTTTCTCCCACTAATTCTGAGTTTCTTGTGCTCAGCCAAGGCTCTGAGAGTCACCTTTGGTTTTTTTCTTCTTGTAAATCTTCACTTTTGTAATTTCTAAGACAAAAGTGGGGACATTCAAGCAATACTTCAGTTTTAATTGTATATTAAAAAAAAACGACCAAAACTTGCTGATGCAAAAGAGAGAAAATAATCTAGTTCCTTCTTTTGATTTGGGATTACATTCTCCAAATCATACATTAACAAACTTTCCAGTATAGAAAAGCAATTAATTATCCATTCCCTACACTGACCACTATTTCAAGAAATAAGTATGTGTTAATGTTATTAACTTAATAACACTTAAATCTTTATTTATTAGAGTTCCTAAACAACTCTATGCTTTATAATACAGACCTACCATTAGGCAACAGACAAGCACTACCTGACAAGATTAGGTGGATCCTCACAGCTCATGATGAAGAGATACAATTAAGTCACCAAAAAATACCTTTTGCTATAGAGAAAGAAGTACTAAGTGAAGGCAAGAATGACGTGAAGAAGCACTGAGTGAAAGGCAAAAGCCCAACTTTACACCACCTGCATGAGAACAGACAAAATGGCAGACACCCAACGGAAAGAACTCTGGAACAATTCCATTAAAATCAGAGTTTGCCATTTTTAAGTGAATAAATCCCAGCAGAATTGTGTCTGTCATACTCTCTACTGTCAGAAAACCAACTTTCCTTAACAAGATTTCAGACCATGAAGTGGCCTGGAGCAAACACACATGTGATGAATTAGGGAAAATGAAAGTAGACAGGACACACAAGTGATATAATGTTGGAGTAACTGCAAGGCTCCTAATTTCTATGTTCATATTTTTTAAGTCCTCTCCCTTTGCATTATTTTTTCATAAATTTCCTTTTTTTTCTCTTTCACTTTGTTTTCCTGTTAATAAATGTACTTGAGTTCAATGTAAATAGCTGAGTAACTCAGCCAGTAAATGAAGTTGAACTTCAGTAAAAACATGAAGTCTCTGCCTCTGACAGTCAGAGCAGATCTGGACTGCATCTACAGGATATGTGAAAAAGTGTATATTTTCAACAACTAAAACCTTACTTAAATGCCTCACAGATGAGATAGAGGAGTTTGGTCACTAAAGTCTAGCAATACAAAACAGTATAAAACAGATAAAAATGTACATGAGCCTAAATAGGAACAATTCCTGCTTCTCTGTTCCAATAATTATATTGCTATTGTATTTAACTCACTTGAATAAATTCTGAGGGTAGTGAATGAGGGAACTGCCATCTCTGTATTGTTTTAATGAGAATGAAAGATCTAATTCCACACACACAGAGCTTGAAATTGCATCAGCTATCTCTAAAACAATATGATGAGCTAATCACCAAAGATAATTATTATTCTTAGGAACAACCATTGTAATATAATATGATTTTTAATAAACCAACAGGTGGAGATAATGATGCTACCAACAGCCCAAGTTAACTTCTTACTATGTGATTTTTAGTGCCAATGTTAGTCCCCTTAGCACAACTTCACTGACTGCAATTTCCTTTAGCACATTAAAAACAAGTGACAAAGGACAAAAAGCACAGTACTCCCATTGATTTAACATTTAGGTGATCATTTTTTCAGTTCAAGAAAATATTCAAGAATAGATTACTAGCTGCTGCATTTCTGGAGAAGTTATTTG
>JAOXJM010000023.1:96330362-96358570 GCA_026413425.1 Tringa solitaria | reverse complement strand
GATCTTTAAGGTCCCTTCCAACTCTAACCATTCTATGATTCTATTCTATGATTCTATGACTACACTGCTGATCACACAGTCCAGTCTGTGATCTTCTTTACTGCAAAGCCACACTCTTAACTCTTTTTCAGTCTCTCCACTAGGTCACCTGGGTCGCTTTCTGTAAAGCTTCTTTCTACTTAGTTCCAAGCCAGTACTCATAAGTAGCGTTATTCTTGGAAAAGTGCAGGGTTCTGCATTTGTCTTTGCTGAACTTTATGAGCTTCCTGATGGGCCATTCCTCCAGATACTCAAGGTTTCTCTGTCTAGCAGTACTGCAATCCAGCATATCAACTGTTCTTCCATCATTTGGTGTCATTCTCAAACTCGCTGAGGCTTCACCCCAACCTGTTATCCAAGTTACGGACAGAGGCTGGATAGTGTTGTCCTCAGTATTTATCCTCAGCATCCTCTGGCTACTAGTCATACTTTGAAAAATGGAACATTACCCTCAGAGTTTTGTGGCTCAACTAGCTTTCCACCCATTTTGTAGTCCCCCAGTCCAGTCCCTGTCTTCTCAATTTGGCTATTCTCTTCCCCACAACTGTACTACCAGGAGTAACAAATGCATGGTCTGGCTAATCTTCAGCCTCGATGAACCATGCGCTAGAGCAGACCTATACCTCAGTTTTAATGATAATTTCCTCTCCTAAAGGAAACAATTCTACATGGGATAATTCCGAAAATTGTCATTCGGGCAATTGGGACAGTCCCAGATTTTGGAAAAGGAAACCTATGAAACATGCAAAATGGGAAGAGAAAAGCTGCATGTATACAAAATCAAATGGAATACAGTTGATTTCTGAATTATTTTTTTCTAGACGTAAATAGCGAAGAATTGCAAAGTAGCTGTTGCACTGAAGCCAAACACAGGGAATCACAGTAAATTTCAAGAAGACAGCTGAGCCAACTGCCATAATGCAAAACACAAAATATTATGCACTTTCTCTTAAACGGGGATTTAACAAGTTGCTGGACTTATGTGAGTCATTTCATTTAAAGCTAATTGCAGCTAGTGGATTTATTTTTTTTGTCTGGAAGTTTTGATTCATTATATTAAATATTCCAATAACTCAAGAACTGAAAGAGCACTGCAGTAACACAAATGTATGCAATTTTCCCACCAAGTAAAATTAGATTAAAAGAATATTAATGAGGCGCTAGTGGATTTTTTTAATATAATATGCTATAAAGAATTAAGGAAATTGTTCACATGGCTCAAGGTTGTTCAGGAGTTTTATTCTAAAACACCTGGAAAACAAGATACAAATAATTCTATTTTATTTTAATAAGAATTTGAAATATAAGCCAATATCACAATCCCATAATGCAGTTTAGCTATTAGTTATTAATTACAGGATCAGATATTTTCACACAAACACAGTCAGCATTTTCCCACAAAGACAAATATAGAGAACTATATATTTTATAGAATCACATCAGATATGGAATACTTCCTTTTTAAAAAAAAAAAATTAAAAATGTATGAAAATGGAATAGAGTATATTATATTTAAGTTTAGATTTTAAAGTATGTCCTTTGCTTTTTTTTTTGTATAGTTTTGCACTTGAAAGTCATAAAAAGTGAGGAGAAAAATAGCTGTTCAGGAAAACACTTTTGTCCATGAATAAATGCCACCATAATAGAGATGGAGTTAAGCAAACTCTGAAATGCTTCCTTTCTGATCTATTCCCTACATGTATGTATGGTCCGTCACACATACAAAGCATGCTCACAAACATATGTTTTGTGACTCATACATGCAATTATTCTTGGAAGGAAAAAAAGGGAAGAGATATGAAATATCAGCAGTATGAGTAATTGAGTTAAATAAAAAAAAAAAGTCTTGCCTAAGAATTCATATTTATTCTTATTTAACTAATTAAAAATACACATAATAAGTAACTATCTGAAGACTTAGGTCTTATATTTAACCTTGGACTCATTAACTACAGTCATTGGCTTTAGCTTTCTTTTGAGACAAATAATAAGGATTTGACAAACCCTTTCCTGAGATATAGAAATTAGTGTACTCAGCTGGCCTGAAATCATAAATTGATTCTACACAGACCAGTGGGTAACATAAAGTGATACCTATTTTCATCTATAGCTGTCCTGAATTACATTCAGGCAGGTACAGTGTAGGTAAAAAGCATCTCATTATCATTCCTTTGAAATGGAAAGGCTCATTCAGAGCTCCCTGGGTGTTTGTTTCCTGATTTTCACAGGCTTCGGGTAACTCCTAAAGGCACCTCTGAAATAAATTTGGTGCATGTTGTCCTTGAAATTTAGGAATACACAACTGGCGACATTCACATCATCTAGCTTTAAAATTTAAGAATTTTCCTTTCCTGAATAGCTCTCTGGAGGAGCCTGCATAGTTCCACTGACCTTGTTGGGAATTTAGGATCTTAGATTGTACTCTAAATTGCATCTAAATGAGGTGCCTAAAGTATATGGTGTGAATATCGCTTATGTGAGAGAATGTTGAGAGGCAGAAAGAGGTTTAGTAGCCGAAATACAACCTTCTGCCACATGTGTGTGATAACTCAAATTTCATACTCAGAGCTGTGCAGTATTTTTGGCACTATAGAAGACCTTGCTTGATTTTGAAACCACAAGGACTAAATAATGATTAAGAACCTTCTAGTTCTAAATGTGATCTTTGTTGTCTAGCGAGGTAGATCCATGCATTTAACAGTTCTAAGTATAGGGCTGCTTTCAGCAATGCAATAAATTGGATACATCAACCAGAAATCAAAATCCATCAAATTTTTTAGAGAAATAATTGGGAGGTATCATAAGACAAGCATTGCTCTTACTGCAGTAACTGTTCCTGCAAGAGATCCTATGCTCATTACAAGTGGGAATAGATCTGTAGAAATAATTTAAAATGCAGGTAATGAGGTAGAAAATAAAATAATTATTAGTTGTGACCAAGGGGATAAGATAACAGTAATGGATACAAATTTCAATGTGGATTTGTAAAAAACTGAAACAGATAAAGTCCAACAGCAAATCACTCCTGGAGAAGAAAACGATGAATTCATATAAATGAAATTCATGCTGTATATAGAGATAGTCTTTCCTAACTATGAGATCTATTAAACTTATTCACCCTTTCCCCTTTAACTCCCAAGAGTTAAAAGCTTCACTGTGTGTAGTTTTCAAACTGACTTGGAGAATAAACTGGTAGTGTTCGGTATCTAAGTCCTGTACTGATCAGTTGTTCTCCATCCCTACACATACTTGAATCTAAATTTGTGGCTACCATAGACAGTCAATCTTCTTTGGGGTTCAGTGGTAAAATATATTTCTCAGTAGTAAGAACAGGAGAAAAAAATATTTTCCAGCTTTCTGTGGGCAAGAGTTATTCATAATAGAAACAGAATCTACTGAGATTTCCATATTATTTAGTTTGTATATTTTGGCAACCAAATTATCCTATGTGTATAGTCTTTCAAAAAAAAAAAGCAGTACATAATTTCTAAATACTATTATTATTGATCAGACGATGAAGTGTTCTTTCAGGTTAGTTAAAATGAAAGAACGCTAACACATCTTTATGCTTGAAATTATTATATACAGGTGTCAGGCACTACAGTGGCAATGAACAGTATAACACCCTGCAAAAAACTGTGGGGTAATAGCTTTTTTTTTTTTTTTTTTACATTAGAGACTGCATGTTTACAACAAAAGAAAAGACTGCGGAAAACACGCCTACACATACAAATTTGGGGCTGTTGGATCTGCACAGTTGCAGCTCCAGCATCTTGTTAGTCAGCCTCAGTCCAGGGATAACCTGACACCATCAGAAAGCTGATGTATCTTCACATACAAACCTCTTACAATGTTCCATTGTGGAATTGATGAATTTATGTATGTGAAAAAGTAATGTTGAAGCATAGCATTCCCCTAATCAGCACCTCAGTGGAACTCTTTTTCCTAGGTGAAAAAATAGTTAATTTACTCTTTTAGCACTCTAAGTATCAAAAGAAGTAGTAATTAAAGTACACCTCATTTATGCCATTATTTCCTACATCAAGATGAGAGCATATTTTAAATGGAAAAATAAAGTTTATGGAATTGAAAAATATATCAAGCCAGATAACTGTTTTTCCTTTCCACAGAATTTGCCAGAAATGACTCCATCTTGCTGGGAACTACTAATAACAAACTGACATTTAGAAGCTAGCTTATTTCTAAAAGACAACAGTCACTATTACTGACCACTCAGTATCTTAAGAGATGACATAATGCAACAGTATCTTCACTAAAACTGTACTTCACAAAAATTGTGCTACAAATATTACTGTTGAAGGAATCAATCAGGAACACATGATCAAAAGTCCCAAAATCTTCATTCAGTTATATATTACATGGTCTCATGCTATTTTTCCTGAAAAGATTCCGTCTTCATTTTCCTTGCTAATGCAGCCTAGCATCTGAATTGAAAAAATAAAAGGCAATCAAGACAGCAAGTAGGACCAAAGACTGATATTTGTTCCCCGTCTCCGAGACAAGACTCCTGCATTTTTGTATTTCACCTATATCCCATCAAATTGTCGATTCTACACTGGTGAAGAATAGAGCTAATATGCAGATGATAACTCCACATGCTTTTTCATCAAGGTTAGATTATTATGCTTTTGCCTGTTAGTCCATTACTGTCTTGTGGCTGGCAACCTGTCTCAAAATATCTTCTTTCAAAGTATTTTCAGGCATTAAAGATCTCCAGAAATGCAGGATGTACTCTGTTAAAAATCATGCTTATCTAATGATATTTGATATTCTTTTTTCTTAATAACCTGCTAAGATGAAATCTATGATACTTGAAAATTGTTTTTTTGAAGATATGATTGAGTTGGTTTGTGGTGCCATCACACCTGGTCATTGTGATGCAGATGTTCTTCTTTTCTTATATTATATTCTACGAGGGGAATGTTGCTGTATTTTCCACTGCAGCTCTGATTTTCTGTGTTTTGCTCAGGGGAACTCTAGCCATTTCTTTCAGTTTTGCATATTGGTGAGAGCATGAACTCAAAGCTCAATAACTGCAAATACCCTTTATGGTGGTATTATGAAGTAACTTTGCTTAGAAACAAGGCAAAACAACATAGACTACCTACTTATCACTTATATCTATATTTTTCTTATGTCTGTACTAGGAGTGCAAACCAATATGAGAATGAAAGAGTTGAGATGAAAACTTAAGGTCTGAACTATATACGCCTCAGGGTTTGTAAGGCTGTTTGTTTTGCTTTACTTTGGACTGTCACTTGTCTTCTTCCCTTAATAGAATGCTAAATATGCTGAAAGCTCATTTGTAATTGGAATGCATCAGGAATACTCCCGAACTGACACTCATCTTCCAGTTTAGTTTCATCACACACCCTGTGACTGCTCCACAAAGCAAATCAAAGTACTGTAAATGCAGGCAATCGAGTCACTTAAAAAACCCTCCTGGTCCAAAAAGCAGTCCAACAACATTAAATGCAATTTAATTTCTAATAAAAAGTTATATACTAGTAGTGTAAAAATACATACAGTACACAATATTTCTGTATTTAAGAAACCTTTATGTTTCATTGACTTAAAAATATTGTTGCTTGGTAAGATCTGAATTCTAGTACTTGATACTGTGTTTGATTAAAACAAAATAAAACAAAACATAAGAAAAGCCAGAAATTTGTTTTTTACCTAGGCATTGGGTTTCAGTACCACTCCAGAGACCGTTCGCCAAGCATTCTCTCACATGAGAACCAACTAATGTGTATCCTGTGTTACAGGTGAAAATTGCAGTAGCTCCATACACTGTTAAGGTTCCAATCTTATTTCCATTTGGTGGAGATGGAAGACCACCACAGGAGATGACTAAGAAAAAACCCAAACAACAGAAAAAATTGAAATATGAAAATATTTTTTATAATTTCTTAGACTGGAAGACAATATATCACCTCTCATTTTCTGAAAAAGTAAATGTAATAGGAGTAAATACAACAGTTGTATTCCATAGTAAGAGCTTAAAATTATGCTTGTCTTGGCAACACATGTTCTAAGTCTGAAAATCCATTGGGATATCTTTACAGCTTGACAGCAGTTTAAACACAATATGTATTTTAACTTCTGAAACAAGAGAACTATATGAATGACTGGGAAGGTTGTCGTTATATTCCTGGCCATTCCTCAAACATACTTTCCCCAGCCATTTTAAATATTATGTCTGTTTAAAGATATTATTTTTTTTAACAGGTAGTATATAAAATCGTTATGAACTGTCTTTTTTCTTATTGCTCACTACTGTTCATAATGATATTATACATATGGTAGTCTAACTGCTAAAAATATAAATCTTCTATTTTTACTTAAGGCTAGACTTGAGCCATTATCATAGGACCCTCTGTAGCATTAGCTGCAACCCACAGCTATTACACTACCACATGAAAAATTACCTTTTAAGAATGTATCAAACTAATTTAAACTATTCTGTCGTGTCCCTTGTTCCTAGAAAAATATATTAATAATATTGTAATTTAAGATGCAGAGCAATGCCTTCAAGAGATTCAACTGTATTTTATTATACATTAGCATAAGTTATGGATTTACTTTCAAAAGCGTGTTAAAGACAACTAAACTTCCTATCTGAAACCTCAAGGCCACATTCTTCTATATTTTAAAAGGTTCACTATAGAAAACAATATGGAATTGGTAGACAAAATCAAGTACAAAGCACTGTGCATTTAACAGTCATAATCAGAATATATGTGATCAAAGTCTTTTATGCACACAAGGTTTCTAGAGGCGGATGAGACTCCTTTCAACTACAATCAAGACATTACTGTAATTTGTGGAGTAGTGTATCATTGTAACTTGTATTGCTAGTGCTGAATATTAATTATACTGATGCATATATTTAAAAATATTTTCTAAAATGCAATAGAATGAATTGTTCTAAATATATTACAAATGCTTTATTATTTTTAGTTACAGTGACTCCAGTTAAAATTAAGTAAACTACATGAATAATGAGCCACCTCATAATTTGTTATGCAGCTGTTCAATATATTCTCAAATAAATAAAAGATTTACTAGCGAGGTCTCTCTTAATCCAAAACCCCCTTAAATTGGTGTTTCACAATTCCTTTACAGATATTTTTCACAAGATAGATATTGATAAATATGATATAAATGACATATCATCAGTGCTTCAACTAGCTTTCCTGCTGCTTCGGAAATACGAACAGCTAGGATCTATATTTATATAACCCACCCCTAGCATTTGAATGACAGACAGAAAGTAGTAAACAGCAGACTTCTCAAAATACTCTATAGCACATTTCTGGATCTTAATGATCTATATCCAATGGAAGTGTTACTGAACATCTCTTGGGGGATGAAGTTTGCCATAAATAAATCTTAATCAGTCCTCTATCAGAGGGCAAAATAATGTACCTGTCTTATAAATAAACTAATGTATCTTCAATGAGCAACTCCTTGGGTTTCTGTATCTACCTAATACTTTGCTTTTGGTTAACTGCATCCCATATGGATGGGGTTTTTCTACTTACTAGCTGATGTGCCCAATATCCCCTCCAACCAAAGCGAATAACACCTTGGAAAAAGAAGAAATGAAGTTTGTGGGGGATTCATTAAGACTCTAATGCTCTCACTCTTGACAACTGTATGGTCCCACTGAGAATGTAAAGATTCTCCAAATTTTTTAACGTCTAAAGCTAGGGCAGATGTAATTTATGATACTGTTTTATGAAGACATTATAAAAGTTCATATATATGTTTCTCCAACAGTGCACTTTTCATGCTTCACCCAAGAGGTCAAGACAATATCACCTTCTAATCTAATTCTAATCTGTAATCTTCTAAAGGAATAACATTATCTCCACAGTATTCTCTAAATACTTATGTGCTATCTAGTTGAATAAATCCATAGTCAGACAGAGATTATCATCCACATTGATCTTCTGATGCTACTTCATTGACTCTTGTATGAAATATATTGTACTTTACACATACAGTTTGAATCAGTTGATTTCAACAAGTTAAAGGAAATTTCATATTTGCTTATTTATAGAAGATTGATATCAAAGCATTTTTTAAGAAAATCCCCGTATTTATAAAATAAAATATATGCATTAAGAAGCACAGGATGTTCTGTAAACAAGTATGTTCCTTACCCTTACAACTCAGCCTTTCATTGCCTACACTCCAGGTTCCATTAGTCCTGCACTGTATGAGTCTTCGACCCAATAAATAGTATCCAGGACTGCAGCTGAGCATGACTTGAGCTCCATACTCATTCAGTGACCCAGAAATAAGTCTCCAGACAACATGTTCTGACAGCAGAGTCTCTATGCTGGGGCAGGTTACAGCTGTGAAGAAAGAACATTTAAATATTAGCAATGTACCCCTAAATTTCTTCACAGAATATACGTCTTGCCTTACTGGCAGAAGTTTTGCAATGTAAAATCGAGCATACCACAAGCATTTTTGAAATGTAAGTTCCAGGAAAAATAATGAACGTCATACAGCGAGTATTACAAATTGAGCAGGAGTTTGCAGTACGTTTTCATTTAGTGAGATGCAGTGGAACAATAACATACTGTTATGCTCTCTAATGTGATTTATTTAAAAATTGCAGAAACAAAACAGTCACAGACTACAGTGGATGTAAAAGGGAAAACAAATAATGCTAAGTAATTTTTGCAAGCTCAAGTGATGCTTTATTTTTCTGTCCATGATATTCACTTTAGGAAAGCTCTAACAAGTTCTTAAAACAGGTTGCCATAAAAGCAGCTAACATACATTCCAATACTAATTACTATTAAATTGTATACTTTGGGTATTCAGGAAAGAAAGAAAGATAACATTTAGAGAGATTTTTAGTGTGATTTCAGCTCTGCTGCTTTTAGTGTTTCAGATTTTGTAAGAGAATGCAGTTATTGCCAATAGACAAGAACTGCAGTTTATGTTTTTCATAAAGCTTAATATAGCTACCAATCATAGATAGAATACTTAAATATTTTTCAGTTTAAAACTGATGCTCTGCAATTTAAGATAAAATACACAGAATATTTACAATATTTAGGATATTGACATGAATTCTACGTCAATGTGCCTATGCCTCTGTAAAGATTAGACTAGTTTTCTGAAAATATTTATGATTATTTTAAAATAGATGTATTTGGTATCTTATGCCAAGTTGTTCAGAATTTTTCTGCTATAGAAAAAGTCTTGATGAATTAGTGACTGTTCATATCCTAAAGAATACTCTAGAAAAAACTACTACCCCAAGAACACTTCAGAAAGCTATACTTTCCAAGGAAAACCAAACAAATAAAAAACCATGTAACTGAAATTTAGTTTGTCTTCTTTTGTTTCCCTTATACATTGCTAAACAAAAAGTGACAACTTATATATATATATTGTATCCTTAGGAATCATTACCTCTGGTCTTTTGTACCATATACTCAAGTAAGACAAAGTATTAGGAAGAAGTGTGTAAAAGCTGTAAAATATACTGAAGATATAAAAAGATTCTTGTTTATGCTATTATAAATTCAGACCATTCTACCATGGAAAGGACTAAAAAAACTGACAAAAACTAATTACATATTCTGTAACCTTTGCACTGTCTGAGAGGTATAAAGTGGTTTTATCACGAATATGAATGTGTGATGAAAGAGCAGAGTTCAGGCAACCCCTGAAATGCAGGGAAAGGGAGAGAAAAATAATTCTTTTAAGTTATATTTCCCCTACTTTTCAGAATACCTTTCATAATGCTAGAATTATACATCTATCCTTTCCAGTAGTTACTTTACCCATGGTAAGTTCTACTGTCTAGGAAGTACAGAGCTGATACTGTAGCGTATCTGTGAGGATGTGTAGGAATTTATGAAGGGAAAATCATCTGAAGAAATTAAAAAAAAAAAAAGTACATCTCATGCTATTCGAGGAATATCTTGAATTTTGTGACTCTGAACGTAATTATTGTTTCAAGGGAAAAAAAGAAAAGTACTATATACATGATGGAAAAATATCTCAATTACAGAAACTTGCTATTATTATTTGCAAGAGTAATGGCATCTGATACTGGTTGCCATTCTTCAAGCAGGTAATTAACAGCTACAAGGAAAGGGAAAGGGCATTTTTGTCTTACTGTACTGCGAATTTATTATGTAATACCTAGAACTATATTGTTCAAATATACCCCTTTGACTAAAATCAATATTATCTTAAAAAAAAAAGTAAGATTAAGGTCAAGTAATGTATTTTCCTTGAGAAACTATTGTGGCTTAAATTCATTAGTATTAGTAAAATAAGAAGACAATATGAAACCAAGTTATCCCATACACTATAGAATCTTAGAAGACCTAAGAACAAAATACGATCACTTGAGAAAGTTGGTAATTTCATTATACTAGCAGTAAAAAAACCTCAGAGAAAACCTTGTGCTGGATTTGTCCTCACCCACATGCAGGACCCTGCATTTGTTGAACTTCATGAGGTTTGCACAGGCCCACCTCTCAAGCCTGTCCAGTTCCCTCTGGATGCCATTCCCTCCCTCCAGCATGTCTACCGCACCACACAGCTTGGTGTCATTGGCAAAATTGCTGAGGGTGCACTCTATCCCACTGTCCACGTCACCAACAAAGATGTTAAACTGTCATGCGGGACAGTGTCAAATGCCTTGCACAAGTCCAGGTAGATGATGTCAGTTACTCTCCCCTTACCCACCAATGCTCTAATACCGTTGTAGAAGGCCATCAAATTTTTCAGACACGATTTGCCCTTGGTGAAGCCATGCTGGCTGTCACCAAACACCTCCTTATTTTCCACGTGTCTTAGCAGAGTTTCCAGGAGTATCTGCTCCACAATCTTGCTGGGCACAAAAGTGAGACTGAGCTGCCTGTAGTTCTCCAGGTCTTCCTTTTTTCCCCCTTTTAAAAAGGTGTGCTATATTTCACCTTTTCCAGTCAGCGGGAACTTCACCAGACTGCCATGACTTCTCAAATATGATGGATAGTGGCCTACTAACTTCATCTGCCAGTTCCCTCAGGACCCACAGATGTATCTCATCAGGTCCCATGGAACTGTGCACCTTCAGGTTCCTTAGATGGTCTCTAACCTGTTTGTCTTATACAGTGGGCAGTTCTTCATTCTCCCAGTACTTGCCAATTCCTTCTGCGACTTGGGTGGTGTGGCTGAAGAACTTGACAGTGGGGACTGAGACAAAAAAGTCATCCTAGCTAATGTCTTAGCTAATAAAAACTCCAGCAATTGCACAATATCTATGATGAGCTGGTGGTGAATCTTTGCCTGTTTGTATTAACAAATTCCTTTTTGCATACATAATACAGCTGATGCTTTATTCCAGAACTATTTATGATTCATAGTTCTATAACTAGACCTCGTCCAAACATATTTCTAATTATTTTCTAATTAATTTCTAGACAAAAATTAATGTCTGAACCATCATAGTTGTAGCTTAGCTCACCATAGCTTCCAAAATATCTACAGTGAAATCTGCAATATGCAGATTATGCAAAGGTAACATAGCTGTTCTTTAAAATGTTTGATATTAGAGAAATTAGCATAAACCAATAAAGACCTGATTTAAATCTTTGAGTGAGTATATTAAGGGAGTCATGGAAAAGAGCAATAAATTTATGCTGTTAAAGGGAACCATCCCAGGCAATTAAAATGTTAGAAAAATTAATTAACCACAAAGTCAATTTCCTAGGTTATGCATCCACTTGCTTCTATGAAAAAGAAAGCAAGTAAGAACAGACGATAACAAGCTATCCTATTTCAGCATTATTTTTGTTAATAAATAACTGCTGGTCCAGATCTCAGTACCGACACACATGGATTATAATCTATATGGGTACATTTTAAATGTACTTATATACAAATATAGTATAATTTTGTATGCAGTCATATTCTTTGTTTACAAGACCAAGTTTATGGTGCTTCACTTTACAAAACTGGCATAAGCAGAAAAATATCTGACATCATGATTTTGCAATAAGTGAAAAGATTCAGCCTTCTGATCTTGTGATGAGAAACACAGAAGTAAATCATAACAGTTGCTGTCATTATTGTTTCACCTTCTGTCACAATATTTAAAATCAGTTCCCTAGATCTGGTCAAAAAAACACAGTGCACAGAATGAAAGTTCTACTTTGCATTAATGCTCTTTTCTGTATATCTTTTAAAGTAGATTGAGGCCTGCAGATTTCCTATGGAACAAAAAAGGTTATACTTCTATTAGTGGTCAGGTATCTGTACATCTTTTTACTACATGTCTAGCAAAACTATAACTGGACATCAATAATAATTTTAATTCTTTCCTTAAGAACTTGCATTAGACATTTTCCAGCAGGCAAAAATGATTGCATTAAAAAAAAATGTTTTCTGCTGGCCCAGAGAACATTTCTTTTTGTGTTGCTTTGTCATGAAAAAAGTGATGCTTGATTTAGAAAAAATTATGTGTTAATGTTCACCCTGGTTCTTCTAAAAGTATTATAAGTACTTAAAACTCTCTGGGAGCAAACACTGGGACTGTACCACATCAAAAACTAGCAGAAGTTTCTAGTACTTTGTAAAAGCAAACTCGTTACTGAGATTTCTTCTCATGGAACATAAATTTTGGAACAAGGAAATGCAAACTTTCTAATACTATTAAAGTATACATACTAAACAGAGAAAGAAGTTCTCTTTTACTTCGGAATAGGCTTAGTATGACCTCCTTCATTGACTCAGATCTCATACCAATTTTTCAGTAGTTTCCCTGTAACACATCATGCAATTTCTACTACTGACACACTGAGGCACAACTCATTCTTTCTAGTTCTTTCGATTCTTAAGAAATCTAAACAACCTATCTCTCTATATTATTCAGAGAAAACATAACCAACATGTTCAATCTATGAACAGGCTTTAATGACATCAACTATTAAGTTCAGTTGCTGTGGAGGGAGAACCCAAGGTTTAGATCAGTATTTCTGTTTCATGAGCAGTGTCAAGTGTCCACAAGATCAAAAGTCCTATGAAAATATATTTAGTGACTCCTCAAAAGAAAACTATTCTTATCTGTCATCATTAGCACATAAAAGGTAGAGAGATAGTCCTGAAAATCACAAGGATGTTCAGGAAAAAATGTATACTACTTCTGTTTCATTTATATGAGTTTTAAAATTTTGTACCCAAACCAAAAAACACCATACAAGATAAAAAAGGAGAATAACCTCTAGAACACTGAAAAACCTAGATTTCTAAATCAGAGGAAATTCTCAGAAGAAGGAGAAAGATACACAGGAAAACAAGCACATGGTGAAGATAAAAAAATATATAAATTAAAGTGTAAAACAAAAGAATTGTCTCAAATGAATAGACTGATGCTCACCAACATCTTTAGATGACTTTGTTTCTGTAGACAATAGTTATAGATGCTATTCCAAGAATGAATCTCTCTATCAGTAAATAACTTATATATCCAAGTGCAGCTCTGGGTTGAATTTAGGGAGCAGCACATCTAAATTTTGCATTGACGGCTGTTCCTTTCTGTTTCCATCTTTCAGGCTCTGCTTTGGAAGACCTTATTTCTCTACACTTGGTGATATATATTCTGAAGAAAGTGAGGCACTAAATAAGAAGAATAATGTTGACTAACTAGTAACAAAAAAATGTAATAATTATGCTGTAATGATGCAATTTTATACAATAATAGCATAAGATTATATCATCCAAAAGAGAGGAAGGAAATTTCATTTGTGTTCTTTTCCCTTTTTAACTTGTCACTGCAAGAATCAACATCTGTATTTCCATAGTAGCAGCCAAAATCATCAAATCATATCTGATTAAATAGACTAGACAAAAAATTCCTGAAAGATTGTTCTAGGGTTTTGTTGGTTTTTTTGTTTGTTTGTTTTAATCTTAGAAAGATGGAAATTTATGACTTTTCACAAGAGTAGTTTACAGGTGTGTAAAAATGCTGTTAACTATAGTTGCAGCTTAAAGCCTTGAATTTGCAATCATGCCTACACATCCTTTCCTTTCTGTTTGAGCATTAGTTGGCAAAAAAGGTATTGGGGAAGTTTATGTGGCATATGGTAAGGAAAGATTCGTGCAAATACCAGTGCTCATCTACAGTTTGAGACTGAAGTTGTTTGATTTATTCCTATTTCTTCGATATATCTACACCTTTTGGATAGGATGTTTTTTGGAACTGTATATCACACTCACTTCTCTGACGGATACTAATGTACTAATTTACAAGTTTCAGAAGTTTTGCATACTTTACACGAAGTTCTGTGTTCATGCACAAAGTTACTACTCTATGGTCAATCTCTACAGAGACCTGATTTAAATTGGCCTGATTTAAAGTACTGCCTGATAAAGGCTTTAAATAACATACAGATAAACATCTCTAGTTACCTTCACCATGTGCTAGAGATGGCTATGTAGAATAACTGAAGCAGGTTACTTATTTGTCACAGTTAAGCTTTCTTAATAAGTATCTCATGCAATTAAATTCAATGCCCTAATGTCCACGATCCATCTGTGTCTTGCTGTATGACCTGCACAAATCATATTTCTCATGATTCAAATCTGATGTAAATACTTCTAACGCAAAAAAAGGAGTTCCAAATGTCTGCCTTAGGCACTGTATTATCAGAGATACTTTGCAAAACAAACTGCACTGATTTCAACCTTCATTTTAATGGACCTGGGGATAAAATTAATTCATTTATTTACCATTTACCTTTCTGTGCTGCGTTTGCTGCTCATCAAGTCTGAGATATTTCTCTCTCTGGAGACTAAATGCATTTATCCTTACAGCAGTAATACTATAAAAACAGGTTGTTATGGGGATTGTCTAAGCTTTTCTGCACTTTGTAAGTAAAAAATCTTGGGTAAAGCATGCCTGCCTCTGAATAGCAATCCATTTGGAAAATATTGACTTCAATATTGTCATGTAAGTCACTAGCATTTTAATTTAGCACTTTTGGGTTTAGAAGTAATGGGATTTTTTTTTCAAACTGAATAAATTTTTAGAAAAGGAAAAATGAAGATAAAAAGATTTTTATATATTTTTTTAGGCTATTATAACTATTAGACAATCAATGTTGAAAGTTGTGCTAAAGGTTAATAATTAAGCTTTGTTTTACAGAGTAGTCATTTTCTTGTTAAGTTTGATCACTTCAATAATACAAGCTTTTTTTTTTTTTTCCACTATGGATATACTGTGCATTTTTAATCCCCAGTTAGTTTAACTGGCCTCTTTCGTCCAAAAAAATCTGTTGATATTTCTGCCAATTAATCATTAAAGTTATAGTCTTTGTACCTTGTCAATTTTTTCTGAGAGAATGAAGTACAGTTCAATACACCGGAGCCCTGCCTTTCTTCCACACGTGGCTCTGAATTCAGAGCACGTCTGTGTGATCACAGCTGGTTTTGAATAACCCTTCTTATATATTCTGTAGAACTGCTGTGTTCAGTTTTAGGCACTGTCCTTCAACAAAGGTGTAGATCACTTGGAGATTGTCCAGAGGTCAACAATGAGAATCACCAGTAAAAAAGTGTGAAGGAAGAACGAGAACAGATCACAGCAAGACAGTTATCTCTCCAGAAGAGGTAACTAAGTGTGTCGCGTACAGGAGTCAAAAGTGTTGGCGGAGGGAGGTTGGGGGTCGTGGGCCTGAAGGGGTGGCCTCTGTGAGGAGAGGCTTGAGCTGCTGGACACAGCAGGTTCCATACAACCCACCACAGGACACAGGTGAGCCCATCAGCTGAGATGGTGGCATCTCTGGGAAAGTGTATGTAAGAAAGGGTAAAACACTGCACAGACAGAGGAGGAGGGAACAAAAAGAGTGAGAACAGAAAGGTCATAGAAGGAGGAGGAAGTGCTCCAGGCACCAGAGCTGGTATTCTGCTGCAGCTCACGAAGACCATGCTAGAGCAGATATCCACACTGCAGCCCATGGTGGAGCAGGGGGATATTTTCTGAAGGAACTGCAGCCAATGGAGGACCTATGCTAGAGCAAGTTTATCCTGAAGGACAACAGCCCTTGAAAAAGACCCATGCTGGAGCAGGAGAAAAGCACAAGGAGGAAGGAACAGCAGAATGAAGCTTTTTATAAACCGACCACAATTCCCATTCCTCATCCCCTAGCACTGTGTGGGGTGGGGAGAAGAGTCAAGTGCAAAGGAGTGAAGCTGACCCTGTGAGCAGGGAGAGAAAAGTGTTGGTTTGACTTTATTTTTATTTTCTGAAATGTATTTGACCCTATTTTAATTGGCAATACATTAAATTAAATTTTCTCTGTCTTTATCTCGACCCACAAAATTTTTCATCCTACTTTTCTCCCTGCCTGGTTGAAGAGGGGGAGTGAGTGAGCAGCTGGACGAGGATGTGGCTGCTGGCCAAGGATAACCCACCACAGTGAAAAAATAACATTTTCAAACACATTAAAAATAATTAAAGAAGAATAAAATAAATTCTATTTTTTTATCTGTGGATACAAAATGAAATAATCCTTTTAAACTAATGAAAAATGGACGCAGGTTATATATAGTAGGAAAAACTTTGCAAGGGGAAAAAAAAGCAAAATATGAAATACAGTACCCAGAAAGGTCTTCAAGATTAGGCTAAACGATCACCTATCAGAAATGCTTAGCAGATCTTTAGCAGCAGCTTTCAGCAATATTTTCTAACAATTTCTGCTGTCAATTAATTAAAATAAACGAAAACCATTTCACAATCATGTATAACTTCACAATTCTTATATTCACAGCATTTTAATCTTTCTTTGAAAACAAGCTGAATTTTACTTGTTTGAAAAACTAAAATGCTTTTCAACTTCAGAATCTGGAAAGCATGTACATATACTGTAGATTAGTTCAAGATTCTCAATGAACTCTTAAAAAGTTTAAGTATAGTACCACAGCAATTAATAATTTTAAGATGATGTCCTAATTGTTATTTCAAGCCATATATTCAAAGTCAGGCTCAGTTAATTATTGCTTTGATCCAGTACGAAGACAGGCAGTGGTAGCCCCCTGCAAATGAGAGGCCATGACACAAGGTAGAAGAGTCTGCGTTACATTGGCTAGTTCTGAGAGGAGGCAAAAATGAAGACTAAAGGACTCATCCAGCTTTACTATCTACACCAGCAGTATTTTAAGAAATAGCTTTTGCTTTTATTACTTTAGAAGCTATATTAAAATAAATTAAAATTGCTGGTTGTAACTTTATACTGTGAAAATGGGGAAGAGCACACTATTCATAATAAGAAAATATAAATGAAACTGAATTATCTAATAATTATAAATCAGATTTTTAAAGAAGATAAATAAAGGGTTTTTTAATTAAACAAATTTATAGTCCTCTTCTACTTTACTAAATGCCAAATGACTATATGTTCCTGAATGGCCAGTTCAGAGGACATGTTTACATAAATCACCAGTGAAGATTTTCCTGAGAAAGTTCAAGGGAAATACACTTGAGAAATACGTGCCCACTTACATTTGCAAACAGGTGGCCTCCCTTTGTTGCTCCATAATCCATCTTCTTGACACACTGCTGTTGCTTGTTGACTAGATTCTAGCTTGAAGCCCTCATTACATTCATATATCAATCTACTGCCCAAAGTGAATTCATTACCTATAACTGAACCATTCCCAGGGGATTCAGGAATACCACAAGATACAGCTGAAAAGAAAGGAAAGAAAAACATAAAGAATAGGGATTTTCTCATATATTTTTTGAAAATATTGTTCCAACACTGAAAGGAGAAACATAGATTAGTAATTTTGACATACCACATTCATAACAACTGAAAATAATTTTCAATTGTATTTAAAACATTCTGATAAATTTAACAGTATTTAAAATATTGATAAATGGTTTGAAGTGCATCTAATGTAGACAAACATTTCATATATCATTATTTTGTTTAATCCAATCACTGTAGAGACAGAAATTTCAATATAGGCTCAGGGCAATGGCTTATTTGCTAGGGAAAAAATCAAGAAAGTGTCCAAAGTGATTTGGTCCAAGAAGCAATGAACTGGAAAATTCTTAAATGCTTTCTAATAGTCTGCTTCCATTCTCTTGAGGCTTCTTTCATTCCTGCACTGTTATAAACAAAACTTTGTATTTATTTGTTCTATGCATAAAAACCAACGTTATTTAAGAATTCAATTTAACATTTTTTGTTTGATGAGAAAAGCACCTAAATATATGACTAGACAGCGAAGAGTTCCACTGAGGTTAAGGGCATTATTCAGATGTTTAAATCCTTATTTACATACTTGAATAACTCACATCAGAATGCTAAATATTATGTAAACTCAGGCTTATTCATTTTCCATATCGTGAAGGAAATTACTTACTGAATTATTTTCACTTTTTTTTCCTCCTCTCCAGGCGAGCAGTTGTTCCATCAAGCTCATGAAGTTTAATTTGCTGTCAACTTAGTGAAGTTTGAGTAGCAGCTATTTTTTTCAGCTTATTTATTTATTTATTTTTAGAGGAGCTCAGCTCAGTTCATTTAACAGTATCTCATAATGTAAAATTTTAGGGCATAGTATAATTACAAAAATATCTATTTCAGTCAGTTTTGGGAAAGGTCTCCAAGGCAGGATTGTTTTCTGCCATCGGGCTTCTCAGCTCCCTTGATTTTGATAATGAAAAAAGAAAAGCAACTCTTCAGTATCCTTTTTAAAATTTCTATTAATGCTATGCTTTATTTTAAAATATTTATTTATGCAGAGAGATTAACTCCAGGTGCTTGAATAAGTCAGTAATGCTGGTAAAGTTTTTATATTTGCTCTTTGGAACTTCTGAAGGGAAAGTCATAGTATTGTTTCCTCTGAAAGGATATTATTTTCTGCAAAACAGCAACTTGGAACAGAGACCCTATCACATTATTACAGTGAACCTATTTAAAGAGTTTATATATACCAATGTATCCACAGAACCACTACCTGCTTTGAGTTTGGCATCCAGCTTATTGCTCTTCAGTAAATGCACTGAATAAAACATAGTTTTTAAGCTTTTATTTCTAAATATTTACCAATAAATAGTGGAGTTTTGCAAATGAAAATGTCTTTTCCATATATACAGTCAATTGTAAGAAGTTATTCAATATTTTGACAGCTAAAAGGTCCTTTGAGTATTTGTTCTTTTCCCCTTGACACTGTGAAGTTTTATTATTTTAATAAAGTCAATAGACTTCAAAAGAAGAAATGACAGTCTTTTGTCTGAAATCTGTTAAACAGAGGTGAAAACAGTTATTTTTAAAAATCTAATTTTTGTTATCATTCACCCAATTCAATGTAAATGATTAATTTCACAACACATTGTCATGGTACCATAAACACAACTCTCAAATTTGTTTTCAATATTCCCAAGTTGTCACATTTGATGCATTTAAATTAAATACAACACAGTACTTTGCATATTATTATAAGGAAGAGAGGTAAGCGTTATAAAATGATGAATGGTTAGTTCATTTCAGTCATTTGCTTCTATCTGGAATCTGTCAAATTGCTAATAGAAGCAGAACTGCAGGAATATTCTGAAATAAGCTGCTTCCCTTGTAACACAACTTCTGGGCCCTGTTTGCACCCTAAGCAGTGCTGCTCTGGTCTTCTCAAAACTGAGTACTTCTCTCTTGGTGGATAAGGGCTGACACTCCTGCCACTAGAAGGAACAGCAGCAGGACAGAGAACAGAGAGAGTGGTGATAAGGAAGGGGTTCTGGAGACCAACACTTACTGCTCTTAATTGTGAAAGAGAAAGTGGAGAAGGTGAACAATAAAAACAAGTTCTGCTGCTTCTGGGAGCAGGTCTTTCCATTAGCAGTCATTCCCCAAAAGATGACCACAGCAGGAGTGATGGCTTTTCAGGGCTCTGGTATGCTCAAAACAGGCAGCAGAGCTGCACCTGGTTCAAGGTTCTATCTACTCCCCTAATAATCAATTTAATCCTTTACCTCCAACTAAGAACCAACTCTGATCCTCTATCACGTAAGCAGAATTTTAAATTTACAAAATGTTTTTTGCATGCTGAATTGACAGAAAATTGAATGGTCACTCTGTTTCACTACATCCTAAAAATGCCTATGCATTCTCCATTTCCAGTCACGCTTACTGTGAAATGTTTCAGTGTCTCCGGAGGCTTGCACTATGTTCCTCCCTGTCCTAACAAGCCACTCCGTTCTCTTCTGTCTTAGGGCAATCTTTCTGAATGCTTGATGTAGAATGTAATTGGCTTAAGATTTAACTTCTTGTTAACTTCTTTTTCAGGTCTCCTTTTTGATATCAAAACAACAATCTTTGTGTTAAGTGTGCATACATTTAATTGTGTAAAACCAAAAGTCAGAACTATCACTCTATCCACCCATCCATGCATGTGTACGTCTGTAGATACAGGTGGATCTTATTCTAGTTCCCTCTAAATAATTCAAACATGAATACATTTTAAATTATTTAGTTGTTTCTATGCAACAAGAAGAATTTATTATGTCATTTGGAAACAAACTAAAAAGCAGGTCTCTTTAGTTCACATTAGAAGCAAATACTTCTGGTAACATTTGCTCTTCGTCTCTAGCAATAACTTTTTGAGAAACTACTGAGAAGTTCAAGTGTGAATAGCTCTGATGTGCAAGTTAGTTCAAAGAATAAAAGATGTACAATGCCCAGGTCACACCCAGGTGGGTCTATCCATTCTGCCAGGTCTGATGCAATGTCCAGTGTATGAAAGCACCTCAAAATCTATGCTTACTGTCACACTTCATCACTTCTGTTCTTAGTGTTGTACCTCTGTCCTCTACTGTCTCTCTCCTTTCCTCAGCAGCTGCTGAATCTTGTACTGCTACATTGTGAGGTTATTCTCAGTGCTGCTTTAGCTACTTATCATAAAAGCAGTTTTGGCATTCTGGCACTGTTCCTGTTACAGTTTATCTGTTTGTTCATTGTTTGCTTCTCCCCAAGAAACTGGGATTGAAAAGAAATATTCCTGCTGCTAGTCATTTCTTAAGGCTGCTAATGGCTTTTAGAACAGTAGTGTTCAAACAAAGCATACTAGCACAGCGAGTTTCACTAATTAGCAAGTACTTTGGTGTTTGAAGTAAAGTTACCTGAAGCAAACAGACTGAAATAGCATACCATCTTTGGACAGTGGAAACAATATCACTACTGTCTCACATCCAAATATTTTGAAGCTCCCAACTTCCCACATGATTGCAAAACGGTCAAGAATGGTGTCAGGTAATCTTCTGACTTGAGAAATTGTCAATGTGCTTCTTAGGTCAATGATTAGATGAGACTGCCAGGTTCCAGCTGAGAGATGTGTATTCAGAGCGCGAAAAGTACATAACTCAAGCTTATTTTTTTCTATTATCTTGCACAGCAGAAAAATATACTTCTTCCAAAGAACAGGTAATCAATGCAAGTGGAAAAGCCTTCCTAGCAACTAGGAAGCAGTTTTAGTTACTCTTTAATGTTCCACATGTGTTAATGGAATGCATTTCTTATCATAAATACCAGAAAATTTAAAGTTTATGGGAATCCTTTAAAATAACTATACACCTATATACTTCTAAGATACGTATGTATTATTCATATTTAGAATCCCAGAATCATTTAGGTTGGAAAAGACCTTTAAGATCATTGAGTTGAATGATTAACCTAGTACTGCTAAGTCTACTGCTGAAACATGCCCCTCAGCATCACACATCTACACATCTTTTAAATGCTTCCAGAGATGGTGACTCAATCACTTCCCTCAACAGCCTGTTCCAATACCTGATGACCTTTTCAGTGAAGAAATTGTTCCAGATATGTTATCTAAACCTCCCCTGGCACAACATGAGCCTGTTTCCTCTGGTTCTACCACTTCTCACTTGGGAGAAGAGACCAACCCCCACCTCACTATAACCTCCTTTCAGCCAGTGGTAGAGAGCGATAAGGTCTCCCCTCAGCCTCCTTTTCTCAAGGCTAAACAAGCCCAGTTCCCCCAGCAGCTCCTCATAAAACTTGTGCTCTAGACCCCTCACCAGCTTCATTGCCCTCCTATGGGCACACTCCGGCATCTCAATGTCTTTCTTGTACTGAGGGGCCCTAAACTGAACATAGTACTCTAGGTACAGTCTAACCAGTGCTGAGTACAGGGGGACAATTACTTCCTTAGTCCTTGCTGGCCACACTACTTCTGATACAAGCCAGGATGCTGTTGGCCTTCTTGGCCACCTGGGCACACTGCTGGCTCATATTCAGCTATTTGTCAACCAACATCCCCAGGTCCTTTTCCGCTGGGCAGTTTTCCAGCCGCTCTGCCCCCAGCCTGTAGAACTGCATGAGGTTGTTGTGACCCAAGTGCAGGGCCTGGCACTTGGCCTTGTTGAACCTCACACCATTGGTCTTGGCCTGTCCATCCAGCCTGTCCTGATCCCTCTGTAGAGCCTTCCTACCCTCAAGCAGATCAACACTTCCACCTAACTTGGTGTTATCTGCAAATTTACTGAGGGTCCACTCGATCCCCTCGTCCAGATCATTGATAAAGATTTTAAACAGAACTTGCCCTAATACTGAGCCCTGGAGAATACCACTTGTGACCAGCTGCCAACTGGATTTAACTGGATTTAAAGCATACAAATTGCCTGCATACAGTAAAGCATCTGGAAACTGCATTAATCAGACAATTTATTTCCATGCACTGGAAAAATCCGTAAATTCAATGCACATGCATTTATCATTTAGTGATCTGTTTCTGGCATTGACCATAGTGCTGAGAAAAGCATTTAAATAACCTAAAATTAAAGGCAGCAATAGAGAAATCTCTAAAAGTGGGATTTGTAACAAAAAAACATGCTGAGTAGCTTATGTCTATGATATCCAACCGGAAACATCAGGAAGAGCCATACCACAGAAATCCTGATTCTCAGACTTGGATACATAAAGAAATAACAAAAATCCCCAAAACAGAGCTGTGTGGTCTAGGGCTGTGGATATAAAAAGAGGTCATGAATGGTCATCTAGTTTATTCTTCTATCACAAGCCAAAATTATACTTGACCAAGGTTCATCTAATTTATTCCTGAAAGACCTCCAATGATGAAACTCCATACTCTCCCCAGGCAATCTATTCCAGTGTTTCTTTAGCCTCTGAGAAAAGAAGAAAAAAATAAAGTCTAACTTAAGATTCTGTTGAAGTAAATTTAGTTGTAATTCCTCTATCTGCAAAGGACATAGATGATTATTTAATTCCTCTTTAGAGCTAATTTTAGCATATTAAAAGATTGTTGCCAGGTTCTCCCTCAAACTTACATATTTTTTTTTTTTATTCTAAAGTACTATAATTCTCTTGCTGTTTTATATTTTGAAATATGATTATAAGTTTACAATATGATATAAGAGGAAACTGGGATTTGGAACTCCTTAACTGTGCCACCTAGCTCACATTTTAATTTTAAGACTGAGTGCTAAGGGGGACATTTTTTGCATAATAACATTTATCAAAAAGGTAAGAGGCCCAAGTTTAATTCCATGCTCAAACACACGTAACAGCTAATTTTATGAAGAAGCAGATTGGTGATCCCAGACTCATGGCTCTTGGGAAAACTGCAAATGGATGTTTTCAAGTCAGTTCCCTAAAAAAATTTAATCAGTTTTCTACCTCAGGGCAGACATGGAACCCAGTTATGGTCCCAGAATAACCTTCATTCAGCACAGCAAAAAGTACAAGGATCTCTAGCTCAGCAATGCAGTTCTATCCACTTCAGCAAGCACGAAGAAATCAATAGTGACAGTACCTGGAATCAGGATTTTAAGCTGGAAATGACGGCATCAGCTATACTTCTATCATGACTCAATCATAGGTTTTGTGCCTTTCGAAGTACCCATGATCCAGACAAAAGAGCTACTTCCTTAAAACAGTTGGGTTTTTTCATAAACCTACTATAAAGTAACTTAAATATTGAAGAGCAGCAATATGTTCTTCAAGGCTCTTTAAATTATTTTTAATTTATTATTTTTAACTCTTTTAAGAACAAGTATGAAAAAAACCTAGGAAGAAAAAATGCCAAAGGCTGGGACCTGTATTTGAAGAACAGCTGGGATAAGTGGGGTATTTGGTCATACCTCTCAGAGGAACACAGTCACTCTGGTACACTCCCACTGCCACCATGTCTCAGTCCCCAGCATGAGGATCTGGACATGAGCTAAGCAGTGGTACGATGACATATATGTAGTTGCCAGGATCATTACTGGGGCCTATATTATTTCCTCTCAGCAGATATCTACTGCTATTGTATAAGAATTGCTATTTGCTCTGCTTATAAATACTTTGAATGTAGAACGACTCACATTTCTCTTTTTCCTTCACAAATGAAATAAAAGCAATAACAACTTCTAATTTCCTAGATAGGAGTCAAGTTCTTTATATATTGTCCAGGACATTATTCCATCCGTCTGCCCTTGATAAAACTGGAATTCAAAAATATATTTTGACCCTACCAGATTAACCCATTAGAGACGTGTTCATGTTAAAATTGATACTGTTATATTAAGTATGCAAAAAAGAACTCTTCTTTTTAATAATACAATCAAATTTGATTTTGAACATTAATTCTGACTCAGTCAAGTCATTAATTACAAATGTTACCCTGCAGGAGTGGTTTTACAGAAATTTCAGTCTTAATCAAAAGCATTTTTATTTGGAAATATCCTCTAATGAAATCCATGAGCTGGACCAAATGCGTAATTTTAATTAATTTTCAAAGAGAATGTATGTATTTTGATAACAGATACTTAATAAATTTCAAAACATACTTTCAATTTCAGAGTTTATTGAAAAAGATATAGTTTATCCAGACACACAAGTTGGAATAATTGTGAAAGAGCTGTAAGAGTGACATATTAAAATTGAGGAATCCTACATTAAGAAGAAATTTCTAGTAAAGATTAAACTCACTCCCTGTCTCCCAAATCCTTATTTCTCCTACTGCTAAGAGAAATTTATAACCCACAGCAACATATATTGCTGAAATTATTAAAATTAAAATGTAAATTAAAAAATTTATTATGAGCATGTTGCATTGCTAAAATTTCACAGCTATTTCTTGCACATAGTGATAAAATAACAAGGGCAGACACAGTGTATGAAGTATTTTATGACTTTCTTGAATCTGCTTAATTTTTGTTCAGAATGTATTACTTTCTGAGACTCTTTGTCCCCTGGTTATCCATGATCAAGTCCTGGGACCTCATGTTGAGTTCTGCATATATCTGCACATTTTTCCTCCCACTTTCTGGGAATTATTCCATTCTGCCTTTAAAATTGGGAGCTTTTTCCTTCAGTTGTTCAAAGAACTGTTCTCATTATTCAGAACTCTTCACACACCTCATTACATTTAGACACAGTTTTCAAAGTTAGAATGGCAAATTGGCAAGCCTTTCCCTGCCACTGCTATTAAAATATTAACATAAAATGCAAAAATCAGAAATGTAGAAGAAAACCACTTAAAGTTAGACTATTCTAAAAAAAGGGGAGAAGTTAGGAAAGAAAGGGATAACACCATTTTTTAAAGAATTCTGAAGTGCTGGAACGTCATATTTTCATCTTACACACCTCTGCTATTTGGTTGAACAATGCTGGTAGTAGTCCTAGCAGGTTACTATAATTTGGATGGATAAGCAGTAGAAAGTTATGGGGTAAATTTGCATATAATTCCTGACAGCTGAGGAATCATAAGGTCTTAAATTCTGGAGAAAAGTATGATCTAGAGGCTCCATCTCCTCCAGCCTAACAAGCACACATGGAATATTGTCTCTGTTCTCACACACTCAAAGTATCTGAGCTCCACAGTAAGATGCCAAAATCTCATTGCCTTTTAAAAAAAGACACCAACTGGCTAGCCAGCAGAATATCTCCCAAGGTTTCACTGACAGTATTAACTAGATTAACTACATCAGAGTTTAGGAATATAGGGCTTGACTTGTTTCTTTCTTCCCATTGACTAGAGCTACCTGAGACATTCTTAGGCTTCCAAGACATCTGACAAGTGTAGCAGATATACCATAGTAGCTTTTGCCTTTTTGGACTGGTATATGGAAGGCAGGTAAAATACATCTGGACTGGTAGATGGAGGACAGAACACTAAACTTCTGTGCTTAAGCAAATTAATGAAGACTTCCTCACATACGGATGTTTAAATTTAGTCTTAATATTGAACAAAACTGCATCCTCCACTTCCCCAATCTTCTGGTGAAGTTGTAGGCCCAGTCATCATTCCAAGTTCTCTAGCGCAAAATGTCTCTGAGCTTTCAGTTCCTACACCAGCACCGCCTATTGCACCTAAAACGCGTTTCAAGCAACCTCAAAAGCAGCACTGGTCCCTAAACTTACCTCAGGACTAGCCCAAATACAGATTCTCCCATGATTTGGAGACACTCAGGGAGGTCAAACAGCATCATATGCCATAACATGCTATAATACAGATATCATAATATATAATATGTTGTAATGTTATAACATATGTATGTTATAATATATATGTTATGGCATATGGGATTAGAAGACATCCTGGAGTCTGGAAGCACAGATACACAGATTCTGCTTGTGGCACACTGATCTTCTCCCTGGACTGGTAGGGGTGTAGCCACATGGCCCATCTAGGCATGGAAATGATCATGCTGAAGAAATATTTAGCTACCAAATGACTCTGTGTAAAAGATGTGAACTGTACTCCTTCACGTTCTTCATCTGTAGCTAAATTTATGCAGCTTTTTACTTTTCTTGCAAATAACACACCTTCAACAGACGAGTAAGCATTATGCCAAATTTCAGTTGACCTTTTTCTTTTTTCTTTTTTTTTTAAAGGTGCAAAACAGAACTTCCATCCTATGTTGTTTTTAGAAATAGCTGTATCATTCTTGATGGAACCTTAAGCAAAATAGTTGTCCTGAAGAAGACATGAAGCACTGCTGTTAATGTCTTCAAAGTTAGGAACAACTAAATAGGTTTTAATCAAAGAAGTTCCATCAAGTCTCAAATATGGATGTTAATACCATTTCTTCCTATAAATAAAGCAGTCTAGAAGAGGACACAAATGAAAATATGATAGAATAGGCCATATATACTACTTTATGTTACTGCTCTCCTCTGTAGCTTGTGTGTGGCTTTTCACACAGGAAAAATTATAAACATTTCACAAATAGTAACTACTCTTAACAGATGTCTGGAACAAGCTAAAGTGGACTCTGGCTAACTCCAGGATACACAAAAATCCCAGAAGTTACAAATTATGACTTCAAAGCACTGCTCATATAGTGATTTTCTAAAATAATCGAATTAATGGCTGAAAACTAATGAATTTTTATAAAATGTTCCTGTAATACAACAATACCATGAACTATGGACTCTTTAGAGATATGTATATTGCTAAATAAAAAAGTACTGAAAAGGTATTTTTCATTTGGTCTGTATTTGACTGCATGAATCCATTTCATAATACTTCAGCTCTGCACACATTAAATACACAATTCAATATGTGTTTGGATAACTTCATGACGTCAGTGTGCCTCTCAGCATGCAGCAGCATTGATAACGCCCTACCTTTGTTTCGTGAATTATTCTTTACAATGAAATTATAGAAGCATACTCCACAAGAAAACATTATCTCACCTTGGCAGATTGGCACAGGAGAATCCCACTGATACATGCCATTTTGGTGACGTCTACACGTCGCGTTATTGTGACCAATCATTCTGTACCCAGGTTTGCAGTAATAGCGAACTTTACTTCCAGCGGGACCACCTGTTTTATTTACAATTCCACCATTCCTCAAGATAGGGTTTAAGCTGCAATAGGGAGCTAAACACCAAAAAAGGGGACATTATTAAAAACATGTAAAACATTATTTATAAAGTTCACATTATTTATGACAAGTGCAAACCTTGAATACCATTAAAATTAGTACAGAATCCTTTACATTACTTCCGGAATCCTCAGTGAAGATTCAGACTTCTTATGTAGAAATATCATGAAGTTCAAAAATATAATTTATAATCAAAAATCATTTTATGTTATTATACATGGAGAAGCTGCAATCAGGAAACATACAGATTGTTCAGTATGTTCACTCAC
>JAOXJM010000023.1:96280765-96302922 GCA_026413425.1 Tringa solitaria | reverse complement strand
GATGTTAAAGAAACACAAAATATTGGGAATCAGCCCTTAACTTCCACATAATCTTCTCTAACCCATCACTATAAAGCAATTGTATAAGCAGAAAAATCAATCATGGAGAGTTTTGCATCCATGGAGAATTTTCAGTTGTTTCATCCATAGAGAGCATCCAAGGACAGGGAAGAGAAAGCATGTATGTTTTCCTGTGTACTTATGCATTTGTATGGTGTTTCTGCTGGATGTGTGCAAACACATACATGAAATTATTGTTACAAATACCTAATAGCACCAGGTTTTCTGGAGAACACCTGAGAAAAAAAGGTTTGCAACCTGCCTAGACACTTGTAATAGCAAGTATCTAAGCAAGAAACACTAAGCAGGTTTCCAGCAATAACATTTTCCAAGAACTTAAAATTGTATTTATCTGCATGTCCAGTAAGGCACTTGACTTCACTTAACTAAGATTATCTCCCAGAGTTTGTGGGCTCAAAATATGGGTATCCCTTCAATTTAGTCTCTAGGAAGCCTGGTTTGCAGGCATTTCTCAGCAGTAGTCTATGTCATTGCTTTGAATTAAATAAAAAGCATGGACACTGTTCACATTGTACATGATTTCCACCCGTGGGACATTATGGAAAATATCATTATGCAAAATAAAGAAACAGTGCAGAGAGAAAGAAGCAGATTCATTCCCGTTTTCCTTAGCTAGACTAATGCACCACATACTGTGATAGAGTACGTACCTTGCCTTTTTATCATCTGAAGACATCAGCCCTGAAATACTGACTACACGCCTATGTACCTTCAACTTTAAGGCTGGAAAATGCTCTCACTGATCATTCCCTGTAGTCTACTTCTCAGGCACTGTCTTACTATGTGTGAGCTGTATGTTCCCTGCATGATGACTAAAGCCAGGTACCTTAGCTTTTGCTTCTCAGATAACTCCTTTATCTTACCATGCATCTTGCCCTTCTTTTAGGAGCAAACCACCGAAAAGAAAAACATTTCAGTCTCTGCATACTGGTTCTCCACACAAATAGAAACTTTTAAGTAGTTTCTGTGGCATTCCCTCCTATCCTTGTGAATTAATTCACCCTATGTTTTTGAATTACAATCCAGAAAACAAACAATCTCCCATTTAATATACATAATTTGGGTGAATTAGGACTAGAATTCATCATTTCACTTTTGAGTTAGATGCTTATTTGGCATGTCCTGTGGCCCTGTTTGTAACTTTGAACAAAGTATTTTGCTGCATATCAGACAAAGCTGTTGTTCAACTCTCCCACAAGATGCCATCAACCTTTCTGACTGTAGACCCCAGGATTAGTAATCTGATGAAAGATTTTATTACAGAAGGTTAAAAGTAAGTTAACTAATAAATGGGCCAAAATAATTCAAAAAGTAAAAGCTCAATATTAGATAACTTAACATTAAAGACAGAACACAGTTTATTCAAAGATACAAATGAATGTTCTTAAGACTTTTTTAAGGCATGATTTTAAAAACTAAGTCAGTACATCATAAAGTTAAGAAATATTTTAAAATTCAGTAATCATTTGTGGTAGTTAGATGTTAATGGTATAAAGCAAACTGACCATGAAAATTGAGGACAAAGAATCCTCCCGTTGAAAAATCACTGTGAAATTTGAGGAGGACTTGATTGGTGGAACTGTAGGCTGTTTCCAGAGCTGTGTTCCCACTGAAAACTCCCAACTGAGGTGAATTATGGTCAGGACCATCCCTATGAAGGGAAATGTGAAAAAAAGTCAGCTGAAGAAATATTGTACCTAGCATTTAAATTAACAGTCTTTTTTTCTCTGGAAAGCAGGTAAAATTTTTGCAAAAAAAATTTTCCTAATGATTCAAAATGAATGTATTTTCTTTGTATTTCTAGCAACACAGAATACTCTCTCTAACTTCAAAGCCTAATATTTTTTGATGGACCAGAAGTTCTTTACAGTAGCTTTTATATTTCCAAGGGTAAGAAATTTACTTGCTGAAATTTTCTCTGCCTTTTCCTGCCAAAAATTTTCATGTACACACCAACTGAAAAAAAAAATCATCTAGAAAACTCTTGTAAAATTATCATATTTCCAACATTTTTGACCAAGATCTTACAAGTCCTTACTCATGACTAATGCAAACAGAGGTGTGAAAGTTGCAAGTTACTCTCGCCATTTAAATTCATTGCAAAGACTCAAAGATATCTCCTAAGGACCAAAAAAACCCAAAACAGTAGAGTAGACACCCAAAGATAAATATACTCCAGTAACATCCAGCTGCTTTCATTTTAAGTATCCCCATGTAGAACATTCAAGCCTAAATGGCAGAATAAATAAATAAAGCGACCCCCCTGCTTTTATCACTGAAGAATTTTTTGAGCCCTGCAACACTTATTTCTGGTCTTTTTGTACAATATGGGTAATGATTCTAAAATCAATAAAAAAGCTTTGTAATATGTATTTTAGAAGGCTGGGGATTATTGGGAATCTCTATGAAAAATGTTAGCTTTTGACTTTTTATTTTCTTTAAATCTGAGGGATATTTGTCCATCTCATTTGTATTGTTAAAAAGCGAAATATTTTTGTCTACCTCAAACCTATCAAGATAATCTGTTTATAAAAATAAAAGTCCACCATAAGGACAAATTCTAGTTCAAGTTTTAAAGGAATGCGTGCCATGTGCATAAATTGTACATACAGCCTGTATTTTTAAAAATGCAATTTAAATTAATTATTTTTCTCCTGTAAAGTTTTTCAGGATTATTCAGGCTTCCAATTTCTACTGTGGTATTAGTGACAACAAGAAAAAAATAAATTATAGGTGACATGGCATAAAAATGTATTTTCTTCTTTCTGCTGCCTTGAAAACAAGAGTGAAAGTAATGAGTATTGGATAGGAAGCTGACAATTTACTTAAGTTTTCATTTTAAAAGGCTGGTTCTCAGGGGGAAAAAATAAAAAAAAAAGCTTTGATATTAAGATTTGACTTTTCATACAGAAGTGAATGGCATATACATGAATGACTTAAACAAAATATTACACTAAACAGCCACCTCACAGCAAATTCAGGAGCTGATAATTCAGAAAATAACTCTAAAGAAAGTATGCTTGCAATTCACAGGCAATTGGGAACTGAGAGAAATAAACTGTAAAACAGTTTTTGAAAAATATAACAATTCAGGAACTCAGCACATACTTAGGCAAAAAGAGAACTCATTCATACAAGTAGATCTTTACTAGTGAAGGCTTTTACCTTAACATGCCAGAGAGGACACAGATGTATTTTAGACTTGGATTTATAGGTAATGCAAATACCAGAGGTAGCCAAAAGGCAGTTCATAAACAGCTATGTATTTTTATAAACTGACTGGATTTTCCCTGTATTATATGGACTTCAGTATTGCTGTCTGGAAAAAACTCACCCCAGACAGCACTAGGTACGGAAATAGTGGATTGGCTGGGAGATGGGAGCAGCTGACTCACACAGGAGTAAGTTATATCCTATATTCTGTGCAAACTGGTTTTTTGCCAAATTATCTGTAGCATATACCAGACATAAGTCACTTTGCATATTACATGGGGTAAGGTTAGCCATAGAGGAGAAAGTATATAACTACAGGAGGCTGTTTAGTGTAATTTTGTTTAAGTCATTCATGTATATGCCATTCACATCTATGCCTTCTCCTCAGTGCAGTAAATTCTTTGGCAAGAATTTGGACGACCTTGAGACCTCTTCCTCCAACTGAGGATACAAAGTTGAGGTGGGTTTAGGGGGTAAGAAATACGAGTTCAGAGAAGGGGAACATACAATATAAAGCTTAAAGACAGAGGTACAGGGGCTGGAATCCTGGCTTGAGAAATATAGAGAATATGTCTGTCAGCCATATAAAAATATTAGGAAAATTTAAGAAAATCTTAATTAATGCCTACATTAGGTAATGCCTGAATAGGTTAAAAAGTTTTGCCACAACTAACGTATATTGCCTCCTATGTTCACGGAACATATAATTCAACATAATGCAGATTATTACACCACTTTGACCTCACGCTTAGGAAACACAGAGCTCAAAGAAGATCTGATTGATAACTGAGTTTGAATTTCAAAGTACTTTTGGAACAATATTCCTAAAGAGTTCATACAGTGATAGCTAATACTTTTTTATTTTAAACATAATTGTATAACTTGCTTTATGCTGTTCTTCAGTCATATGACAACCTAAAGAGCAATAATAACCAAAAGCTGTAGCTTGGGACAGTGAGATCTGATAAATCAATCAGAAAAAAGTCACTTTTGTTCTGCATACCAAACTGCAATGTAGTCATTCACAGGTTCAGTTTGGAGTAAGGTAAAGTTGATATAAATCCCATGGCCTGGAGGTACAACAATTAACCAAGTACAGTCCTTGGAATTCGGGTATTCATCTGGAAATCCCGGGGAATAAACTGTACCGTTCTGAGCGGTTACATTATAGCCACAAGGAGCTGAAAAGAAAACAAATGGAAAATTAGTAGGAGAAATGTACTTTTTCATGTTACAAATGCAATATCAAAATGCTCCCAAATTCTAAGAGCTCTACAGGATAAAACAATCTAGGTCTTAAAGACATTGTTCTTCCTTGGTTCATTGCTTCTAAGAGACAGAAACTATTGATATTTCTAAGAAAGAATTTATCCTGATATCTTGTAGATTTTATTTCTTAAAATCCATCAAAATCTGCCAGGAACATTGCTTTTATGCCGAATTCTTAAAACTAAGCTAGCACATGCTTAAAAAGGGGCAGCTTTTGCTTGCATCGAAGACTAAGAAACAAATAAAGAAGCAAACCCAGCTTGCACGTTTCCATACAACTGAACCCTAACTGAACTGGAACACAATTCTCAAAGACAAAGTTCCTGAAGCTTTTTAGCCACGCTTAATGGTATTTCAATTGCAGTTTGTATGCTAATTATTCTTATGACGAGTAAAATGAAGATAGAGGCACAAATTAGCATACGCTTGCTGAATGAAAACTATAGGCAAATCAATGACATAAAGAGGTGGTTGATGTAATTCAAGGGTAGCAAGTATGTAATAATGTGCTCCCATTTTTGTCTAAGTTTGGGGGAATTGACTGATTATGGATACAAGCATGGACCTGAGTAGACATATGGTCACTGGTGCTAACTGGTGAGACTCACTCTAATGAGTGAGACCTTAATCTCTTCTGTGGGCACTCAGTCGAACTCTGGAACCTTTTCCATTAGGTCTCATTAGGTCATAAAGCTAATGTTATTATTGTTAGGGTTCCTGTGACAATCATGGAGACCCTCTTCTTTTTCACCTCTCAACAGGTGATGGAAAAAGGGAAAGGGAAAGGAACAAAAGGGAAAAAGGAAAAGAAAAAGGGAAAAAAGAAGAAGAAACGGAAATGCAGAAAGATATCGTGTTTTCTGTATGGTGTAAAGCTGCTATACTATTGGGGTAGAAGGATCATCTGGCTAGTTGACAAGTAGCCCTTTTTGGAGGAATCCTTTTAGTAAACACTGGATTTATAGGACAGTTAGAGAGGCTTTAACCACTTATCAGTACTAGCTAGTATGATGCTTTTAGCATATCTTCCCATCTTAGAACAGACGGGCATCTGCTCCGGAACTACAACCTTTTAGTGCCCAACAAAGGAAATGAGCTAAACAAAATGAAGGGTTGGTTCTGTATGATTCCTGGTTGCAAGTACTGGCCAAGGCAGCTGGCAATGGCTATCAGCTCTGTCAGTTCTATGAGGAAATTGTGACTTCATTTTTTTTTTATAAAATAACAAACAAGCAAAAAATAATTTTTTACTGTTCCCTGATACCCTGTATTTATGCCATGCTCAGATTGCCTAGTCTCAGAAATCTAGTCTGTTCTCTTCACAATCGTCCATGTTTACAGCTAAAAGACTGCTTTGACAAGTATACAACCTACACTGAAATACACATCCTAACACTACTATAGTGACAAATGGAAAACCCTTTAAGTTCTAGCTAAGATATAGAATTTTTCTAACAGAAATTTTACACCTTTTACATCATACTTTGATTTTATTATAATTTTAACAGTTATTAATGTTGACAATGATTGCATACAGTTTTATTTTGCCTTCATTATTCTCTAATACTCTACAAAGAATGCAGATTGATCGTATCTCAGTAAAGATAACCTAATTCTTCTTATATCCCTGTTAGCCATGACAGATCAATAAATTATTGCAGAAAAAAAAAAAAAAGTGCCACAGATAACAAAAGTCTAATAGAATAAGCAATACCCACAGCTGATACTAGGCTTTCTCCAAAGATACTTAAAAATCACAGGAGACAGAAAATTAAACATAAATAACAGGCTATATTTCACACAAGGTAAAAATAGCTTTTGTTTGAATAAACAAATCACTCTAAATTAAGGAAGTTATGGCACTTTGAATGATAGATATGAAGAAACACAGATTTTTGAAATGGAAAAACATATAATCAAGTCTTCTAAACTTTCAAATGCTAACAGTAGACCACATGCTGATTTACAAATGCATGAGTATCAAACCATGTGCTCCCATGCCTAATTCATACCTAATTCCAGTTACAACATTGTGCATGGGAAGGCCAGTAAACACTTTTAAGGTTCCACCCAAAGGTGTCCAAACCTAGTTAGTCATTTATTGACAGCTACATGTGCTATGCAAAGATATATGGCACATTATCAGGACAATCTGATTGCACAGGAGTGAAGTCTTCAAGTAGGACTACATGACAACCTTCTACTATGATCTCATGAGCAGAAATTAATCTAATTTTCTGCCATATACAGATTAAGCTCTTCAATGTATCTCAAATCACCTGCTGCACAGTGAAGGGTATGATTTAGAATGGGGATGGCTTCCAGAAGCATGTACATCTTTGCTCTGTTTGGACAATCCTCCAGTGCCAAACTACAGTTTTGTATCTGTACGTTCTAGTCACCTGCTCTTGGTTCAACACACCTTTACTAGAATCTGCTTGACAACTATTTGTGCCCTTTGTTGTATGAGTTTCCAAAACTGCTCATGGTATATATATACACTGAGCCATGTTTGGTGCAACTGTTTGGCTTAGAAAAGTAGGGATGGAGACCTTCAAGTACCATACCTAAAATGCAGTGAAAATCTGTATGGGGATGAAACTACCCGAACATTTATTGGTTACTACTATGGATCAAATGAAACACAGAAAAGATACGGAAAGGATAAAAAGCCCTTAGTAAGTAAAACCTTAGCCATGTAGTCCAGCAAATATAATGGTGCACTGCTAATAACAGGCTGCAGAGTTTGTGTTAAACTAAAAAAACAGGCCACTGTCAGGTTTTTTCTGGACTTATTCTGGCAAGTCGGAGACTTGTTTTAACTTGTACCGTCAATCATCTAATGATCAGATAACTACTTACTACTTCATTTTAGTTTGTACAACTGTGTGATGTAACACAACATTTTATATGTCTATAATTGAATAAAAGACGGTGATAACAAACAGGTTTTCTGTACAGAATGAACATTTTGCAGACCTTCTCCCAGTCTGAGACCATTGACCTTAAGGCTGTATAGGCAGTAGAAGACAGAGTGTATGGCAGAGAAAGGGGTAGATATTAGATGTTTGTCTGCATATCATTCTAATATTACCTAATTTTAAATATTAGTATCACCATAACTGGATTAATAAGTGGAGTTGCATAAGTATCAGAAGGTGTTTCACAACAACAACTACAGTTTGCTAAAATAATAGAATTATTTTATATTAATTGGTTAGGTTGCTATTTCATTTTTCTTACTTATTCTTCTCCCTAAAAAATAGTATAAAATAAATTTTAGATTATTTGCATGCATTCCTTCTTACTTAAATTGAAATATATATTTTTGCAAAATGTATAAACTGTCTTCCAGCTGTTCTGATGTACACTTAAAAACCAAAGGCATGGGAACAGCAGGCAGATCTTGATGGCCATTTAACAGTCAATATACCCATGCTACAAATTTTCTAATGCCATTCAATACTGCAAATGTTATTTCAGTAGTTTTACTTCTATACTGTCATAAATGCAAATCAGCTAAGTGCCTGGCAATAAAACTCTGTTCTTTACTTTGAAAATAAACCAAAACTCAATACTCCCCTTTTTTCAAATATTTACTGTTTTCTAAATGAACTGCTGAAGTCAGGGGTCATGGCTTTTTTCATTCTCATTGCCAAATTTCTGTCTACACATTGCTTTTTCCTTTGGCCAGTAGGGCATGTTTATATCTTACTCCGGAACCTGTCAAACTTCTGTGAGTTATTAATTCTTAGTTTAAAAAAAAAATAAAAAAAAATTTAAAACCCCACAGAATTGGTGTTTTGAAATTGTTTTTATGCTTTAACAAATCTCAAATGAACAATGATTTGCATCTGTGAAAACCTTCATCCAGAAAACTCATTTTAAACTTTTTTCTTCCTTGTCAACCCTTTGCATTCCAAAAAATATACAATACTTTCAATATACTTTCAAAATACTTTCAAAATATACAATACTCCTCTATGTACTTACTTTACAAGATTTCTGAGCAGTTTATGGTAATTAGCATTAACTATTATGGAACGAGAACTTAAATGTTACAAATTCTTGTAAGATTGGATTTAAGTGCCAATAGAAGGCAATAATACAAGCATCCCTTCCCAAGCACAGGTACCAAACATATGTTCATGCTTCAGAGCAATATAGTTACATTATTATGAGAATACCTGTCTCATAAGCAATAAGAAAAAATTGTAAAATTTTTATTCACAGTACTAAAGTCCTCATTTTCAAAGCAAGAAATTGCAGTGCTGAAGCAATCCTTTAGTCCATCTAGTGTAGCTTTTGCTTCTGGCAATATTCAGCCCTTGCTGTCTAATAATAATGCACAGAAGAATCCAAAATAGAAAACACTATGGCAACCTGTCCCACTGGACTGCTCCCTCTAGCAGTCTCCAGCCTCTCCTGAAGGAGAATGACTGACCCTTCTTTCACAGTTTTTTCATGGCTTACACCTGTAGCTCAGTTAGATTCCTCACAGCCTTTTCTGCTTTGATTAACCTAAAAGCTATTGGGTGTTTTGAGTAGAGAAGCATCTGTCCCATCTTTCAAGATTAGTGTCAAATATATTGAACATACATTCAGTAGTGAAAACCTGTAACACCATTAGCCTCTTGTTATGATGGAAATAATTTATTTCAATCTATTTTATATCTTCTTAGTTGATTCTCTATGACAACATTTCAGCTCTACACAATGACATCCTATACAAGACTTTTTCAAAGACCTTAAAGTTATAAAAGAATGTCAGAAATTTTATTTCTGCACTTGTATTTTTTAGATGAAAGTCCAAGTAAAAGCTTTAAATGGTAAATTTTATGTGTTACATTGTACATTGCTGCCCTTGCCCCCAAACCAGATAAAAAAAGGAAAAATAAATCAATCAAATGGAGTTTAAGATAATTCCTGGCAGTATCGTGAGTTCTCATAATCAATACAACTGACAAATATCGATAGGAACAATAAATCACTGCTGAGAAACACGATTCATAAAATATTTATGATTTATAAAAACACATACTATTCTGACTTAAGATGCTTACACTACAGATTAGGATAAAGGTGCAGTTCTTCAGCAAAAGCTATACTGCATACATGCACATAAGTAAACAAATACCAGAAAGTATTGTGAGTTCTAAAGCGAAGGTACTACCAGAAACTTACCTTCACATCTGGGGAAATGATAGTTCCAGTTCCTGTTGATTCCATGTTGGCATGTGAGAACAGGTTGGCCCCTCAAAACATATCCAGGATAACATTCAAATGATACTGACTGACCCACACTGTAATCTGAATTGACTATATATCCATTCAAAAAAGGAGGAGGATCAGGGCAGTTCTGTAACTCGTAAGCTGGAAGAGAACAGAGGTAGTTTTTATTGCTTAGTCAGCTCTCAATACAGCAAGTAAGCACTAATATAAATTCTCTAATGCATCCCATAATAAGTAAACACTGGTATGCCAAGCTCCAATAGCAGTGGGCTTACCACATAACAAGAAACAAATCATCCATTGGGACTATCCAGATGGTCGCAGCAATTGTTGAAATGTGTTTTCACATTTAAACACCATAGTAAGTATTCTAGTAAGGTATAACAAAATCATGCCTTCATTAAATTTTTATGAAAGAAAAGATTTTCACAATCCATTGGATTTTTAAATAGATATTAGACTACGCAAAAAAAAATAAAATCACCTGATCAAAAAAAAAAAAAGAAAAAGGAAAAGGATTAATGAAAGGCTATAAAATCACAGAAAATCAAAAGATCTAGAAAAGTGACAGAAACCTACCAAGGAAAAAGTTCTTTCTAGGTATGTCTCCATGCAAAAAATGGCATCATTGATTCATCATATTTAATGTCAGTTTTTATGTTTTCAAAGACCTCAAAATATTATTTAATTAAACATCAGTGGGGACTTTAATTAATAACATATACTAACATACAAAAAATAATTTTAAATTACATATTTCCATATAGAAGATATATTTCCTTAGAATATTTAAATGATAAATTGTTCCACAAGAAGCAAAAACAAAAGACAGTTTTATAAAAATGTGTTGTAGAATCATTCCCAAACAGCTTCACATACATGAGACAGCAAGTAAATGCCATTTAATAAATAATTATTGAGAAGATGAATGTCCTGCTTTCTCTGAGCGTCCTATTTATAGTTATGAAATACTTCTGACAGAAGTTAAGAAAGTTCAAATAAGAGCAGTAATACCAGTGTGCTTTATATAGTCCAAGCTCTAAAAATATAGTAACAGAGATGAAGAACATATACTTGAACAAAGTATTTTTTTATTTTTTCAAAGCTAATCATTACAATATGGCCATGTTCATTCTAGATGTATATACTTATTATTATAAAATAGATTATTTACACAAGCCATTTCAGCAAGATTAAGCTAAACATATAACTTAGGTGTGCTTAAGTGCTTATTTAAAGTGAACTTTGTGATTAATTGCTTCACTGAAGTACAGCTACTTCATGACTTTTCTTAGTCGTTGCTGATTATAGTCACGCTATGAAATAAACAGAGGATTTATTTTAAAAGAGCTTTCTTCTTTTCCCTAATTCATTCAATGAATCCAGAATCCAGTGTTTGCAACACCACAAAGCTGAAAGAGGTGTGGGGGTACCAGAAATAATCCAAAATCCTCTAATAAATCAGACACCTTTTCCCCCAAATAACTAAGAATTAAGAAAAGAAAATGAAAACTTAACAATCCAAATTAAATGCTACTGGAAATAATATACAAAAAAGCTTTATTCTACCTTAATTACAGTTCACTAAAATTTTGCACTAAATCTAGTAATGGTTTCTTAATTTTTAATGCTATTATTACTCCTGCTATCATTATTCGTCTAGTATTACTACAGATAATATCATTATTATCAACATTTTTATAGAAAATAGAGTACTAGAAGGATTATTTAAGAATACAGGATATATTAAGACTAACATAAGAATCATATAAAATGCTACATACCAAATTATATTAAAAATACAATAGAAGATTATTCTGGAGGATCAGAGGATCTCACAGATTTATTTGACAAGGTGCAGCACTACACTGCCCAATAGTTACAATGACAGAATTTTGAAACAATGACAGTAAGTACTGGAACTTTTAAACTTTGTAGAACCTTTTGAGGAGATGAATACACACAAAAAATATCCTCCCTTATTGGTTAGTACGTATTCATAGATAAAGTCTTAAACGTACTTCATATGGTCTCAGAATTTTTAAGTTAGTCTTAAAAATTTGTTGCAGAAAAAAAAAATTATCTCACTGATCTACATGAGAAGGAAACACAGAAAGAGCTCAGGTGAAAGAGGAAATCCTAAAAGAACGTCAGGATCTCTCTCTCCTTCTAATTTGGACAACATTCCTTAAAATACCCTGGATTCTCAAAGGAAAAAATAAAGCCTAGCTTTTAAAATTCTGCTTAGTGTTTTTTCAGAGATGTATATGTTTTTCTCCTACTGTAAGTAAGGTAAACAAAACAAATACAGAAAGTTTCGGGTTTTGTTCTGGTATTTGTTTTGGTAAGACTAGAACCTCTGCCTACTGCCGAAACCAGATTACTATAAATTTGAAGGTCAGTCAGCCAGGGGTACAGTGCTCAGTACACATGAGCAGAGCACAGTTGTTTATTGGTTTGTTTTTTTTCTTTCAAAAAAGTGTAAAATGTGAAGATATTCTCTGAATGTGACTTCTGGTATAAATCCTATAGATGACCCATAAATTATTGGAGTAACTGTAAGTCAGGTGATCCATCTGACTATGAGATCATGATTTATAGGCCATTCAGGGAATATTTTTTATAGTTTTAATATAAATATGAATTATATTCTTCTCTGTTCTTTTGATATATGCAACAACTCTACCTGATTTAACAGAGCAATTCATTATTCAGTCATCACTACCAAATATTACCCACAAATCCTGATGTCATACCTCAAAAAAGAATGCTTTTTTTATGAGTATCATGCCCAAAGGCTTGTTTGGTATTGAGTTTTAAAAAATGATATACCATTTCAGAGCAGAAAAAACTCTAATGAAAGCTTAAAATGAATCCTAATGCAAAGAGAACTCGAGGAAAATATTTAATTCCAATGCTGTCAGCAGTCAAATACTTGAATTTTAAAATGATCTCATATTGACATTTGGCATTTCTTTGTGCAATATATTTTCCACGGTAAGAAGAGGATGTAAATCACAAAAGAAATATAACTTATCCTCTGCTATCATGTTTTTATGATTCAGAAGTATTTTCCTTCTTACATTAACACTAGGGTGACTTATTGCCTTTGCAAGTGCCACATACATCTGTAACACTTTGACAGAGAAATAATTACCTTACACAAAAATTGTATTAGCACAGAGTTGAGCATGCAAACCCTCAAAACTTAGGAAAGTTCTTCCAACTCTAACCATTCTATGAGTCTATGAAAGTTCACAATTAAGGCTACTTAAAACTTTCATTTAGACTCTGTACATTCCTCCAGTATGATGCTATGTGTAACTACAGACTTGAGAACAAAACCTACTTCTCAGATTAGTCTAGACCGGGTTGGAAGGGATCTTTAAAGATCATCTAATTCCAACACACCTGCCATGGCCAGAGACACTTTCCACTAGATCAGGTTCCAAAAGCCCCACCAGCCTGACTTTGAACACTTCCAAGGATGGGTCATGCACAGCTTCCCTGGGCAACCTGTTCCAGTGTCTCACCACCACCCTCATCTTAAAATATTTCTTCATGTCCAATCTAAACCTACCCTCTTTCAGTTTAAAACTGTTGCCCCTTGTATTGTCAGTAAAGGCCTTAATAAAAAGTATCTCTCCATCTTTCTTACAATCCCCTTTTAAGTATTTAAAGGCCACAATAAGGTCTCCGTGGAACCTCTCTTTTCCAGACTGAACAACCCCAACTTGCTCAGCCCGTCTTCACAGGAGAGGTGTTCCAGCCCTCCAATTATTTTTGTAGCCCTTCTCTTGACCCACTGTAACAGGTTCATGTTCTTTTTGTGCTGAGAGCGCCAGAGCTGGACACAACACTTCTGGTGAGGTGTGATGAGAGCAAAGTAGAGGGCGAGATTCACCTCCCTCAACCTGCTAGTCACGATTCCTTTTACGCAAGCCCAGGATGCGATTTGCTGCAGCCCAGGACAGGACCGGAAATCTGGAACCTCAGTTTATTACCTTAGGCACAAAAGAGCTTAATATTTTCCAGATGCAATGACTCAGGATTAGACTCACAAAACATCACTTAATTTTGTCACATGAGTTAGAAAATCATTTGCTATGAGTTCTCCAAAAGATCTTATTTTCTTTCCATTAGTATTCCTCCCTTAGGACATCATCTGAAGCCATTTTAGAAATATAGCAGTTTTTCAACAATCCCTTTTTCGTTCAGGATTCCTGTGACTCAAAAGCTAGTTAGAGATCATCAAATTAACATGTTCAAATCATGTTGTATTCGTCCATGAGTGCGCTTGTGGAAGAGAGGGAGTGTAATTAGAGCTTTTTATTGCATTCAGAAATACATAGTATCTAAGAGATTTAGGTCGTATATTCAAATCCTGTGCTGTGAGAATTCACAAGCTAGTACTAAAGAAGCAGTACTATCTCCTTACAAGCAAGGGAAGCAAATATTTTACTGTTCTCAGTGTGTATACGCTTTTCTCCCCCCCAAAAAATAATGTGCTCAGAGTACAATACCAGGCTATATTAAGCTTCAATCTCATAAGTTCTTTTCTGTCTTCAGAAAGTCAGTAGAAAAACTGAGAAATAGCATTAATTCTATCATTCACTATACCATATTCATATCCTTAGCTTTCCCCCAAGATGAGGGGTTATCAAAAAGCCTTATCCTTCATAAAATGCTAATATCTCTAAAAAACTTCATTTTTTATGACATGGAAGTTTGCTTGAATAAGCATACCCATTAACATGAATAAACACACCCATTAACAATCTCCCTTTATTTTTAGACTGGCATCTTTATAAGAAGGCATCTACCTTGCGAAGGCTCTTTTTTCACTCATGAAAAAGCAGTCCTTGAATTAAACCAAGCTTATACCATTCAGCAAAAGGACAAATTTAATCTTAAATCCATTTTAATGTAAACTTAAGTGCATTTAAAAAAAAAAAAATCAGACTAGGATTTAGCTATGCAGTCTTGTGGGCACTTCCTAATATGAAAGATATTAGAATACATTAGAATACAATTAGAATATGAAAGACATTAGAATACATTAGGATGGGTTTGGTGAATGTGCCTAGAATTATAGACTGTGTTTGCCAACTCATCTTTTTTTTAAGGATATATCAAATTAATTTCATTATTAGAAAATGTTTTTTTTTTATTTATAGAACTTTTTTGTCCAAATTGTATTATATTAGGACATCCTAAAATGAGATCAATTAGAAGCAGTCTGAAAAAACAGCTATTGAATTTATAAAGATACTGGGTCTTCAGATCCATCTGCTTTGCTTTATGAATTCATTTCTGTACAAATAGCAAAAATGGATGAAAGCAAAAATACTGACAAAGCTTAATTTTGTTAAATAGTCAGTATAAATTTGTTCTCCAGTTTGCAGAATTTAGTTTCTGTATGCTACATCTGTTTGCAGTGGTATACACTATCCAGTTTTGCATACAACCTGTACTTTGTCCTGACAAGTATTTGTTCCCTTTTATTTAAGATGCCTGTTTTAGTTGCCCTGAGAGATTAAATACTTTTGAAATATGTTTCTTGGAAATAACATAAATTATTACTGGCAGGCTTCAAAAGACTATTTTGTTTGGTATAGTACCTGTTAGGTTTACCTGGAAGAGGATTGATAAATTCAGTACATTGCTTTGTCAGCAGCTGAACAAAGCCTGGGCTTTTTTATATGTATATTATTATATATCTACATAATATCTATACAGTTTCTGTTTACCTACATCTGGGCACTACAGTCATATACGCAGACACCACAATGATTACATCTTTTCTGGATCACCTTACCTTATTTGCAGCATCTCCAAGCCCTTGAAACACAATAAATGTAAAGTTCCATAGGCTTTATGCCATTTATGCCCCTGACAGTGCAAGAATCTCAGAGATCTGAGTATGTCTGGATCTGCCTTGGTCTAAGCTGGTTTTAGCTCATTTTAACAATTGCTAGCAGTCAAGTGATTATTACCTAGCATGTTTTAGGTTATGCTCTGCAAATACCACGTATGCTAAAAGGCCTAACAAGCCCCAGCAGTCACTGCTTAACAAACAATAGTCAGTTATAGTAATTGCAGCTGGGGAAAGCAACTTTCAAAGTTTGGCTGGGAAGCAGTAGGAAAAAAATGTAAAAAATAATCCAAGTCGAACCCAAGACCGAAGAGTATGAAATCCCTATCACGAACATCATGTTTCCCAGCACAGAGCTGGGGCTGCTGATGGCTGCTGCTGCAGTTCTAAAGGCAGAAAGCTCTCAGTATTAACCTCTATAAGAGCACTGGGAGGGTAAACACAATACCAGAGAAACAGGGTAGACAGGGAGAAGTTTTGCATAACAATTTCAACTAGATTGCTTAGGATTGTGTTCTGTGTTAATTGACTGGGACAATTTAACAGTGTATTAATTGGACTAAAAATAATTTCTTAGCTTTCTATATATGATATGCTTCCTTTTGCCCATAAGAAGATTTTGAATATGACAACTGTGCCAGTCTCTCATATTTTATCTCCCTCCCATGTCTATATCCCATGAACAGCAGTCAGGCAAGACACAGTGTGTACTGAAATGAGTTGTGACAAGGAATATTCCAACTGGGTAGCCAACAAGCCAAACTGAACTGATATCTGTGGAATAATGCTGCATCTTTTCTCTCAATAACGGCCCTATTTTAGGACTCTTTCATTCACATTATTAATATTGCTTTCCAAACATTTCTAGAAACTCTGAAATTTGACTGAAATTGGCCAATGGTTTCAAAGAAGTACATCAAGAAGCATGACAGTCAGACATCACAACAATGTAAGTCTTGTCATCCAAACAAATCAGGCTAAGATTTATTTGACATTTGACTTACTGAAAGGAAAACAAAATTTCTAACAGGGAAGAAAGGAGAAGGAAGGAGAACCATTTTGGAGTAGCAAAGCATTATTTTTTAAGTCCAGTTTCAGCAATTACAGACCAACCAAGCAGAAGAGAGAGAAATCCAGAAGTATAATATCAAAAGAAGTAAGAAAATCCAGAGACAATTTGGAAGACAAGATAACTAAATATCAAGGGCAACTGGTGTGGAACTGGAAAGGAAAACTCAGTGATCAGAAGCAACACTTTGTACGAAGCCATTAAAATTGCTCAATTGTAAACCACTGGCATTTTCTGTCAGAGCACGTCAGAGGAACAGTGAATACACTGAAATACAACACTTTCAGAAGTTCATGTAGTATCTACATGATAACTACATGTATCACATGTAGTTGAGCCTATAGACCCAATACCATAAAGGAAAATCTTATTACAGTAAGGAAAAACATGTTTAGTAGAACCAGAACAAAGAGCACTAGAGAATATACAGAAAACATACCATATGGCTTTGTATCTTATTTACTTGGCAATTTTGCAATTTGCAAATTTTCTGTCCTTCCAGAAAATTCTAAAATGAGTCATCTGTCCAATCACAATTGCCCCTGACTTCTCAGAATAAAAATCACGCTAGGTGGGTGTGATTTGAGAGTATTCCCTACTTCTAAGACTGTGTGACAGAAGAAAACTCCACAGGTGATAGAGATGTCACTTATTCACATTTTATGAGCATTAGCCTAATTCAGGTGCTCAGAATCATTGGCTGGAAGATTTTTCCTCTCTATCAATTGACTCTGTAGATGTGATCTAACTATATCTGTATATATGTGTGTATGTACATAAATAATGTAATGGGCCTGTCTACAATAGTGTTAGTTTTCTTCACAGCAGCTCATATGGTGCTGTGTTTTACATTTGTGACCAAAACAATACTGATAACAGACCAATGTTCTGGCTTTTGCTAGACAGTGCTTGCACAGCACTAATGGCATCTCTGTTTTAGGCTCTGCCCTGCCAGTGAATAGACTGGAAGTGCACAATAGGTTGGGAGGGGACACAACCAGGCAGATGACCTGACAAACATATAGGCTTATATACATATATATGAAAACCTACCAAAATGAAGAGCCTAGAATAAGGTGGCATAAATCTCCCTCACTGCAGTTAGATGAGAATTCATCCAGCCATACCATGTTGTTAAACTGTTCAGATTCTGCAACAGGGCTCAACAGTTTCCAGTAAGACTATTTTAATATTTCAGAAATACGCACATATTAATGATATTTTACTATCACTAATGGGGAAAAAGCCAAACAAACAATTAAGATGAAGAAAAAAGCCAACAAAAGTTCACATGTTCAAATACTGAATATATGCATTTCTAAATACAGAATTTGTGTTATCTGGTCTCTTCATTTCCTATTAATTTTCACATACAGTTCTTTGTGCTAGTTCTACTTACCTTGGTATGTCAGCTTAAATCCTTGCCTGTTTTCTGAATGGTCACTGTAAAAATGGACAAGTGTTTCATGAGTAGTACTTAGCAAGGGTGATGGGAGTTCCATTCCACTAAACTGGCCGATCATAGAGCTGGTGTGATAAGGCCCATTCTGAATTTCAAGGAAATCATGATTTGCTTCAGTGGAGAAATTCAGAAACTGAATGTGTGCACCTGCAGCATTAAGAAAGAAAGAAAAATTAAAAGGAGTTTTTTTAACTCATGGTGCTTAAAGTTACAGAATGCAAATACAAAAAAAATAAGAAAAGATGTCATAATAATTGTTATAGGCACTACATTTGTATTTTAGTTACCATTCAAAGTGAGATGCTTACATTAAGGAAATAGCTGCTAAGTACTGCAGTAATTGGAGCTGCTAATTTTTCGGCTCCCAATAAATATCATAACAACATGTAAAGGGATCAACAAAGTCACAAATTCAATGACCAGATATTTGTCAGGTTACTTAACTGGCCACAACATCACAATTCCCACTCTGTCAAAGCATGGTCAGGACTTTGCCAACAGAGCATTACTGTAGCTGGGCCAGGTGTCTCTCATAAACGCTCAGGATCAGATCACCACCCAGGAAAGTTACTACCAGAGTGACCTTTCAGAGGCAGAAGTTTACCTACCTCGCTTCACCTGTCTACTCTACCTTGTTTTTCCTGACCCAAAACACCTAAATATGCCTCCTCTTCCTTCCAGCTTGGGCTAGTGTGTCTTTAGAACCATTCTTCTTTATAGACAGCAGTATAAAATGCAGTGAACTCCAGACTGGTGGCAGGTACTTACTCAGGATCATTTACCACAAACTCTCTCCAGAAGTCAGGCAGTTGAACCAGGCCTTTCTCACAAAATGAAAGAGAGAGACAACTCCCAAAATGCTGAACTGTTGGAAGTACAAGCACAATCTCATGGAAAGAGCTGTTTTTAAGTTCTGGCACTATTTCATGTGGACTAAGGACTTGGAATTCAGGCTTCTCAAATTATATGTATATATAATATCAAAAAAGGGATGGGGAACGAACCCCTGGTTCGAAAGCCAAGTAGTACCAAGTAACTTGTAACTGCACTGCTTGGGCCTAACCTTGCTCTGATAGACTATGAAGGACTAGCTGGAATGGAATAAAACAGAATTACTGAATAAGCCAAAATGCAATGTGAAATATTCAATGCTTTCACTCTCTGCCTGACATTCTTAAATAGCAGTAGAATCATACCGTTAATTCCAGGAGAGTACCTTATAGATTAATCACTAGGGTAAGTCATTCACTCCTTATTACTCTATAGCTCCTTTCTTTACCTCTTTGTGGTTTGATATGTAACCATTTGTATAAAATGGATTATTATTTTTTTTGCTACAGGAGAAATAAACTACCAAATAAACTGTTATAGAACACCTGTAAGAAAGAACATGGATTATTTAGCTCTAGTACCTTCTCTCACCTTTGCAGACTGGGAGATAATGGAAACAAGTATTTCAGCTGCTGAATAAGAAAAATATTCTGATGCTATCAATAGCAGACACACACAGAACTTATCAAAGTCTCAATATCAGCCATCTCTTATACACTGTCCGATACGGTTAGTCTGACTTGAGCAAAGTCACTAATTTTACAGTGCTCTCAGGATTTAAAATGGGGTGGGACACCAAGCAGCTCAGAAGCGCCTTCAGTATCAGCATGTAGTGATTCCCACCAGAGACCGGGTGACAGCAGCATGGAAATTCTAAAGAATTGAGCAGCCACTTAATATTATACTTACATTGCTGAAATGACAAGCAGATAATTCAATTGGACATATGTATGTAGTCAAAATCGGTGTTTAGGTATTTAAACAAAAGTAGTCTGCCCTTCTGAAATAGTCTCTGATTAGCCACAGAATACCTTTAAAATTGATTCATTCTTATTTAATGAGTGAGAAGGAATTTATATGAATATTCAGTATAAAAAAGCTGTGTGTTTTAAAAGTAAAACTAAATTTATCAGTAACTCTTAAAAATTTAAACTGCTTAAAATAACCACACTTTAAACACAAACAATATATGTATTATTTTTTCTAAATATTTTTCAAATATGTTAATTTCAATTAGAGGACATACTATATGTGTCACTCAGGCCTTAACTCTAAGTTTCTACAAGTTAAAATTGTCAATTCTGTACATCAAAAAAAAGTTTTTTACACTAAATTTCTTACATAAAATTATACAGAATAAAACTGCTAAAGAAAATAAATCATTATCTGGTCAAACTATAACCATACTACCTCCTGTTCCAGTCTCAACAGGATTTCCGCTCTCACTTGAATAGACTTTAAATAATGAGAATTCCAAGCTGAGCTAACCTTTTTTACAAATGCTAATCAATTAACAGCTACCTGAAAGCATTTCAAAATCACTGCAACTCACTTGAAAATATGTACTTCCCATCTGTTTAAAATCTTTGGATTTTAGTAATGTCTTCTTTTAAATGATCAGTATATTTTCATGTACTGAAGAAAGCACTATACTTTGGGACACATTTAGCTCCCACAATTTTATCGTTGGACTTCGTTAAAGCACACACCTATGTGCTTGCACAAAGACGATAATATCATGGACTTCATTCAGTTACAAAGTTTGAATAAATGGATGGAAAAAAAAGAATATTTACTAAGAGACGAAGTCATTGTGAGCTTAATTATTTCAGTGGAATTTGAATCAATCATCACATGGTCATGAGTGTCCTCTTGATCAGTTCTTTTGCACAGTGCCAAATTCTTAGTCAATCAGTACTAAAATAATTAAAAAAAATATATCTTGGAGCATTATTCAAATTTGGAAATGTTTTCTATGTTTCAGTAATTGAATGTATTTATTTAGATACAACAGAATGAATGGAGACAAAGAGCTCTTAGTAAATAAAAAATAAGAAAAAAAAATTTTAAAAGTACTAAAATAGTATCCATGAATTTTCAGTGGAAGTTCTTCATGAAACACCACATCAATCCCAATGTTTAAACCCGGTATAAAGACATTATCTGTGGATTATCTGAAAGAGGCTTTGCAAAAACTACCCCTGTAGCAACTTTATGGCAAAAAATATCCTCTTCTAGTACTTTTGAAAGCAATGATAGATCAATGGTATGACCGACTTATACCTGCTGAATCTCTTGCCAACTAAAATCATAATTTGATCTATTTATAGGATTACCGTTACTGGAGACTTTGAGAAGTGAGAGGGATAATAATAGGATACAAGACACTCTTACATAATTAATCCATGAAACATTGTCTACATGGAAAAGCTTAGAGAAAAAGAGAACTCTGAGAAATATGAAGGACTGTTTTTAGAAGTCAATATTGTAGTAGCCTAATTAGGATGACACTGCTCCAGAACATTTGCTTATCATTTGTATTTTCTGCAAATGTAGCTTTAGAATGCCAAAATAAGCCAAGGATGTCCTGTTTATGGTCATCCGAAGGTTTATAAGGATATCTAAGGCTACTAAGGCTATCTATAACTATGATGGATCAGTTTTACCAGGTCCACTGGTAAGGGGCACTATTCTAAATAGTAGCACAGTGTTGCTAAAAATTAACTCAGTGTAATACACTCTGTGTAAGTAGTATGTCTTGCTACAAAAATCGATCTTATGAATGCAATGGAAAGCACAGAAAATAAATTCATTTCCAGAGATGGGTACAGTGAATTTAATAATAAGCTTTTAAACTTAATTTTCCCATTTGAGCACTAGCACAGAATTCACAGAAGGGGGTATAATGTTTCACAGCAAGAAAACTTATTCCTCTTATTTCTGATGATAGAGGATTGTGTTTTATACATGCACTTATAGATCCCTTATTATCCATGATTGCTAATTATTATTTATTTGTGAAGAGATTTTCCATATTACAATAGGTTTAAAGAAAACCAAGAAAGTTTCTGAGTTGGCAACTCTGACCTGGTATTTTAAATATATTTTTAGAATTTTTTTAACCA
>JAOXJM010000023.1:96256776-96280401 GCA_026413425.1 Tringa solitaria | reverse complement strand
ATATAAATTTGATGATTACAAATAATTGTTCTTCAAATCGAAGTTTACTTACCATATCCAATTGGCAATAAAATTTTCCATGTACAGTCTAAGTTACTAGGGTAATTTCCAGGAAAACCTGGGCTCAGGATCACACCACCCATGTTTGTCAGTGTTCCACCACATTTAGCTATTAAAATAAAAAGAAAGTCACTGTATCTTTTAATAATATTATTTCATAATATTTGGCATATGATCAATTCCAAAATGGATTTTCCATTTTATCCCTATGATCCCCAAGCAATGAAATTTATCTCAGTCAAAACATTCCTCATGAAGGAGAAAAAAAAAATCAAGTTAGAGCAAAATGTTTAGTTCATGCAACATGTTCACTGTGATTTTACTGTAATTGTGTAGCTGCTCATACAGCCTGGGTAGCCCATTGTCTCAGCTTGCTAATTACAGTCAAAAATGTCAGGTGCTATGTTGAGATAGGTTTCATAACTCAGAGGAATAAATTTGGGATTAAACTGAATTATGACACTGATCTATGATGCAGTTGCACATCTACCAGTTTATATAGCTAAAACCAAACTTGAGTTTAAAAACAAACAAAACAACACCAAAAACCCACCACAGGTCTTCCTTTAATTCAGGAAGAAGATAGACTAGCTGCATAACAGAAACATTCTTTGCTTACTATCTGTATGCTTTTCGTTAGCATATTCATGTATTTGGAGATTGAAAAGCCATTTGCATCATTTTGGATGATATAAATCTTATGTGTATTTGCAGAATCATTACTTTAAGGCCTATGAGTCTTCATGACAGTCGTTACATTGATGTATGATCTGCTAACAGAATTGTGATACTGTGCCTTGTGATAATTGAACTGAAAAAAAATGAAAATAAACTACTGGTTAGACCACACAAGATAATGAATGAAAACAGGAAAACCTCCATTAAAAAGCTGAGAAATCAGTCTCAGACTGATCAAATATCTCTATCTCCCTGCAATGTTACAAACATTATTTAGAGAAAAGAAAAGATTTTCATTTGCACTTCTAGAAAAATCAACATTTTAAGGGTTTGAGTCGGGAGGGGAGTCACGTTTTAAGGGTTTATTTGTTTTTGTGGGGATATTTTAGCTTCCACGACAGAAAAATTCCATGAACTAAAGGAAAAAATAAAAAATCAATGAGCATTTTGTTTGCAAATATGAACTGTATTTAACATACAAGCTGAAACATATGATTGGCACGAAAAAACCCACCCAAACCCCAAAATATACATTCCTGAATATATTTTCCATTTCTAAAATTGTTTTGAAGGAACTGCAATGCTTTCAGATTAATCAAATGTGAGTGCTTCTGTACAAATTGTCAATACAAAATAATATACAGGCCATGCTTGACTCTTTCAAACCATTTCATGTTAATGTTGCTTGATATCATCCCAATCTTTTAAATTCCTCTTAGATATGAAGCTAAAAGGAACAGCTTCTGCTGTCTGAATATTAAAGTTAAAAGCATCCCCTGAAGAACATATTTCAAAGCTGAAGTGACAGAATGTTATGATGGAGCTGTGCTTCGCTCCCCTTCATTCCTGCTTTTTCTTTAAATAATCATGCCAAAAGACACCAGAATCTTGACTCTCATAAACCTTATTTAATCAAGAAACAATACAGTAGAACACTATTATCTACACAGGGAAAACTCAGATCTGTTGGGCAAGGGCTTTGTGTGCTTAAAAGGGAAATTCTTTTTAGCTTTGCTTTTTAACCCGGTATTGTTTAACAACTTTCTCAGGTGAAAAGAGTCAATCTTTTCTGGATGCTAAAACTCTTTTTCATTTCACCACAGATGAAGGCTCAGATTCATTGCTGCTCTCCACTGCAGACTGAATGTCTCCTTCTTTGAGAAGTCTCCAAGGCTCCCTGCATAAACTGCAACCTTCATGAGAAGGTTCTCCAAGCTGAGCATGCTGCAAAGGGAATTTATTAACTTCCTCCCCCTTCTGAAGAGACCGAGCCAGATTCAAAGCAGAGTATTCAGGACAAGCCAAACAGCAATAAACATCTGTGTTTTCTAATTTGCCCACTCTCACAATATTTTTTAAATAGCATATACACTACATATAAAGAGAATGCTATTGTATTTTTTTCCATATTTCATAGACAGAAATGGAAACTCAAAAAAGTTTTGAATGAAACAGAATTAAGTGAAGAAACGACAGGCATGATAAACCCACAAGTTTTCTTCTGGCTGATGCTCAGAATACACTAAAAACAAGTAAGTATCCATACCAATGCAGAGGGGAGATGGGTAGTTCCAGCGTCGAACTGTTCCTGGCATACAAGAAATATGAGAACGGCCCTGTTTGGAAAGGGCAAAATATTAGATTACAGATACTCATTAGGGGACTTTCCAGGAAGGCAGAGCTACTGAGGACCTCCTAAATCATCTTATCTGTGTCTTTTCTTATATCAACCAACTGCATTATAATTACTTCTATGAATTTCTTAAACTGTATTTTCAAATAATTCAGGTTTGCTGTTCTTATTTTTCTGCTGGATAAACATTCTAAAATACCCTTCGTTTGATAACTTGCAAACTTCTTCACATTTTTTACTAAGCATAAGCATTACTAGTTACATGACAGAAGCAGCTGACTATGCCCATTCGTATGCTCAAATTGGTTCAGTCTGTTTTTCAATTCCATGGTTCCCATTCACAGTGTAAACATACTAGTTCATTCGCCTGCTGCAATCTGGAGTGAATCAACCATTGCTCTGAGTGAGCAGTACAGACACGGGGAGGAATTTGTTCCACATCTGCTTGCTCCAGATGGTATGGATGTGGACCGTGCCAAGACAGCCATCCACAATTACCAGCAAGCCTTGAACTCTCACATGGCCTCACAACATGACCCCCTGCGTACATGCAACATCTTGGCAGACAGCTATAAAAATACGAGTGCCTCTTTATTTAGCTGTCATGTTTAATTTATTCTGCTTATTTTTAAGAAACATCACAAGAACCAAGCGGAATCATGTGGTAGCTGGAAGTGAAAAATGACTTGGCTGTAACCTGCAAACCCATTTCCACCTACTTCAGGGTGGCTGCCTAGGGCCAACTGCAAAATGTCCCCAGTTTTGCTTGCACTGGTAACAATTCAAGCTGAAAACTTAACAGTAGTGCAAGCAGAAGGTTTTTTTGGTCAGTTCTGTCCTCTGAGGATCTCATATTACGTATGTATTCTGCTGTTGGAATGTGAAAATTGAATAAACTGACAGGAGTGAAAGAGTCTGATATAAAGATTGAGACATGGGATTGAAAGCAAGTTTTAGTTCCTGTTTTAATCATTTAGATATAAAAACCTGGGCAAGTCATCTCTTGTTCATTTTTATCAAGTCTATTAAGAGTCTAATATTAGTAAGGCAGCATATTTCTTCAATATAATATGAAGACAATTAAATATTGTATGTCAATAGCAATCAAATTCTCATAAAAATTAAAAAAAAGAATAAGTAAAGTACAGTAAAATCCATTTGATGAAATTACTTCCATGTCATTTGGTATGTTTACAAAAGAAAAACTACACACACTACCTTCAATAAAGTTCGTACACAATTTTATGGAATTGTATGGAATAAAACTACTTTAATTAATCATTTAGTTTACGATATTTAGACAAGTTGTTTTTCAGTTTTTTTCTGAAAGAAAAACTGAAGTATTTCCAAAAAAATTTATTGGAAGTGAAAAAAAAGTTTTCATTGAAATTATGAAAAATTAGATAAGTTTTTCTTCTTATGAAAATATTACAAATTGATAACAATTCAAGAAAATACTATTTTTAAAAAGTAAACTTTTTATTTTAAAGGAAAAATGTGCATGCACTTTTTGTGTCATCTTATTTATTTGCAAAAGGGATGAGGTTTTGAATAACTTAATTAATGCAATATTCCCTGTTATATTTTATTCTCTCTTCCTAGTCTTCTATGATTGCATGTCTCATGTGAGTCGGGGGGGAAGCCATAATTTAACTACCACAGTCAGGAAAAAACTAAAATGGCCTATAAAAGATCTTTTGAAAAATAAAATGAAATTATTCCTCTGGCTTCAAGCCTCTTCCCAACAAGAGCACATTCTGATTTCAGTCTTTTAAAGTCCCCTCCTGGGGGAAGACACTTAATCCTACAGCTAGCAATTACCTTTCTTATGCATCTCCAGGTAGCAGTTTGAGTTCTATGACTTTTTTGGTAAGTCTCAATTATAAACTAATCCACACCTGATTGTTATTGCTAGCTGTGAATATGTTTTCTAAAGACTGAGGGTAAATTCACAGCTAGAGTGAAGGAAAAAAAAAAAGGATTTGCAAAGTTATGCTGATCTATACTTGTTGAATAGCAAATATACTGTGCCTCGTAGAACCCTATTTTCATTATTATTTATTTTTAATTTGGAGCCATTTTTCCTTGTTCTGTCTGAGCGACACACTATACATACATGCATATGCACTTTCTTACAGCAGAGTTCATACAGCAGAGAAATCCTCATTACCACATTGAAAAGATTCAAAATCTTTTCTGTTGAATTTGGATGTAGAAGATCTTTTGTTTTACATTTTAGACAAGATCATTAAACTAGTTTTTGTGTACTTCAGGTTCCACAGTAAGGATTAAACGTATATGCATAGAAATAGAGGTAAGAAGTACAGTTAATAACAATATGCTATAAAATTTTATGAAAGTATTTCATTATGGAATCCCTGTAAGTATAAAAATGAAAGTGCAGTTAGTCACATTCAAGGACCACAGAAAAGACCTGCATACAGACAAAAAACACTATGTGTTTTTGTGATAGCGATATACAAAATGTATTAAAGTTTAGCATTAACACAGATCAATTTCTTTGTGCAGATCTCCTCCTCACAAATACCTGATTGTTTTATACTCATGCTGTATGTATGAACTCACATTTCTGATTTTTTCCTAAGTAAAAATAGATTCAAAACACCAAGTCAGAGCTAACAATGTGTATCTTCAAAAGGTTTCCTGTATTCATTCCAACTACTTCTGAAGTATTCATATTCTACTGCTATCACCCCACTTCAATATTTCAGCAGTACTATTTTAAGTATGGACAGAAAATTCAATGATGCTGTATCTTGAGGATTTATCTGTTTCTAATCCATGACATAAAAATGGAATAATTCCCTTCTTTCATATGCAAAATTCATATGTTTCATAGTGGAAAAAGTAGGGAGAGAAGAGTGTTTAATGTGATGGGCAGCGCAAGTAGGAGTCACCCCACCAAACCTAAGCAGTTTAAAGTTAGATACCCCTGTTAACTTTTTGATATCCTAATCAGTGAAGAAAAACGATACATTCAGAGTAAGGTGCCTGCCCTAACACAAAAAACCTTTATATGAATCAGCCCTTGGAGATGTGCGGCTGTTTATTTCTACTGTCAAAATGAGTGCCTAAGCAGCTGACTCATTAGATAGGTGGCTTTTAGATGGAATAAATTGGATTAGATGCTATTCCATCTCCAGACGAAACAGTTGGCATAGGGTAAGTGTTTTACTTTTTCCTATCAGATCACTGCAGTAAGCTTACCCAACAATCAGATGTTGGCCTATATGTATTTGAGTCTTAATGGCTCAGAAGGAGAGGCTGGGATCACAGCAATGAGATACTAAGCATCTATGGGCAATTATATGAACAGCAATTATATGACAGCCCTACCAGCATCACCATCAGATCCTGATCCTTTCACCACAGCATGGAATGGAATTAAAATCCATAAAGAATTCCACACAGATTTTCTGCAAATATACAAAACAGGAATCTTTTCCAAATAATTAAAAAAGAGATTACTTTTGATTTAATCCAACAACTATTAAAATATGGTAATATTTATTGCTGTGTAATCATGTTTATTACAGGCTGACTTCCAGATAGATTCATCATTGAAATAGAATGTCCTCAGTCTAGGGATTAATAATAATAAATTTTGCTCAATGCATACAAACAAGGACTATAAGAACATATTAGCTCGATCTGTACTAATATAAGTGCTTGGGCTTGTTTTCTAGCCTTGAGGCCAAATGCACATTCTTTTCTATAGCTACCTCCTTAACATTTTGCTTCTGGATTTACCTCCAAAACAAAATGTCATGATGCAAACTGCTTATCAGGAGCAGTCTCTGGCTTGGGATAGTTACTGAACTGTGATACTTCAGCCAGGCCAAAAGCATGCCAGCACCCCATTTTAACAAATTAACAGCACTGAAGATCAAATTTCAGTTCCCATATCTTTGCCTTGGCTATAGCAATATAGATGTATCTGTAGAATATGGCATGTCATCATATACTTAGTTTAATGCTACTCTGAAATAGAAAGAGGTTAATGTTTCTTTAGTGGTCTTCAAAAGGAAGTCAGAGTCTATTTGGGAGTAAGGCTTTAAAGACAGACAGTCCTTTTGAAGGGACCATATTATAAAAATATGACATAAAATCTTTCATTTTCTTACTGGCATTACTGCTGCCTACCGTATACAGGATACTGTAAGAGAAAGATGAAACAGAAAAAATAAACTCTGAAAGTTGAAGGTTTTAAATCAGTAGGTATTTTCAAATTAATATTAAATTTTCCTTTGTTGAAAAGAGGAAAAACTGAAGTAGTTTATAGAAGAACCATCAGTTGGCTCGTAAGCACTCTTCAAATCATTAAATGAGCAGCGAGTGCTCAGGATGGGTAGAGTAGGCTTTATTGGGCACAAGTCTTGAATCTTTTCTAATTAGGATACTTGTATGACATAATCTTTTTTTACTATGGATACGGGATGCTTCTGATACAGGTTGTTTCAAGTCATGCTATAAATGTAAAGAGAATGGATTATGTTAAAGAACTTGACTCTATATCTACAATACATGCATACCTGAAAAGGTAAGCATATTGCTGATTACCTACAGAACCTTTTCAAGTGCAGGGGTTCCCACAGCCAGCCTAGAGCTAAGATGTTCAATCTGAATCCTGTCTGAATTTTAGGAGAATAATAAGGAACCCCAAGACCAAAGAATAAGCCTGTATATGCTGAGGGAGCACTGAAATGGCAAACATCAAGACAGGGAGCCATGACTTTATCCTTCTCAGGAGCAGAAGTTGTGACACTTTGCTTTCTCTGACACAGTGGTATGTTTTTACATTGTCTTGAGTGGGAGCTATTACCACCCAAAAGATTTTGAACTCAGATGTCTTCAATGTACTGCACCATTGGTGGAATATATGTAAATTAATTAGAGGAACTAAGAAGGGAATAAAAAAGCTTTCAGTCTTAGATTTACATTTACAATCAGTAGCTCAATAACATGTCTACCATGGGAAACTAAAACAGTGCATGAACAGTGAACATCCGCAATCCGTGAACTAATTTGTAATATTTCTTTCCTTGAAAGATTTTTAAGAGTCAATTTAGTATGAATAAAATTTGCTTTAGATACTAAATTCTGCAATTTCTAAGCAGAACACAAAATCTCACAATGTATTTCTACCACTGTGGTCAAAATTTCACCTTGAAGAACCACTTAAGTAAATGGAAAAATACAGTAAAGCTTCAATAAGCATAGCACTAAAATAATTTTCTAGAGAAAACATTTTAACCATGTTATTTCCTTGTCCATTTTGATGGATTTTACTACTTGATGGTATGTTTACCTAAGGCAAGCTTTGCCAGCCCAGATTTACTGAGTGCCAGACATGCCTTATAATGTGGGCATGTTGTGGGCATGCAGACATGCTGAGGGCGCATTCATAGCTTTAGAATGTAGGAGTATTCATATAGGCTCTACTGGAATCACCTTTATTGACACACCACACACTCTTTATTAAAGTAGGGTTTGGGTGGGTCTATTGCCATTTTGTTGCAATTATTCCACAGTGCATAATTCGAAGAAAAAAGAAAGAAAGAAATACCTGTAATGTATATCCTGGCTCACACTGAAATGACAAAACATCATTCACCATATATCTATCTCCTGATTTGATCCCATTGCTAGGAATTACTGGTTCTGGACAGGCAGCAAGGCCTACAGCTGAGGAAAGTAAACACAAAGATTGAAAAAAACATAGATAAGTGGACAACAGCTCTTAATTGATATTCTCTGCTTTAACAAATTCTTTCCACAGAATTGGGTTTTTTTTAAGAGAACATTAATTATAAGTTTATTTCAACATTAAACTGAAATTTTGTTTAAAACAAAGAAATTTTCAGAACTGCCCTGCAGAATACAAATGGTATGACTGAAACACAAAGATCACATACTGTGACTGTACCAATTACAATGGCACGTTGCTATCACATAGTATGCCATTTTATTGTTTTCAACCAGTATGCCAATTCTAGTATATAAACCAGTCTTTTTCTCACTTTTCTTTTTCTATTTTTATCCTTGTGAAGTAAATGGAGAGAGAAAGAGGAAACACACTTTATGCACACTTTATTCTCTCTTTTCAACACGAGATCGGCAGACCTATTGAGGTTAGGTGGTAGAGCCTTTCGGAAGAGCAGCTAAAGGCCAAGGTTGTTCCTTATGTTTAGAAAACTTCATTGACTATAAAGAAGCTAAGAAATCTGAAAATTAGTACTCTGAACTCAAAACTATATCTTTGCATAGGTGTGACAGGACAGTCTGTTCTTAACTATTTTTAAGCCAGGTGTTAGCAAACAGAAGATTAGTTTTACATAGACTATCCATGAATAGTAATTTCTTAAACGTTTTCACCTAAATTTGGCAACCTAAAAACCTTCTGCTTTTTGCTGAGTGGACATCACTTTTCTTTTATTTCATTATGTGCTTATCTAAGGAGTTTGTTAGTCAGTAAAACTGAAAATTAAATGTCATCTCTGCTATCTAAGCTGAAATGCTCCAAATGAACACAACTGTTGAGAAACTGCTGATTGGATTCATTAATTCTGTGCTTTTAAGATTTTCTTTGCAAACAGAAGGACCAGCAGAATTATTTTGTCAGTTTATGGTGTGACAACAGAATGTTATTCCCTTTATAAAATTAAAACTTTCTTTGAAGTCAACAATCAATTTTAAATGTATAATCTTAATCATGAAGTAATTACAGAAAGTTACTACTGAACATAAATATGTAACTGATATATTTTATTAAGATGTAATGCGTAGAAGCCAGAACAGAATGGAAACTATTTTCACAAGGTGTGAGAACAGATCTTTAGCATTCATTAGCACAAAATTCTGTGAAAATCAAACAAAAATAATGCTTTCTGGAATGTGTTACTGTGAGTGTGGCAGTAACACACACACCAGGCCCCCTCCCTTGCTGGTCTAACGACATGGTACATGGGCATGGTGGCTCCTTTGGTGGGAAGCTCGTGAGCTGCTGGTCACGTATGCAAACAACCCCCAGCCACACACCAGACATCTGAGCCCTATAGACCACCTTAGCCAATGAGCCCACCTTGGAGACCCCTCCAGCAATGAAAGCTATGTGATCACAAGCAGTAGATGACCACAGTTCAGGTTTGATCAGGCTATAAAATAGGGTCCCTGCTGGAGATCCCCTTTGCGTGGTTCTCCTCAGAGCAGTGGGTTTGTGATCAGAAGCCCTCCCTTTGGGTTGAGACATCGCCCAAGATAACTTCCCCAAGGACTGAGCGTCCTCACCTTCTAGGTGAGTAGTTTGCACATTTTTGAATCGTTATTCTAAGCTTAGACTTAGGACACACCAAGTAGTACTAGTTCCCAACTGACATCCTGAACCTGTAAAAAGTTATGTCTGCTGAAGTGTTTGTAGTATAAGATCCCCTTTAAATTTTACCATTCTACCTTTTCTGTGACACCATAAAAACTGATTTTTGGAACATCTTTTCTTGGTCATACACTTCTGCAACAGTGTTTCAGTTCACACGTATGGAAAAAATAACCAACTAAATGCTACAACTCTCACTGTCTTCTTATAAATATAACCCCTTTGGGGATAATTTGTGTAACTTGTGTTTAGTACAGAAATTACATGATGTTTGGCTTTACTCTGATACCTGACATTTTGAAGTCTGTTGTTCCAGATGGTTCATCGTGAAACAATATCTGATATTATTCACTGAGACCTTAGTCTTTCTATGGAAATGTGATTTTCTTTCAGATAATGCTGTTTACACACTTTGATATAGACAGGGTTTTAACCTTATACCCTAAACCTTCATTTCTCTATTTTTCATCACTCAAATATAAATGCTTTACAAATCTTAAATATATACATAGGAATTTAGTGTTTTCCACTTTACCCATTTCCGGCCAGGTTTTTTGCAGCCCAAGGTTTAGTTGAAGTAAATATATTTTCCTAATGAAGTACACAGAATTTTGAAATGGCTTTTATAATTTCACCTGAAATTTTGATTGCTGAGCCATTTTTCTTTTCTTTCCTGAAAATATGTTCCATAATCCCGTACATTCTTTCTATGTTCTGTACATTTCATTTTTTTCAGGAATGAACAATGATAATGCCAAGCCACTCTAATGGTGAGTGACAGCTATCAAGGTATGAAGTGCAGTCTTCATAACAACTGATGTAAGAGTTATTAAACTAGATATTTTCTAATTAGATCATAAAGATTTATTTAATATTTGCAAGCCACAGAATCTCCTTAAGGTAGTTCCTTTGTGTACTGGAATGCATAATTTAGGAAAACACCCAAACATACTTTAAAGATTTTCAGCAATTTATACCACAAAATTTACAAATTTTGGTGTTCTACCAATATCATCAACTTTCAAATGATGCTATGGTTATTTCCTATGGCCCCTAGGGACTTCATGTGTGGTCATTATATGGAACTGTAAGGTTCCAAATAAGCATGAGGATATCATCATTAACTTAAATCATTTTGGTTTTGTTGCAGTTTCATAGTATCATTCTTTTGGTCAACCACTCTGTATTCCGCAATACCATAAATGTCTGGAAAATTTATTTGAGGTACTAAATATGTATGATTTGCATTCACACAAACTGTCTGTTTGCTCCATCACTAAGTGAAGGTTAACACCTTGTTTCAATAATTCAATATACAGTATATAAACTATTGTTTACTAATTTGAGAATCCAGTGTTCAGACATAACTTAAGTGAACCAAGCCTTATTTCTGCATTCCCTTATCCTTCTCACTCTTGAATAGAGAATAAAATTTAAAGAGATCTGCTCCAAACTCACTGTTATTAAAGTGATTAAATTGCTTATAGATAGCAATGTACTTGCTGAATTCTGTGAATATAAATTTGAGGTTTGCTTCCTGTCTTCAGGAAATCTGTATTTTTGTTGAACTCAGCATTCCTGCGTGTTGAGAGTTACAGGCCTGAAGTCTTAGATCTGTATGAATAAAGTTTTCTAAGTCACGCAAAGTTTTATAACAGTGACTGCATAGCAATACTAATAATGTGCTTGTAATATGGTTCTCTCTATCATTAGGTAAATAGCACACAGAATTAAAGTTGACTATGATCAAAAGAAAATCTTGAAAGTGATTTTCTGTGCAGCTGTTAGATACATTATTACACAACGTATTTTATCTTTAACAGATTTTAATAACCTGGTAAAAACTTTTTCTTTATGATAGCTGCTTATACTTTGTATAATGCTTAGTATATACTACCACTTTAGTCTTATGATACAATTGATAATACAGAATATTCTAGCAAAATATCACCAAACACTAGGCAAAATCCACTCATAATTGACTTTATTTGATATACCAAACATTAAGAAGCAATATTATCTCCCCAAAAGCAAGAGAAAGTTGGAAACAGAGTCAAATATTATTGAGAATCCTCACCCTCATCATTCCAACCACTATATAATACTAGCCTAGTTTATGTAGATAACTAGTTTAGTTTAGTTAGAACTGGTCCTATCTGAAAAATAAATCTAAATCTAAATCTAAAGAATGCTTGAGAGAAAGCAAACAAATTCTGGTATTTGGGGACAAACTACAGAAAAATATTCAGAGACTCTGAAATACATTAAAGTAGATAGTATGTAAACAGTCAGTAATAAAGGGGAAACATGTTAAATGTCAAGCCCAAGCAATCAAAAAAGGACCAGGATTGCTTAGTGCATGCTCCTCAGAGCTCAGCTTCTGCTATGCAGTACAGGAGAGAACACATCAATGTCAAGAATGATAACCCTCTCCCTGACCTTATTCCACTTACTGCCTGCTAAATACCTTCTTGGCTCCGTTGTGGCATAAGACAAATATGCCTCACTTCCATAATTATATACATGCCTACAATTACCTCAAATTCTGTCCAAACATCACTGCCACTGCTGGCAGAAAGAAAATCCTTGCTGGCATATCTGACAATGTGAATGCCCATTAGTGTCCATTTCAGAAAGCTGCAAACTGAACAACACAAGGAATTCTTGACAGCTTGACCAAAAGTCATCAGGCTTTCTTCTTCTAATTCCTCCCTCCTGCCCCTATGTGGCTAACTGAAACATATTGTTCTTTATTATATTACAAACATCAAGATGGGGTGAATTGTTCTTTTCATTTTGATGATGGTGTATATCAAAACCTAAGTTGTCCCTTCAAAAACTGCATGCTTCAGACAGCAGCCTAGAAAATGCATTTGTCTCAATGAATTATTACAAAAGGGGTCAGATTCATGTCAACAGCTAGTAAGTTGCATAGATATGCTGACCGGATCAGGACCTGCGAAATCAAAAATGGCACATTTATGATTCACACCTGCTTTAATCCAGGGAAAAAGAAAAGTTTGCTGCACTGAAGAGCCACATTAAAGATCAAGTTGCATGAAAAATCTTAATCTTGATCTACTAAAATAATATGTTACTTAGAAGAATTTTTCTTCTCTGATAGTCTGATTTTTCTTTGAATTTATTAGAGATCTCTATGATGGAGAAGTACTACAAAACACATTCATTGTTGTCTAGTCCTCTTACCAGCGAATCCAATATTTCAGCTCCTGAGAACCCTTAGCACTTGAAAACATGCAATAGAGAAGCTTCAGAAAAGAAGATTAATTAAAAGTAAGCTTATGTTCTCACACATATTACATTTTCTCACTATAGCAGTAAACCAAAAACTTACAAAAAGCATGATGCTGAATTGTGCCATATGTCCTAATGCAAGGTAATAAGGCCAGATGACACTATTAAAATACTGATTGCATAAACCAAAATTTTTAGTGAAATATTTTAATTCTAATTACTGCATTAAGATATATTCGCACATATACTTATAGACATTTCTGGCCTAAACCTACGTGTCTACATTCAGTTCTTACTAAAACAGACCAACTTCATCTGAGAGCTTCAATAGCATGCTGTATGAGCAAACATTATTTCCAGACTTTTCAAAAAAAAATTTTTGTATATTAAAGAAAATATTGAAACCTCTACTGAATTAATAAATTAGGTTTTATGAACCGGCTTGAAACATTACTGCACACAAATGCAATTGAATTAAAGAGACACATTTCTAAACCATACCATTTGGATAGTTGTTTGCTTTGTTCATTAAGATTAAAAGGAATTCAATCAAACAGTAGGAATATTTATTCTTTCTACTGTTGTACATATTAGAAATGCAACAAAGCACATTTTGATTGGACTTGCTGGTGGCTGGGAAAGTAATTTTATTTATTCTACCACAGTTTGGGCGACAAAAATAGATGCATATGAAGGATTAGTCTAAGTGATTAATTCCTGTCTTTTCTACAGTTTTCTGTTGAATATTTTAATGCTTTATTTCTTGTCATAGATTACTGCAACCAGTTTGACACCTAAAACCCTTCTGAAATAACAAGAAAAACGACCACGTCGTGGTTCTCAACAACCCTTATAGTTATATTATGACCAGAATGAAATTCTTCTAAAGCACTGACCAATTATTTCTTTTGAGTGAGTTTGTGTATCTGACTTAAAAAAAAACAACAAACAAACAAACAAAACCCCCACCCCGCCACCCCCACAACCCAGAAAGAAACAAAGGGAAAACCCCATCCAAGTAACCAATTTGATCATAGTGTACTAATTGAGTATGACCACTCAGTTTGGACAAACAACTCATACCTACATTCTTGATGCCTGACACAAAAACATCCTAAAAGAAATGACAAAATTATATTAATCAGTGGAAGACTTGTGTGACTTTGAAGGCAAAAAGGGGACCATGTGCATTGGTAGGTTAGACATGAACTCAGGGAGCAGATTCCCTGTGCCTTCCCATGAAAATAAAGACATACATAGAAAGAACCCAGAAATGGAGAGGGAAGGCAAAAGACTCTTCTAAAAGGAAGACAAAGTTTTAAGTAGCAAGCCAAAACATATTCACTTAGTTACATTATCTTGAAATATTTTGTGTTAAAACGAGCTGTCATCAGTGGCTCAAGTTTTTATGAGATTCTATGAAGTTACTTTAAGCCAGCAATATACAGTATGGAATATAAGACATGTGACCAAATAATAGCAAACGAAATATATTTCACCGAAATAAAGCTGTTTTCCTTAACATAATGATCTAAAAATTAGCATGCTTATAACATTTACACTGGTGAAAATATATTTTTAGGTAGAAATTCTCAGCCGCATCCTGGGCTGCATCAAAAGAAGTGTGGCCAGCAGGTCGAGGGAGGAGATTCTACTCCTCTACTCTGCTCATGAGACTCTGGAGCTATTTTAGAGCAGTTTTACCTACTACTCTAATGTAAAGTGTACGCAGAAGTTAAAGCTAGATGAATTGGTATTAGGTCCACTTTGTCTCTTCTACCACTGTTCCAGGACTAACACTCTCTTACCTACTGGGCATTTGCATAGGAAGGGTTTTAGTTCTAATAATTTATCGTTCTTGTTAATTAACGAACAATTAATACACAGAAGCTTTAATTGCACTTCCTGTTCATGTAATATTTCCTATTCATCCTAAAAAAATTTAAAACAAAGCTTAAGAGTTTAAAACATTTACTTAAATATTTTTCTTGAAATATTTTAGGATTAAACACTAAGCCTCGTTCCCAAATTAAGAGGATTTGCAAAATTGCAAAATTCATGCCTTGTTAAAAGCATTATAGCTTTCTCAATTTCAAAGACAGACAGCTTTTCTCTCTCCAAAATACCTATATCTAAAATAATATTAAAGGATACAGTATCTTCGGATGCATACATATAATTTCAATTAATGCTAACTGCTAAATGTACGTTAGCAGGAGCATGCAGCAGGAGAAAAGAACTCTAAGACTGTATACCATGAAGGATGTCGGTAGCTATGAAATTTGATATTTTGGTTTATTGTTCCAGAAAATAAAACTAAGTCATGATCTCTGTGGATTTCCCTCAAACACCATGGAAAATCAAAACAACTGTAAATTTTTATTGTTAGTTTTGACTGACAGCAATCGATTGTTCAGGAAAACAACTTAATAAACAAAGCCATTCCCCTTCCACGAACGAGAAGAAACTATATAGAATTGCATTTGGATTCATAAAAGCACAACTCAAGTACTAAAATAAGCATAGCTGTAAATTAAATACTTCCAATAAAAACAGTATTAAACTTTAATCAGGGTCACAGAAAATCAAACAAATCTCTATAGCAAAGTAATTTAAAGAACAACAAAATTATCTAGTTGAAAATGAAATTAAAAGTGTGCCTACCAATTTTAGTTGTCTGAGGACTCGCTAAATTTTGGGTTTTTTCAGTTTTCTTTTCTATGAACTTTCTGCCTATCCATAGGTAAAACACCATTAAATAACTAAACTTCTGCATCTACATGGCTGAAGGGCTATGCAGATTTTAAAAATACATAACTACATATTAATTCTGGTTTGTTGGCAGGATTATTCTCACTTTTTATTATTATTTCTTTCTATTTCACTTTACAAAACTAAGGGACAGTTTTTCAGCTCATATAAAGTGGCATAATTCTGTTGTTTTTTTTTTAAAATTAATCTGTACTGATACTAGCTCCTACTCCTTGACAATATTTCCCAGCAATTTTGTGTCCTCTCTTCCTCTTTCTTATCTAGTGCATCCCCTCAGCTTGCTTTCTGATCAGGAAATGAAAGGGATGTTATAGCTGTCATTCATCTTTGAATTATTTTTTTTTTCTGTATGTCACTGGATTTCCTTTTGTTGTGACTATATAAAGGAGCTACAATAAAGAGGAGGATGAATGAATGGGGAAGAAGGCCTTTCTTACTGCAGGGTCCAGAACCCTTTGCTTTCGATTCTGCAAAGCAGCTACTGACAACTTACTTTTTGTAAGACAGAGGGACTTCGTTGCCTGCAATGATTTGAACCCACGTTGCTACTCAGAGGAATATCCTTATCATGGGGGTATACAGAGAATTTCAGCAGAGGAGACAAACTCTTCAACTCTCTTCTATAATTCCATTCCATTAACATGTATTTGAACAAGAACTGAAAACCATGTACACACTTAAGTATCATGCCCAATTGCCTAGATCATACATACATCCAAGTCCAGCTCTCTCACCTAAATGAACACTTTAAACATTGGTCTCTGGCCTCACAATACTGATGTATTCTTTACACATCTGATCTTCATGCTCTACTACTTTTTACAAAATGTTTAAATACAAGCTGAACTTGAATGTTTAGCCTTTTTTCCTGGTAATGAGAATGCTGATACAAAACCTGTTACAGCTGCTTAGTTGGTCTTATTAAGTAGAACAGCCTTAAAAGTAGATATTGAGGTCCCCCACTATGACTGCTCAGACATACAAATTTTTGCAACAAGATGAAAGAATTGAACTGAGGCCTGCTATGCTATAGCTGAACGTTACAGCTGCAAAGCATTTTATTTACAAAGATTATGAATCTAGTCCCCCTTTTCCTTTGCTTTTATCAAAAGTACCTCATGTTCTAACATAGCAGTTCGTGTTGAATGTTTTTTCCCAGACATCAAACATTTTTGTATTTGCTTTAGTAAGACAACACCTCAACAACAGGGCATTTTTATTCCAAATTTTAGATTGACTTCTGAACCAAAGGTATTTATTTTTCCAATGCTGCTTCAAACAGCAGGTGACCGAAAGATCACAGGCTTCAGAATTCATAATCAAACACTAGCAATATCTGCATCTTGTTACATGAAAAAGTATTTCCATCTCTGTTTCTCTCTTGATCAAAAAAGATGACTGCTCAATATAAAACAGTAAAGTCTTGCTGTGGGGATTTGCTTAGTTTCTGTATTCATAGACACACGTAGATGTACTGTACTCCTGGTAGCCCTGCAGAGACCATACAGCCACATAAGAAAGGAAATTATTCTTTCCTGCCAGACTATGAACAGAATAGTTAACTAAACTCTGAATGCTGAATATTGCTACCTTGACCTGTACTGAGTTGTACTTCTGAAAAACCCTGGCACTGAAATATTGGAAGCACTGAAGTCAATAGATGCTGTAACAGAGCACAGTTGTGGGACTGGCAATTAGGAGACAAACAAAAGCATAAATCCAAGTGACCTTGCATGCTCCTAAACACTTTTCACTTGTTAACAGAACACATTTTTTCAGGAGTCACAGGGATAATAAAACTGATACAGTAAAAGATAAAAACTGAACTTCAAAATGTTCATTGTGCAGCAACTTTCTAGAGCAAATTTGTACTGCATTCCGCTTCATATGGAATTATACTTTCACTGCAGGTTAAGGGGAAAGGCCTGGGGAGGAAAATAGGCTGATCAGTTTGGGAGGAGGGCTCCCTAGACATAAAAGACAGCACCGTCAAAACAGTGGATTCTAAAAAAAAATCCTGCAGCAGTAATAGTCATATTCTTATTCTACATCACCATTGGGATGACTGTATTCCAATAAACTACAACATGCTTGCATATAAATGCTTGAAATAAACAGGAAACTAAATTAAAACATGAGACTATCTTGTGGGTTATGTTTAGTTGCAAATACTTGTTATGAGCTGAAAATCCAATCTTTCAAAATTCTGTACATATTTATATTTTACATATAAAATATACAAGAAATTAACTCCATTTTCAAGAAAATTCTTGAATGCCTCTTGTAAGAAAATAGAGCATGTCCATATTCAAAAATTAAAGAGGATTTACTTTGTGACCTTCATCAAAGCATTCATTAGACCTCTAACTCGTCATGACATTATTTTTTTAAAGACTGGAATATTCTTAGCAATAACTATTTCCAGTTAAAAGCAACACTATGCAAGCACATGTGCTAGAATTACCATTATCCTATAGTATTTAAAGTTTTTGAGAGAGGTAGTAATACAAACATGGGTGTTTGAACAAAATATGATTACGTGAAATAATCCATTGATGTTTATAACATCAAACTTCTGTATTTCAGAACCAAAATGCTCAAAAAACATATAAAAAGTTGATATATAGCAGAATTTGCTATGTAACTTCTTAGGTTACTCTGCTCATTTACGAAGATAACTGTAGTATTTTCTAGTAGCTCTGGGATTATAAAGGTGTTGTGTTTTGTTTTTGTTTTTTTTTTTTTTTCAATTACAGTGATTTGTTGAGAAAATAATTTGAAAGAAAGGAAAGAACAGTAAGGATTAAACACATGGACACATAAATAGGAAAAAAAAAAAGTGCTATCTCTTCTGGCTTTATCTATTTCCAAGCAGTGAAACTAAATCTTACTTTTTTTGTTACCTAAATTTCGTAACTAAATTAAAATAAGTAGAAAAAGAACACACACTATAATTAAACCCCATCTTTTAAAAATGTTGTTCTGAATTGCCAGGTGGATTTGTTATATGCTACTAATTTGTGAAAGCTGGTTTTCAGCAATTTCAAATTACACTTCATTTACAACTTCAGTTTAATAGATATCACTTGTATCAGGTTCATGCCAAGTAAAAAAAAAACAAACACAAAACCAAAAAACCAAAAGCAAAAAACAAGAAGAACAATTTAAATTCATTTTTTCCTGAGAAAGTCTCAAAAAGTAAGCAGTCTTACTTTTGTATTCCAGGTGAAAACCAGCTGCTGCCACACTAATGTCAGAGTGAAAATGCAGGTAAAGCTGATTGGAGGTGCTATTCAAGAGTGCTGGCACAGTTGTACCTGGAAAAACAGAAGTTATGGAATAAGCTCTAGCATGCTGGTACATCAGAGTTTTATACTGAAAAGACATAACAGACTGAATCAGACAGGTGCATTTTCTTCTTACTCTCTACATCGAAATCCCAAACATTCATCTATGTTCTGCCTTGTTTTCTCCTGATGCTGCAAGAAAATTTTGATTAGAAGTCATGATACTAAGAGGCTATTTAAGTACAATCAAGCAAGATCACCTCATATTCAGATGAAACTTTATTGACTTGGATAGAAAAAAGAAGAGTAAACAGAAAAAAATCACATAAGTAAAGGATTCGATTATGAGAACAAGCTCAACTGCCATTTGACTTCTTTCCCCATGTATCAAAAACCTGCAGTGCAGAACAGAGCAGTTCAGATTTTTTCACTCTGTCAACTCCACACTTTCTTCCCACCATAATATTTCAACCACTTACCCTAATTTTGAAGGCACTACAGAATATGAAAAAGTAGGTGCAACACATTAAAAAAAAAAAAAAAGAAAAAAAGAAAAAGATAAACTAGTGTTATCTAATTCAAATAACAATAATAAAACGTGTGCCACATCCTTCAGTACACACTCCACAACAGGCTTATCACTAACCCTGGACACATTCTTTGCCAGTAGCATTGCTAAGTCTGACTCATTTTTTTTGTTACCGCATGATCTCAAAGGTCCCTTCCAACCATGAAGATTCTGTGATTCTGTAACTACTACGGAACTCACATTCTATAGTCCAAAGATGCAGCATCTACTGAAGCTAAAAATTACATCATTTTCTAGGATTACCCTCAAAGACAGTATCAAGTAGCTAATAAACTTCAATAGTAGTTGCATAAGAAATATTTTCATTTCCTGTGGGGCATTTGCTGTTTCTATAGTAACTGTGAGCAGCCTAGGTATGAGCTTGAAACTTGGGCTTAAAAAGAAATGCTGGAAAGAATTATCTTCATAAGTCTACACTCTAAACTTGGGAATGGTAAATACTTTTAAATCTAAAACTGTATTAAGCCCTATCTTGATATACATGGTGAGGAACTAAAAGATAACAAGTTGGCTTTTAAGGAAGGTTTTAGTGTCTGACATGGAAGCTCCAAGTATGGATATTCAGAGTCAATACAGAGCATTCACATTGCACAATACTTACCATGGAATAGAGAAAACAGTGAAACATCTTCCTGGAGGGAGGACTTTTCGCAGTATCCATACAGAATTTGGAATACATTTAGGGATGTTTAAGGTGTCTGTTCTCTAAGAATGAGGATGCTGACTCAGAATGTTATACTCTTCATTGAAGAAAATTGTTCATCTGGCAGTTCTCTTTGTAAGATCTTTGTAGGATCTGGTAACATTTAACACCAGTCTTTTGCTTCCTTAGAGGGTGGTATTTGATGAGAAATTATATCCTATTGTACTATGAGAAATAAATGAGGCTGGAGTTTTTAATTCTCATAATTTACAAATTCAATTGATTAGTTCAGGCTGGCAGACTGTCACAAGTGGGGTCCTCCAGGGATCGATACTGGTCCCCACATTGTTTCAACATCTTCAAAAGTATCTGGATGACAAGATCAAAAGCACCCTCACTGAGTTTCCTGATGCCACGAATCTGGGTGGTGAGGTTGACATGTCAGCCGTCTTGCAGAGAGACCTGGACAGGCTGAAAGAGTGGACTAGGAAGAACATTATGAAGTTTAACAAAGACAAGTGCAAAGTCCTGCATCTGGGTTGGAAAAATCAAAAAGCCCAACCTTGCTGAAAGGGACACGGGGGTCCTAGTGGTCAGCATGTCAGCAGTGCACTGCTGCAGCAATGAGAGCAAATAGGTTCCTGGGCAGCATCCTGAGGGGCATGAGTAGCAGACATTACTTGTCAGGCCACCTGAAGTATTGTGTTGAGCTGTGGTCCCCACAATTAAAGAAAAATGCAGACAGACTGGAGAAGGTTCAAAGGAGGGCCATGAAAATGACCAAAGGGCTGGAGAATCTGCCCTATGGAAAGGATGAAGGAGTTAGGTCTCTTCTTGGAAGACAGAAGGCTCAGAGGGGGACCTCATCACAGAATTCCAGTACTTAAAGAGCAGCTACAAAGAGGACACAGGCTCTCTCTTCACAGGGAGCCACAAGGAGAAGACAAAGCACAACAGGTCTAAGTTGTACTGGGAGAGGTTCCATCTCAACATTAGAAAGAATTTTTTTACAGTGAGAATAATCAATCTCTGGAACGACCTCCCCAGAGATGGGGTAGAGTCCCCATCACTGGAGGTTCTCAAGATGCAATTGGACAGAGTGCTGCACAATTTCATCTAGGCTCCCTTTCCGACAAAAGGTTGGACTAAATGATCTTTTGAGGTCCTTTCCAACCTGGGCTGTTCTATGATTCGATGATTTAACTGAAATTTTATAGATCACTTGCCAACATCTGCTTCTTCTGTGATATATGAAGTATGGAAGATACATTTTAGTGTGGTGACCAGATGTAGAGTCAACAGTGTCTTAGTGTTTGGACTTCCTCTATAGTCAATAGAGAGAAATGGTACTGAAAGGGCAGGACCATAGTTAATGAACAATAGCTTAGGTGTAGATATCTCCATGGTAGACATCTAACACTCATATAGATGGCTATCATGTTAGGATACTGGAATCAGATTGACTTCTTAACTTTTTGACTGAGAATCTGTAATCTGGAAAAAAGAGAACTTGCCTAGGAGGCAGTAAGTGCGTGTTTGTATTCCTAACCACACATTGCAATGGAACGAAGGCAAGTTTTCTATTTAAATTAATGTTTAATTATGATATTACTGTAGCAAAATTATGTCCACTATCCCTTTCAAGTTCTAGCAATGACAATCAAGAGCAATGTATCTCACTCTAGAGGGGAACACTACACTGCATATGTGAAAAGTTGCCTAAGTATCTAAGAAATTTCTAGACTAAAAATGGAGATCAACTGTCATTTCAGGCATTGCTTCGGTTAGCACAAACATAAGCATGGATCACATTCTTACCTAATTTCTTTCTAAATTTAACTATCATCGTAAGAGTAGATTATCCAGACATCAACCTCAAAGACTACTGTATTTGTATACTCTATCTGAATATGTCTATACGCATATTTAAGTACATATACATATGTAAAAGAATGCCAGGAAGCTGCACTTCCAATTTTAGATGGAGCTGTAGCTATATATACTCTCTTTTTTCCTTTTTAGTTTGAATATACCACAGTCAAGTGAAGCACCAGTCCCTAACTAGCAATTCTAAAATACTGTGCTTTCTTGGCTGGTTTCCATTTTCTTGTTCATTTCTGTGTATTAATTAAACTGATGTCTCACTTAAGTTCAGACTTAATACACTCAGGAAAAAGCAATGTGTTGGTCAAGGATATCCTCTCCCTCAGCTACTGGATCTATTACCTTCGCTAAGGAGTCGAAGGCAGACTTTACTTTGGCATACAGAAAACCTCTGTCCTTTCATCCAAGGAATTTCCACTCTCTCATAATTCCATTTTTTGACAAAATTGGCAGCACAGCATATTTACAAATAATCATGGCATGCCTGGCAGTTATCCAAGTTTTATAAGACTTTTTACATTTTTGGTTTAATGGACAGGTTTCACATAGGAACTGCCATTACTGAGCTATAAGAACAGAGTATCTAAATTCAGTTGACAAGTTTGTAGTCTTACAAGAAATGCAGGCTTTAGAAGAGAAAAATATTCTTGGAAGGAAGATATTGGATTGAGGAATTGGAAAATATGAATTTACAGCTGTTAAGGACAAGCATAGAAGATCAGACACTTGGTAAACTTAACATACATATAACCTGATTATGATGCAATGAAACTTTTTTTTTTCTTTAAGATCATATTTTAAAATAAATTCACCTCCTTTTTTTTTTTTTTACTTCTGAATATAGCAGGTAAAATCTATGCTGTTTGTAAAAACTGTGACCTTCCCAACTGGGAGAACTAAGAGTATCTGTGCAAACAGACCCTCTAATTTTATTCAAATATTGCTGATACAACTTTATGATGTAAACCTGGAAATATGTCTACTCATCATAAAATTGGTCAACGGATCCATATATTTGCCACTTTTTTCACCTGTCAGAAGTTAATTATGTTTCACAAATTCTTCCTTATTGTCAATTTAAAATACAGCATGGTTACGAACATTAATATAAAATGTTATAGCCTTTTGTACTGGGTCTAGCTGGGACAGTTACATTTCTTCATATTAACTAGCATTGTGCTGTGTTTTGATTTGTGACCAAAACAGTGTTGACAACACAGAGATGGTTTGGTTATTGCTGAGCAGTGTTTACACAGTGTCAAGGTATTCTCTGTTTCTCACAGTGTCCCACCAGCGAGTAGACTGAGGGTATGTAAGAAGTTGGGAAGGGCCAGGGCTGGAACGGCTGACCTCAACTGACTAAAAGGGTATCCCATACCATATGATGTTGTGCTCAGCAATAAAAGCTGGGGGTCAAAAGAGAAAAGGGGG
>JAOXJM010000023.1:96242015-96254510 GCA_026413425.1 Tringa solitaria | reverse complement strand
GAACACCTACCTACCGATGGGAAGTAGTGAATCAATTCCTTGTTTTAATTCGCTTGCACATAGAGCTTCTGCTTTACTTATTATATTTCAACCCATGAGTTGTTTCATTTTTACCCTTCCGATTCTTTCCCCAATCCCACTGTGTTAGAGTGAGCAAGCAGCTCGGTGGGGCTGAGCTGACTACTGGGGTTAACCCACAACAAATTTTAATACGTAAATTTTGAGGTGCAACTGCAAATTATTTAGTTCAATATCCAAACAAATACCATGGGGTTAATTTTTTTCATTGATCATACAATTTCTTGCATAATCCATCGTATGTCTATACTTTAAAGTTCATAAAGACACCAGAGAGGCAAAATTCGACAAAATGTGTTAGCTACACCAAAATCAGATCATGCTTGTAAAAGAGTTCATGCATCTGAGATATTATTCATTATTTAATCTTATAGGAGATATCTCTTTCTCTTGGTTCAGTTTATAAAACATACTCTTTCTATAAAAAATATCTTCTAAAAAAGAGTAAAACCATATATGTCTGATGTACACGTGAAACAACAAATTACATGGTCTGTTATACCCCAATTGTAGTAATTTGTTTTGTTCTCCGAGGTCTAGTGAGTTTGGATGAATACTGAATGCTTCATCTTTCTCCTGAGAAAGGAAGCCTAACAAGGATAAACTAAGTCAAAGCTATCAAAGGATGTTCCTTGATTGTCAGTACTAATTTATATCACTACATCTTCTCTATGGGAGAGGTAGGTAAGATAAAAGAGATAATTTTTTTTGCAAACATTGTCACCTAAATCCCACTAATCAAAGCTAAACACTTTAGTATCACATTTTCTTCTGAAAATCTCTCTTTGAATTTGAATATTGACATGTTTGCAGTGCCTGAAATCTCACCAAAATGAGAACATTTCATAATGATATCACAAACGATGCAACACAAATATAGTCCTTGTCTATATGCATGAGCAAACACAGACATGTTCCCTCACACACCCATTTATAGAACTGTATGTTTAAATTGTGGCATATCCTCACCTGAAAAGCTCCCAAGACGCGGTGCTGTCATATCTCCACCATCATATATTTCAAGAGAGTCCCAATTATGTTCTGTGGCAAAGCTGATGACTTGGATCTGTAAAACACAGAACTTTTTAAATCAACTAGCCATATGTATTTTTAAATGTTCTAGAAACAACAAAATAAAAAGAGAACACTCTCCAAAGAAAATATATGCAGATCCAAACAAAAACACTTGAGTGAAAAATATGTAAATAAAACATTAATGTTCACTTAATGTTCTTAACTTTTAGAAAATATGACACTAGATAAGCAAGAAGGATTTTGCATATATGTTCCAAGATTATAAACAATTACTCAATGTGTTATTGTGGAGGTAAGACAGTTGCAGACCTCTGAAGAGCCTCTGTGTTATCCTAGCAGATAGAAAGTGTTGGCATTTGCATACCAGATTGAAGGATCAGGACCTCCTTTCAGTATTCTACACAGTTATAAGAGAAAGCTGCTTGTTCACCATTTCTCATTCGTACCCCCATGTGAAAATAAAGTAACAGAATAAAACTAACCAAAGAAAAATACTGAGAAAAAGCAAAGCACAAATATTTCAAGTACCCCAAAAAATGATTACTATTTTCTGAAACTTCTAGAGAAATAAACAATTACTTTTTAAACTGAACCAGAAAGTACTTAATATTCCATGCTTGACAGAATATAGACTTGCCTGAATACCTGATCCCTCAGTCACTATGATTTTCCACACACAATTCAAGCTGTTACCATAAGGTTCAGGGTAACCAGGTGAAAGAATAGTACCTCTCCGCTCAGTAAAATTCCCACTGCATGGCACTGAAAGAAAGTATTATCATGAATTATTACAAAACCTAAAACACTTCAGAGAACAAATTAAGAATAATTTTACTAAGCTAATTATAATAGCTTTCTTTTGTAGCATAAATACGTAGATGTGAAGCAATGGTCTGAACTTGGAAAGCAATGCTGTCTATCAAGCATAAGATACAATCTGCATGAATAAATAATTCAGTGAACTTCATTTTAAGTGTGTGGAGCCTAGAGCAGCCTAGCAGCAGAGCCTAATCATGTCTTACCTGAGAGTAACAACAAACTGTAAAGACATAACATTAAACACAATCATGATTGACAGAAATCATGTGAATTTACTCACAGTGTTATATGGTTCCAATATTGGATCTAGCTGGTAAAGTAGTGTGGTACATTAAATATTTTCACTGTACATGCAATTGCTTCTTTAAGGTTCATGAAAACAGAACTAAACTAAACAAAAAAAACCCCAACAGAATACATAGAAAATAGGATACCTATCTTTATTTTTAGAACACTCTAATTAGTTACAGAGTAAATTTTTACAAATAGCAATGACTTTTGGATATAAATCCAAGTAGGGAGAAAAGAAAACCTTTCAATATTTACCAAAAAAGTGCTAAACATTATCCCACTGAAGGTCTATTGACAGACTGAATAAAATTAGCTATACTTAACATACTATCATTATTCAATGTGCACTGTGCTTCTACTTGAAAAAAAGAAATCATCATTCCTTATGTGACAAATATGCAACAAGTACTGCGTATAAAACAGGTAAAGACACATCTGGAGAATTATATTCTGTCCTGTATTTCAAGCTGTAGATGAGTCATGAAAATAATGAATGTTCAAGAAAATGTGCATCACACTTGTTCATATAATCTAAGTCATTATATGAAACACTATAGTGCCTACCAGCCAGCTGGTACTCAATTACTTTCTGATATGGAAAACTGCTCTTTTAAATTGGGCATGACTGATATTAATCACAGGAGAGTGAATGTATGTGTTAAATACTATTTTCTGAAACAGTTCCTGGATTCTGATTCAGAGACACGTGTGACAGAACAGACGAGTTAAATGCAATGGCTTACCTACACAGCTTGGTACCGTGTCATTCCACTGAGCTAAGGCATTAGGTACAGACTGACATCGGATAGCTTTCGAGCCTTGCAGCAGGTAGCCAGGACTACACTCAAATCGAACCACAGAGCCTGCTGAAAACTCAGAGCCGATTCTCCTTCCGTACCTAGGCTCTGGAACTGAGCTACACTGAGTATCGCTTGTGCGTGGAACAGCTGCATAAAGAGAGAAAGAAAAAAAGAGAAAAAAATGCCATAAGTCCAAATTGCCTGCCTTTTGGTCCTGTAATAAACAAAGGCACAGAATGGCACAGAAAAAAAAAAAAAGTGTGTTCAGACTTTATGCCTGGCAGATTTTCAAACATGATGTTTCTGGCTTACTAGCCTATTTTAAGAATAATGTATACAAAATCACGGTTAGATTTAATTTTGTTTTACAGCCTTACATATAATTTTCTTTGCTGGCATGTAACAGTGAAGAGCAACATTCCCATCTATTCATACGCACGCCTGTACGTACACACACTCCACTTGTTCAGCTGTTCTGGTCACTAAGTAAAAGACAAGTTGTGTGGAGCCCATATATACTTGTTTACATATTGACAGCTTTATGCTTTTCTTATTTCTTATACTGTCACTTGCTCTATTCAGAATCATACTTATTTAAGTGCAGTAGTCTTAAGTACTGGTAAGTGCTCTTGAACTTAGCATTTGTTGACAAGTTGGATACAGAAGACTAATTGAAATCAATCCTATAAAATCCAGCATGAAATAAGCAACACATTTTAGCAGAACATTGGAAGTTCTCAATCATTATTACATCAACACTACATTCTACCAGTTTTCTGTATTGCTACGGATATAAGTTTATACAAGCGTCATTGAAAGCAGAGAAAAGCTTTTTCAAAGAAGATTTAGAAATAATTGGTACTAGTAATAACAGTACAATACATGCTTCTTTTATGAATATACGGTGGGGTGATTTGTCAGACAAGGTCATACAGATAGAGAAACACATATTTTCTTCTAAAACAGTAGGTTAGATGGCTTCAGAAGATTTTGGCCTTGAAAGCTGAAGGAAGTTTTAAAATGCATCCAAGACTGAAAAAAAATGGTGAGGGGTAAACTAACATACTCCTGGAAAGATAACTAGACAATATAGCAAAACAAAAGCAAATACACTTTTCAAGTTTTTAAAATACTTAAATATGTTACATAGTCTAAACAAACCACTTCCCTTTCTCTAGATTTCAGTACATTTAAAAAAAATTTAAAAAGTTTATTTATCTGCCTTTGCTTATATAAATGGGATTTTGTGATTAAGTTTTCAACAGGACCTCAGTATCAGCCAGCAGTTCTGTGAAACACTTTCATGCATACAGTTCTAACCATGGCAGGAAAATGTTCTGCATTTGTGGACGGATGATGAAGAAACCATAGTTCAAGGACTACACACAGTCACAGGTCTTCCTGATCATAACCTGCAGATCAGATACAGTCTGCCAGGTCAATTCAACTGACCCAACCTGCTCTTTTTTCTTCTCTTTTATTGGGACTAGTAGCCTTTTCTCTATCAAATGGTCTACTGTACAAACACTATTTTATTCAAACATTTTTTTTTTTTTTTATTATAGAATGTCTTTACAACTAACTACTGCTTACACATCTAGATACATAACTGTCATATGCCTAGAACTACAGCTACTGCCACATGGTTAGGCATTAGTCCATCCCTTGATTAGGATTGCTTGCTCAGCTGGGAGTTTTGGTCACAAGATAAATCATTCGCAATCACATGATAGCAAAAGCTTCAATCCATTCAACCAGTTTCGACTCAGGGAATTTATACCTAATTATGTTTAATTTAATTTATTACCAATTAACAGAAACCTCTTATCACTGATTCAGGAGTTAAGTAGCAAGAGGATACAAACAAACAACCCCTTAAGTAAACAGATTTCCTTCCCTCTCTCCAGGCTCAACTTCAGCCAGACATCTATCCTCCCACTTCCTTGTCTCAACTTTCTTGTGTTCATTTTAGCTCCACCAGGGAGGTGAGAAGCAGCACAGGAGGTTGCATTCATATGCTCTCTTTTTGCTCCTTTGTTTTCCTCTGCTGTACTTAGCATTTTACTCATTTTTTCTCCTGCTTTTTGTTTTCCTCAAGTTGTCATTGCACCCTGTTTCTTAGTGTTTGTGCTACAGCGTGGATCACCCATGGGCTGCAGTTGCTCAGAGGCACCACCTTACTGCAGAATAGGCCTTTCACAGGCTGTCAGTCCCTCCAAGGTTTTCTCACTCCAGCACAGGCTACAGTCCCTTCAGAAGTGTTGTCCCTTTGGCATGGAAGATCCCTTTCCAAAAGTGTTTCCAACAGTCCCTCTGGCCCAAAGCAGTTGTCACTTTCCCAAATATTTTTGAGAACACACACTACATGCTCCTCTGACTGGTAGAAGTTTTGGTATGTGAGGGGTTCTTTTGTACCAGCTTCAGAGGAAGCTGTTTGTGAGTGGCACATGGTAGCTCATGACCTCCTCTCACACAGGTCACCACTAGAGCCACCCGCTAGTTAAACTTTTAGCTTCACGTGTGTTAAACTCAACTGTCTTCCTAAGAGGCTGTATGACCTCAGTGAAAATTTCCGCATCACTCCTGGAGTATTTTTCATTCACTGTGTGGAAGAAACTCTTGCCCAGCCTTTTATGGCAGTGCTACCTTTCTCTATTTATTTTTTCACCCATTGCCTTAAAAGGGTTGTTTCAGAAGCAAATCCTTGCTCAAATTCTCTAACCTTCACCTGGAGTCCGCATCTGGAAAATCTACAGCAGCTGTGCAAAGGTAAAGGACCTTTTATAAGAATAAAATTAAAGAATATCCTATAATTGTTAGTAATCACAGCTGGCAATTTGCACACATGCATTTGTAATCGAAACAGATATTTTTGTGTAACTAGCATTTTCAGCACCTCTCAACAAAGGATGTAAAATTATCTGGTTTCATTATAATATTGCCTTAGGAAAGTTATTTTCCTGTCAGCTGGCCATCTCTGCCATTACAGCAAATGTAGGTTAGGTACAGTTTACTAACACTCTTAAATTAGTTCATGTAGCAGAAGTACTGCTATGTGCATCCTTCCTTTCCAGACTGAAAGCCATTATTTTACCGAGAGCAGCCAGTGAGTAAAGCAGCCATGGCAGCCGCAAACATCCACGGCTAGAGTTGTGTCAGACTACTCTGTGGTAAGTAGGAAACACTTAATGCCATGTTAAAATTCATGTTTTGCTCAGTTTTTCACAGGTTTTAGTAATAATCTATTAATGGTTACGGTGAGACGATAAATGCAAAAGATGCAAAAAATATATCATGCCATTCACTATAAGAGGCACCATTTTTCTAATGTTTTTTTTTTTTCCCTGTTTTAGTAACTGCCTTGAGAATAAATGTAATGCAAGCCAGGCATTGTCAGGTACAATGTCAGGTACTCCCATACTACTTAAAATGGAATTTAGATTTAAGTAATTCATGGCAAAATGCAGTACAGTTTCAAACATCTCTAAGACGTGTTGTAAACCAGGACATAATGTGTCATGGTAACACATATGGAAAATAATACTTAGTCTTAGTTCTGCTCCCTAATTGTACTCAGCAGTAAGTTCATGGCTATGTATTTTATTCTTCTTGTAGACTAGATCAACTTAATTGTTAAAGTCATATCAATCTTTTACTCTTGCTCCCCATTATCTTTCTTCCACAGTCCTTCCTCATCCTACTATGCTAACTTTCTTAATAGTCCTCTTTAAAAACTCATTTGACCTCATAAACTAATTCATGTATTTGTATGGTAGAGCAAGTAAAGGAAGACAAGCATTAAAACCCCATAAATTTGGAGGTAGTAGAAAGGTCATTACTTTGCTTTTTAGGGAAAGAACTCTCTGTACTGCTGCAGCCTCAGCTACATGAAAATACATGCTATTGTTTCTTAGGTGATATCATAGCAGGAAAACAAGCATAAGGTAAACCTGAAAAAAAAATATAATTCTCAATCTTCTTGAATGTAATTGTTCCTAGCATATTTCAACATATCTGACCCTAATGTTCTGAAAGATGGGATCCATTCAGCCTGATATTTCAGATACCCTTTACCTCTTGTATGAAATACAAGGAAATGTGGTCGTCTGAGGAAAAGAAATGAAGGCACAGATGACATATACAGCTAAAAAGTTGTTTTTGAGAAAGTGGCATTGCAAAAGTCATTAAATCTGGATCAAAAGCTACAAAATTTATCTGTTGCTTGCTCAAACCAGAATGTGAAATAATGGAAGCAATAACTTTTTTTTCCCCTCTAGTCTTCCTTCTAGCTTTTGCCTATAGCCTTGGCAACCTAGACTTCTCAAGCTGTATCACAGAGACATTCCATTTTCTATAGTAATTATCCTCCATCTTTTAGTAAATGTTTCACACTGCTGTGAAACAAAATTGAAATCAGCCCAGTGGAAAAGTGAACAGGGAAGGTCAACCTGGAATAGAGGGCGATAAATAAAATGATTGACTTTGCAGACCAGATTACTGTGTTCAATGTGAGAGTGGATGTTATTCTCTGGAGTATTTAAAAGGCTAGCAAGCAGACAGCCATTGGAAATATGATCACATGCTTCAAAAGAAGAGAGAAAAATCTCAAAATGATAGAGCTTATTAAATACCACAAACTTATTAACCAATATATGTATACATACACATCTGTGTTACAAAATGCTCTTAAGATATATTTTAAAATATATCAAAAACCTGGATATTCAAATAGCTTCATGATTCTCCCAGGACAACTAAAGTGGCTCATTTTCTGCTGCTGCAGAGAGTACTTCTCATTCGTTAAAATCTATTTCTTACAGTTCCTAAAAAATAAGTGTAATCCAAATAAATGACTGAAATGAGGCATATCATTGTGCTCACTTGGAGTCTTACAGCACTATATGTATGCGTGCATGTATTCACACACAGCTAGTAGAATTGAGGATTTGCATCACTATGAATTCTTTAAAAGCAGCAAAAAAATAACAAAACATTTTAGGCACATGAAAACCAAATAGAATAATAAGACAGTAAGGTGTCGTTCATATGCAAATGGTATTCAGATACTGAAAGCTGTTTTCTAATTCCAGAAGTTTATATTCCCCCTTTTCCAATTAATTGTGCATGATAAATTTTAATGCAAGTGATGCTTTTGATGTGTACAAAGGACCGGTACTGATACATTGGGCTATATGTGAAGTAGAGTGCCCAGTCACAGTGGTATGTTTCTATAAACACAGGAGTTAGAAAGCTTAAAAACACCATCCAGAAGCAGTTTGAACATTCACAACATGCTCCTTACAAGTATGGAAATATGCTTCAGGTGAGACAGTTCTTTCTATTAACTTGCTATGTCAAACCATGACTGTGCTCCGATGTGAAAAAATAAAACAAAATTAGAATGAATCTTGATACTATAATTTTTAAAACTATCCAAAAATACTTTTATACTTCAATTTAATAAAGCTGAAAAGCTGGTATATAATAAACCACAGTGTTGAATCACTCTTTCATTAAACTTATTGGGTGTGTATACAGTGCATCTAGTGAACTGCCCAGAAGCCCTTTTGGGACTGCATTTGTTGCCTCTACGGGCAACAGACCAGTAAGCACTGCTCCAGGTGTCACCAGACTGCAGACACATGGATCAGCTTAGTGCACTGAGTTGCCCAGCAGCATCCAGACAGACTGTCTCATCCTGGCATTTCACCTGCAGCGTGCAGAGACACTCATAGCACCTCCTCAAATTCAATTGAGTCCGGAGGAAACCTGCAGGTCTTACATCTGCCACCCACCCTTCAATACTGAAACTGCCTCACGGTCTCTGCCATAACAATTTTCCCTCCAAGCTTTCCAAGAAAACAGAATTTCTTAGCAGCCTGAACAAAAACTCTTGAAACATCAGCTGGGAGTACTGATCGATACAAATACAATTCAGTAAACTCCCCAAAACTTTGAGCTGAGATACAGGTATTCATTAGGTAAGCTTGAAAGTGTCTTTTGGCACTTTTATCCTCTCTTTATAGTATTACACTGAGGAATAGTGTGTGATGCAGAATCCAAGCTAACTTCAGTCAAACTAACTCTGAAACTGTAGGTGGTAAAACATTTTGAAGGACAGCTATATTGTTTTGACATTATGCTGCCTATACATATCCAGAACTGAGATCTTCGTAAGTACTTGGAAATATCTTATTTTTCTTTTCTTTTTCCTTATATCTTCAGAAAGCTGAAATGAACAGTACCTCTATGGATAAAAGCTGTAGGCAAATGTGACAAAGATCATCCTATCAGTTTTTAAGCTAAACTCATTTGTTAAGTGAGTAAATGTCAGTATAGAGTAAATCCCAAAATGTATTTTTCTATTGTTTTGTTAGAAAATGATCATTATTTCATATTGTAACTGCGACTGGATGGGGCAAAAATTAAGTATAAAATAAATGTTAAGTATACAAGTAAGTATTAAAGTATAAAATCTTTCATTTTGTTTTCAATATCTGTTTCAGGTAACTGGATATTTCTTCACCAGAACCACAAATCTTATTTTCTGTGCCATTATAATATCTGAAAATAAATAAGTAATTTTTGGAATGTTGATATTGTATAACAAATCTACTGGTGTACTTTTTACTGATTTATTGAATTCCAAAATGCAGCTAGCAACTTGGGAGGATTTCCAGTGCCCATTTCTAATGCTACCTGTGCCATGTTTGCACTTTTATCTCAGGGAAATCTGGCTTTTAACAGAGATCGAATATGTTCCTCCTCTGGTCCATAGCAGTCTAGCAGCTTACATCTAACTCAATACAAAATAAAGATGTATATCTTCTTTTGCTCAAAACTGAATATGTCTGTGTCTAGAAAACAAGTTCTGTGGTCTTGTCGCTACTCATTTTAGTCAATCTAAACACTGGCTAGATTTAATAGATATTTTTATCAGATAACTAACTTAAGCAGCTACAACATGGCCAGCTGCTCACAGAGAAGAGCTGTTTGTGCATGTGGATACAGATGCCAGATTGGGCTGCAAGGATCACAAGATGATGAAGCTGAGGAAGCGGCAGAAGGTTGGAATTAAGGTGAGCAGACATTGGCATGAAGTTGGTACACAGAGTCTCTAAGGAACAGGCATGAAGGGGAAAGATGCTGCTGAATTTTTTTAGAGAGATTTGAGAGCCTTGGAACAAATTATCCCATTATGAGGGAAGACTGGAAATTTGGGCAGGGCTAGACCAGGAGCTCTTCAAACAATTTAAATACAAAAAAGAGAATATACTAATAGCGGAGGCAGGCACACGTAATAAATCAGAAGTATGACAGCATTGCTCAGCTACTTAGAAACAAAAATCAGGAAAGTCCAAGTCCAGCTGGAGTGAAAACTAGCAAAGGACATTAGGGCAAAATTCTACAGGTATGTTAATTACAAAGTGAAGTTAAGAATATATGTGGGTATGCTGATGCACCAGAAGTTTGTGGGGTGTGGACAAACTAATGACAAATGATGCAGAAAATATTTAAGTATTAAATGCCTTTTTTGCCTTGCCTTCACAGTCCTCATCACGTACTTGTACAGTCTGAGGAGGACATGAACATTTAGCACTAAAGGAGCAGCAGATAACAGACTACTGAAGATAGTCTGGACGTATTCAAGTCCATGGAGCCAGATAGTATTGACAGGAGACAACTGCCATTATGAAGCCAGTTCACCATCAGGAGAAGTCCCTGATGGCTGGAAAAAGGTTAAGACTACACCCATATTTAAAGAAACACTTTAAGATCTAAGGAGAATTCAAAATAAAACACTGTGTATGACTGGCACCAGTGTCTTCCACCAAAAGGAGACATGTTTACCTTGGTAAACAAAGTGGAACCCTCTGGCTGATGCCCCACTCTTAGCACTGAATCGCAGAAGAATTTGATTAGATGTAGCCAAAGGCAATGTCTCTCCTACAAATGAAAACAGAAAATAAATTAAGCACACAAAACCGAACAGTTACAACTCCTCAGCATGTAATCAAATATACTGTTAAAATACATAGTTTTATTTTTTCCTCTACAGTTAAAGAAAACATAAATAACAGTATATAAAATTAAATTTGCCATTGGCGGTTTGAAACTTGTCAGAATAAAAAAACTTCATGATTCAACAACATAGACATTCTGGCATTTAGTGTTGATGTAGTTGGAACTAGAGCTCCAATCCACTACTAGTCTGGGGAAACCTGCTGTCATCTGGGGCCAAAATATTTTGTTAACTTTTTTCTGTGACTGACATCATTACCTTGCCTTGAAAAACACTTTAAACAATTAAAAGTATTTGAAAAGTGCCACAGGGATCTTCTTGTGATGTTTACCATTTCAAAATTAAAACTGAAATTAGAAAGAACAAATGCACGACTTGTTTTATGTAGTTGCTTAAATAAAATATATGTTCACACATGAACTATATTACATTATGAACTTTCTAATAGCAATTCAAATTTTAAATATTGAATTGAGAATTAACAAAGATATTTAATATACTTTATCTCCTTTCCTGAGACATCTGTCTACAGTCACGATAAAATTTCAGTAATGAATCACTACAGACAAAATTACAGTACTTTTACACTGCAAGGATGCCAACTCTATATGACAACTGGCTCCATACTCATTGGATTATATCAACCTGTATTTCAGGAAATTCTACTGAAATGAATGCTAACGCAGAAACTTAAAATATCTTAGATAACCGAATAAATAGGATTTATAATTTTTTCGCTTAGATTAGTTTTGTATTATTGTTACTAGTGATTTCATGTAGCAGAATCCTATCCTAAACAAACATACATCAGATATGTCAAAAGTAATAAGTAAAAATCAAAAGTTTAAATTCCCTTCAATTATTTTCAAGTGTCTGCTATGAAAACAGACATTAGTTCTAAATCTTTAATATTTTTGCTGCAGTAAAAGAAGGGTGCTTGGATGAATTGTCTTTTAAATTTAGGTATTAAAAAGCAAATGTTTTGTTGCTGAAATCTTGCTAGAAATTAAAAAAAAAATTAAAATTAACTTGTGATCTTTTATGATGATGCAAATAGCTACGATTCACCAGAGGAAAATGATGAGTTAAATTTTTCAAATAATAAAAGCTTTTCTATAAATCAAATAAATATGTTACACTGTTTTAATATCAAGTATTTCTCCAACTATTCAAAGTGAAACCAAGAAGCCTTGAAAAGCCCTGGACTGCAAAAAGATTAAATGCACATATAAACTTTCCTAAATACTAGGAGCATATGACAAAACACATTCATAGCTGCAGAAATCTATTTGTATATTATCCACTTGAGATGAACATAGTCATTATATATGCTTATACTGTAAATTCTGGCCATGCTGAAATCCATATAAGTTTAATTATGATTTCACAGGGTCAACGTTTTGCTATAGTTACCTGAATGTAACAGCTGGCCTGCTTTTAGTCTAAGCA
>JAOXJM010000023.1:96173247-96185270 GCA_026413425.1 Tringa solitaria | reverse complement strand
TCGTCCTCTCACTGGCAACCACTGAAAAGAGTCTGGCTCCCTCCTCCTTCAACCCTCTAACCATTTCTGCACACTGCAATCCAGAACTGCATAAACTTCCTACACATAATGAGGATCTAGAAACTCAAAAGAGCAACCACAAACAGCAATACCGGGTCTGGCCTTGTCAGCAGGAAAAGCTTATGCAGTCAAAGGCATCTCTGCCCATGAAGACCCTAATATTTTACTCAGCAGTCTAGGGAATGTCATGGTTTTTTTCTTTAAAAATATCTGCAATAGCTGATACTGCTGCTGCTTTTTTATACGGCAATTAACACACGCATCCAGAATGTGTGACACCTAAATTCAATTCATTTTGCCTCTGACGATTTAAACATGCACCTCCTATGATTTCTGCTTCACATAAAGGGATTAGAAAATCAGTTAGTCACAAAGGGAGCAAATGCTGGCTAACCTCTTCAGCATAATAGGTAGGGCATTAAACAGGGGAGGGGGACACTTCTTCAAGGAAATTCATACATTAAACTGTTGGGAAATGAAATGCTGAAATAATCTATGAATCAGCATTCACTGCTACCCGATAAGTACAAACTACTAGACTGGAAAAATATATTCATGTTCACTTCCATTTTCATCTCCTTCAATTAATCTTTAATTCTTTATGCAAAATGAAACAACAGCCTTTAGCCATGTTGGCAAGATCATTCTGCTAGGAGGCATTAGATATAATTTAAAATTTTTTGACAGAAACAAAGGAAATGAAGCCACATCTTACAATCTTGATGAAAGATCAAGCCATGAAGTTTTGCATAAGGAAATGATACAGCTCATCCAGCTATGGTAACTGTAAAATAAAAAACTGCCAATCCCCCTTGAATGATTTCATGCAATATTCCTTATCTAGTACATGTGCTCTACGAGTAACTACTGATTTTAGTACCTTAAATTAAGCAGACAAGTCTTATCATGTGATACTGAAAGAACGCTTTAGTTCTTGGCTACAAAGGGCATTTTTATTTTGCTCTCTCACACCATTACTTTTCTCCGATGCCTTCCAGATTCCTTCTGAGTCCCAGAGACGTGCCCTCATCTTGGGAGGATGATCTGCTTCCCGAGCCCAGACAAATGAAAGGGAAAAAATTTCTCATGCCCCTTATATGAGAAAAAAATCCATATCTGCTTGTATTTTCATTTATGAAATGTATTTCACTGAATATTAACCATGCCCTTCCTCTGATAAAAATCAACTATATCAGTATTAGTATCTACAAGTCTTCAAATTATGCAAACATTGACAGGCACATAGTTTGCCATGAGAAATATTCTTTACTGATCTTAAAGTAATTAAGAGGTTGTTTTCATAGTAAAAGGGTATGATTAATTGGGATTGCACTATAAATAAGTAAGGATAATTTAAATGCAAAAATTTCTTGAGACTGTAAAAGAATTAGATTCTAAGCACTGCAATACCACTAAACATTCACATGTTAAAAACATTCTAGCTAATATATTTCCCTAAATTAAAGAACTACAAGAGAACCATTCAGACATAAAAAAACCCAAATCTGTATTTTTATTTCCACTATAAAACATTATACTTTAAACATCTGCAACGCAAGAACAGGGGACACCTTTCTGATGTCCTCAGTGAATAGCCATGTAACCTTAGATGAGGATGAGGAACAAAGGATAATGACTTCTTTAAGAATACACCCTTGTGTATGCAGCAAAATTATGTTGTCACTGAGTTGTAATGCATACTAGTTTAATGTTGCTAATTTAAATAAAAATGTGCTCATAGAAAGAAAAGCACAAACTTCTGAAGCACTAAGTGAGGAATAAATTCTCTAAATCTCAGCCCCCAAACTCTTTCTTCATAGTTTGGCCATTAGTGCTTAAAAAAGTTACTATCATCATATCTACATGGCTTGTTACTTAGCTTAAACTAGCTTGTACTAAACAAAATTTGTTCTGTAAATGTCAGCTGTTTATATGGTACCAATTCAGTTTCTTCTCTTCTCAAATCTCCCAAGCTATGGAAGTCTGCCAAACTACAGCATCCAAAAGACAAGGTCCCTTGAACTCATCTTTTAAAGCAAAAAAAAAAAAAGGTCCTGGCTTTATATTTCAAAAAGGTGGAAAGTGGATAAAAGGAGATTAATTCTCTATTATAACTTTTGAATCTTGTGGACTTTTTAAAGTTAATTTTATTTATTTATTATAAAATCAAAACTATCCATCTTAGAATTCAAAAGGCATGCTCTTATTGAGTGCATACCACCTATGTCCACATGTAAAAGATTTTAGAGGAGGAACTATATGCTTTCTTTTCACTATTGTTTCTGAGCTGTCTGTTGTAACCTTGATGAGGACTGCAGCAGACTGGAAAATGCTACCTTATCAAATTGTTCTTTTATTCCCTTGCAGTGAGAGCAGTCTATCTGGAACAGATCCTCGACCCCATTCTTTGTTCTTTTGCTTATTAAAGTCACTTAAATTCTATTTACATAAGTAACTTTTTTTCTTCTTCTTTCATTGTCTCACTTGAAATTGGATAAAAGGAAGCTGCAGAGGTTAGGTCTTTTGAAGAACATCAAACACTTGCTGAATATGAACACAAACTCTACAAAACAAACAAAATTCAGGCATTCTTGAAGTGCTTTGAAACATAGTTCATGTAAAATGTAACGATAACTTTGTTTAATGGAAAAGTTTGCCATATGATTTTTTTTCCATACAACTTGCTAAAAGGTTTGACAGCATTTTAAGCAGATCTCCAAAGCAGAGATCAAATAAAAGTAGTACGTTGTCAGTTTAAAGGCTTCTCTGCCACAAAGCACTCTACTGAGTGCAGAATATCTTTGTTGCATTTATAAAATTGTGCAGCAGTTCATAAAATATGAGAAGCAGCCGAGCTCAGACAGCTGATAACTCTTCGTATTTTGGCTGGACAATATTGTTACCCAGTAGGATGGTCATGCAACATTAAAACAAGAGCAAAGGGGATAGGGGTAAAGCTGAACCAAGCACGTATGCTCTGTCTTCACATAATAGCAAAATCTTAGGGCTTCTCCACTGATTGAGGGGTCTCTAAAGCTGAGCATGAGACTTCCTGCTAACGGGGATGTTGTATCAAGCCAAGGTGCACATGGAGTTTCCACAGAACCTCTCTTGCACCGTGCCTTAATCTTGGAAACATTAACAGTCCTTCACCTCCAGTTCTGCAGCCAGCTCTTCACTTGTGAGCCTGTAACCTTTTGTCTACACACTGCCAGGCTGCTGCGGAAGTACCTTCGCTCTGGTACCACAAATGCACTTGTTCTCCCCTGGCACTGCTGAATTCAGAACCAGTGTTATGCTGCTTTTCTCCTGAGAAGTGACTGACATTGATTTTTCAATCACACTATTCTCACCCCACTTCTTACTCTCTTGCCTTGTACCCTTTAGCCTATAACTCTACGCTAAGATTCCATCACTCCAAACCTGGTGGCTTTTAGCCTGTAAATTCATGTTGGATTAGAGCAGATAATGAGCAGGTAACAGTTATTTTAACACACATTAAGTATTACACAACAATATATATGCACAAAGCTTAACTACTGCTCAGTCTGTAGCACCCACACATGCCCCTTTCAGTGCTAACAGTATCATAAGTTACCAATGAGGAGCTTTAAAAAGTCTGCATGAAAAATATAACTGTACTAGGGAGAAAGCAGGAAGATACTGGCTTTTTTTTGTCATTACAATCATCATCATTGTCACCACTACCTTTACTGGAGAGATATTTGTCTGGGGACTCTCTCCTTCCTCTTCCCAGCTGGTGCCTGAGGAGTGGCTTTCCCTTTCTTCTTTCTCTCTCCTTCCCTTTTTTCCCTTCCTTGTTTGCTTCTCTAAGATAGATTTCAAGTCCAAGTAGGTCATCAGCTATGGACTGCACTAATGAAGCATGTGCATGTAAGCCTCTCTCAGCAGTCTTTAAGCAACACCTGTATGATGATGGTAAGGTTAGAATATCTCACTGAAAACCTAACTGAAACACCTTGCCGAAAATAAGCATCTTATTCCATATTTTTTGGTACCATTCCATTGCAAAGAATAATGGGATAGGAAAGGAAGAACTACGCAGATAAAGCCTTTTTTGAGGTTTGCTTAATTAGTTTTGAATCCATATGGTACTGACATAAACTACCACTCAGGTTCTCAAAACAAATCCTACCATGTTAATTGGCCTCAGGGGATTATTTGCAGGATCCAAGGGGCAGGTTTTGGATTTAGTATATTTTTTGTTGGTTTTTTTTTTGTCTACTCTCTCTAGCATCATCTGGTAATGACCTATGAAGATAACAACTCTACATTATTTGTTTTATCAAGAAAAAATATTTAGCATATACAATATTAAAACGTAGAAAGATGGCCAAAGGATGACCTGAGACAATCATTATTCCTTCTGACTATAGGTGATTAAAATTTCATACCAGGTCTCATGCTAAGGTGATTAAGGTCTCCTACAAATCACTCCTTCTTTTCATTCTGAAAACAGTCAGATTGATCACCATGCAACAGCTGAAATCTGTTAGTGTTTCATGAATATTAAAGTTTCAGTTTTGAAACAGAGACAACTAAAACCTGTAATTACTATATTGCACCATATTTTGAAGATCCATATACATTAAGACTAAAACAGTAACTTGAACAAATCTTCAAATTTCTGTCAAACATTGACAGAAAAATGAGGGATTAAAAAACACCTTTCAATTATATTTATAAAAATTCAATGTTATAAGAAAAGAAAATAGAAAATATTTTTAAAAAATCTATTAAATACATTGTATGGAACAGAAAACAACCTAAAGATTAAACAATTTAGATGTGACAGCATAAAAAAATAGAGTTCCTAAATACAATGGATCCTGGATTCACGCACATCTTTATCAGAGAATTCATCAGAGACTCAGCTACTGATGTTATAGAAAATTTCTTGCTCATGAGCAGCTCTTAAATGAGAACTCTCTCTGCCTAAACACTAACGAAAAGTGAATAGCAATTTTCAGACTTAGTTCGACTTCTCAGAGGTGAATTCCAATTCAAATTTTATGCTACAGAGAATTTAAAGAAAACAATGAATGCCAGATCTCAAGGGTCTCACAGAAATCTACAGTGCTATTCAGGCTAACAAGGTTCCCACTTACGTTTCAATCTCGATGGAAATTAACTCAATGCTACAACATGACAAAGTGTATTAATTATAATTGATGATTTTGCAATGAATACTAACTAAACTATTAAAAAGAAACAACTTATTAAAGAGTGTCAGCAATTTATTGTAGCACCCTACCATTAATTATTCATGTAGTATTTATTATAACAACTGAACATGATAAATTAATGTGATATTAATGTGAATACCAGTGAACAATACCATGGTGAAGATTTAACTCAAATACTGTATTAATGCAACATTAAAAATCAAGTGCCATGTAAAATTTAATAAAGAAGCAACACTGCTTAAACATGAAATGGAAACATTAAGTAGTTGTTTCTTTACAGCTTTTAAGTTTTTCACAGCTTGCTTTAGGAACACTCCATACAGTTAAAATGATTCACAGGTGACAGGGAAGTAATTAAAGTTAAAACCCAGCCACAAACAAACAAACAATAAGCACTCAAAGCCAAGTTTGTTGTATTAAAGTGTTATGCTTGAACTTTATGCAATAATTACCATGAAAGGTTAGTTTGAACTGAGTATAGTGTACACTCTATAGTGTACAAGTAATATTTTAATGATACTTTTTAGGTAAAATTTATCACAGTTCTTAAGAAGATGGTGAGCAAGGAAAACCCAGACAAGTAGACAGAAGCAGCATGCAAATCAGGTAAAAAAACAAAAGTTTAGACAATCTCTGAAAGGTGAGTTGAAGAACTAATTCAAACTTTCCTTCCCATTATCATGTGATGTTCAAATGCCTAAATCCTGGATGAGGTGATCAAAGTGTTTAGTTAGATGTCCTTGTGAACAGGGGAAAATAACCATCTCTAATAGCAACAGTAGCTCTTCAACTGAGTAGGGAGACTACATAAAGGTCATTCACATTAGCAAACACATTAGGGAGTTAAAAGAAAACAATTAGCAAATAGAACTAAATATTCACTTTTTTTTTTCTTATAATCTTATCACCACCTCAATTTTGCAGTTAATATCACAGTCAGAATACGATAGAATAAGGTCGATTTATTATTTTTGTACCTAAACTTATAGCAAAGCCAGATCTTCTGTCACCTAATAAACAAACATTTATTATATAGTATCCCTCAGAGATTAACAAATACAACAGGGTGAATTAGCAATTTCTGAAATATCTTTTGAAAGACGAGGTACCTACACTGAACCTTGCAATTCACTGTAAACATCTCTCCACTCAGGTTTCTACCCATTGCCTTTGAACATGAGTGAACAGCACATCTTTCACGAGTAGGAGGGAAGGAAAGAATTTCATCAACATACCAGAGCACACAATAAAGAATACCAAAAGCCCCATTCCTCATCTGTTACAGGATCACTGCAAATGATAAAGTCATGCTTCAAAAAGTACTTAGGAGACGAGTTAAGTGTACATCAGATGCATGCATTTGAAGTTGCAACCTAAACTCCCTCCTCTCTCTGAGTACTTATCAGCCCCCTACCTCTGGAGACCTGTATACTCTCCAGATACCTCGTTTCATGTCATGTTTCCACATTTGCACAGGCTCCACTCCCCACAAGCCTGAGAAGGTACTTGCCACTGGTATCCAACAAAATGAAGCAGAGCAGCATCTAACTTCTCTCAGTACTGGCAAAGCCCTTGCAGTGTGCAGAGGGGAACATGAAATTCCTGGGGCCAGGGACAGCATTCTGCACTGCAGCATGACCGTGAAACCATCGGACTGTGGCTCTGAGTTGGAAGAATGTATACATTGTGGGGACGGGGAGCATTTTCTGGATTCAAGACCTATTTTTAAGGTTCATTGTGTTGGTTCATTGAATTGTTACTTTCAATTTTTAAAGAAAAAGTACTTCTAGGAATGCTTCTTATCTTAACCTATGATTCTTCCAATTCCCGTGTTAACAGTAGCACAACCTGAATACAGAGTGGTAGAAAGCTCCTGACTAGTTTGACTTAAAGCAAACTGGAAGGTAAGAAAAGTATAATTAAAAGCACAGTACTGATTTGCTAGACGAGATCTAGGAAATCTGCCTTACTAACAGACAAAATGGTGTGATTTCTGTTTAAAAGGCCACAGGATAGCAGACAAAACCTGATTGTGATGGTATCCTTTAGGTGGACATTAGCCTCAGAATCATGGACTTCAATGACTAAGGAGTCACTCCACCTCATTCACCAAGCTTCTGAGATGGGCACAGTTTTGGGGATGTGCAGAACTGCATGACTGCCGAAGACCTTTACACTTGGATCTCTACTCTAGGGGGACAAAATCACTAAAAGTTGGGCTTTGTTCTCAGGAAAAAGCAGTCAACTGTGCAGTGTAAATGAAACTGTTAACAGAATCGTGGAATTATAGGTAGAGAAAAAAAAGAGCTATTACTGGAAGGTAAAATTGAGAAGAATACGTATTCACATTCTTGGGAATTTTAACACAGCCATGAATAAGTATGAATGTATGTATGCATTTGCAATTATTTTAAAGCAAGCGACATAATGGAATAAATTATATATATGGAAATAGTGTCAATAACCCATCATAACCACAATTAGTAAACAAATGCATCTTTTTGCAAAAATATTTTTTTCTGGAAAACACTGGAATAATAATTGAAGCAATAACAACAAAGCAACAAATAATAACACAGGATGAAATGTCAATGAAGGAAGGGGAAAGAAATTGTTTTCTGTTTTCACATATCAACTAGACAAAGGTAATCAGGGGAAGTTTGTTTGTACTCCAGTAGCTTGGGTTTTATATAAGTGTTTTGATATAAGTGCCAGTTGCCTGTGCATAATTTATAAAAGGTTTTGATCAATTAGGAAGTGGAGTCTTCTACATGGATTTAATGACAGATGTCTTAGAATCAGTCTATAAATTCATTCAAAAATGAACATAATCCAAACACAAAAAGAAAATGTTGAGCTCTCAAAAAATAAATTTCCTTTCTCTATGAATTACAGACTTACCATGTATACACATGATTGGATATATACCTCTAAATTATGCGTGGGAGAATATAAAGGTATATCTGTATCTGGCACAGTAAGTGGTTACATTAGTCCTGTAAATTCATGGTTAATTCAATGGCTGATACTTCATTAAGCTAATTATTGATACTGTGGTAATCTTTACAACTTTGCAATATGTTATTCACATTATGAGGATAACCGAATGAGCATTTCTAAGAGATCAGGTAGTACTGTATATTACTACTGCACATTATGTAGGAAAAGCTTTCTAAAAGACAAAAACATTTAAAAACCCAAAACATATGTGACAACCATGTAAAATGTCTCTTTTCTTCAGCACAAGGGAACAGTATTACTGCAGAACAAAAAAAAAATAATATCTGAACTAAACTAAGCATATGTTTGAATGGAACACAAAGCCCACCAGAAAGAGGGAAACACCAAACCAAAAAAAACCCCAAACAACCCCAAACAGGCAAATATCCCAATTTTTATAAGACCTATAACTTCTTGAAGATTCCAATAATGAGCTCAAACAACATTCAAATTTTAATAAGAAATAATTAGTATAGATTTTCTTGTTACTTAGTATATTGTAGACATGCATTTTGTTTCCTCTTCTAAGAAAATTAATGTCTGGTAACAAGTACTGACATGAAATTAAAGTAGGCAAACAATTTCATATTGAATTTACATACTTAAAATTATAACTTTTTGAGTTACTAAACTGATTTTCTATTCACGCTTACAGAATAGCTGAACACTCTTAAAAATTAGAGAAAATAAAATGTTAGGTTCAAAGTGAGTATGTGAATATTATTCTAGTGATCAATATGGACTGAAGGAGTTACTTCTCCCTGTCAAAGGGAAGGCTCAGGAGTATCTCATCACAGTATTCCAGTGTGGCTACAAAGAGGACGGAGGCCCTCTCTTCACCATGAACCACATGGAGAAGTCAGGGGGGCAATGGGTACAGATTGCTCTCAATACAAGAAAGAAATTTTTTACAGTGAGATCAGTCCCAGGTATGTGTTAGAGCCCTCATCACTGTAGTTTTCAAGGTGCAATTGGACAGGGTGCTAGATAATCTCATTTTAGCTCCCTTCTCACAAACAATTGGACTAGTGGATCTTCTGAGCTACTTTCCAACCTGGGCTGTTCTATGATCCTGTGATTCTATGATATAGGATAGTGCATACTTGGTTAGCCAACATTCACAGAGAAACAGTGTTAAGAAGCCAGTGATACTTCTAAAATTAATCAAACTGAAAATAGCCTGAGACTTAAACCTAGAACTTCCAAAAGAAGAGCAAACTCCATATGATATTGGTTTGTCTTTCATCTGTTACTTTATTTCATCATGGATTAAATAAACCCAAATTTGTAAACTATATATGTGTATCTTAGGTGTATATACAATATAGGTGATGTGAATTTTTTCAGATGTATACGTCCCTTTAAAACAAACAAAAGAAATAAGCTGAAGTTGAGTTTTTCCCTTAATGAAATAAAACCTTACTTAAAACAAGAATCCTCTCAAAAAAACCCATTTAGAGGTGTGTGGAACTATTTGACATTTTATAAGCATTATGCCAGTAGTAGCTGATCAGATTCACTTTACACAGTGGTGATAAAACCATCTCATAAATGAAATACAGCAACTGTACAAATTTTATAAAATCCAGCCCAGAGCTTTTCCCTGAAAAAGAACTATTCATTCACTTTGAGCTTATAGTTACTGATTTTTAACAACAGCACACTCATTTTCAAAATTACCCTTTACAACGCTGTAGTACAGTTTGTAGTTTATAAACTTAAAAAAAAAAAAAAACCCAAAACAACAAACCCACAATAGTTTAGAGTTAGAAGAATAAAACCACAATATGAAAAAAAGACCCTTACAATCAGGTGGGGGACTCTAAAAAAAAAAATCTGTTTTCACCTAAAAGCATAACGTTTCTTTTTCCTGAAAGACAAAGTATGAAATTTATATGTTATTTATAGCAATCATAAAGTTCAATAATTAGATTTACATTTTCTCTCATAAGACATTTTGGTTTTATTTTCTATCGCAATTCTAACTATTCCTCTAATTTATTTTTTTTCCTCTAAGTAAGAGACATGCATTACTTGTGTCTTGCACTGACTTTAAAGTTTGTACAGCTTGGGGATCAATCCTTTCAACCCAAGCACTTTGTTCTCTGCCCAGCATTCTGACACATGCCATGTGCTATTAACGATTTGATGAATGAAATGAAAGCATGTGACCACCTACCCACACACCTTGGCAGAGGTGCACTCCATACACGCCGACCACCTCCCAGGCAGGTAAGTTTATTAGCACCTTCCAGGCGATATCCAGGGAAACATGAAAAGATCAAGGAATCTCCAACACCAAAATGAAAACCAATTCGCCTACTGAAGGCAGGGACACCAGGATCATCGCATGGCTCCAGATCGTACTCTGCACACAATAAAACATAATATATAAATAAATGGGACAAGTTGTTCATGCGGAAAAAAAAAAAAAAAAGCTTCCCAAATTAGTTGTATTGTGTCAGAATGGAACACTTGGAAAACATGTATTTCAGAGTTATGTTCTCTACTAAAACCCAGCAATGTTTCTGTATGTGTATTATGACTATATATACAGTAATTATGTATCTATTGTGTCCCACCCACACTACTTTTATTTTCTTAATTTCAGGGGCTGTAATCAGCTTTTACTGTGAATGGTTTACTGTAATTTTGTTTAATTACATCCTTTGTATATAATTCTCAGTTAATTTCATCTGAACACCCAAACAGCTTTAGAAGTGAGACTTACAGTTGAAAAAAAATCATTATGTAATTAAGATAATATAATGAAAAATCAAACAAGGGGGCAGGTGAATGAAAAGAAATATGACCATATTTTCAAAAAGTGTCCTTGAGTTTCTTTTTTTGTCTCTTTTATAACCATGCATCAGGAATAATTCAGGCTGACTCAGAACAAATTAATGGGAAAAAGTCACATCTGTTACATACAGAGGGTCTGCACTGCATTCAGTAAATATCTGACCCACACATTCCCTAATCCTCACAGAGTATGCTGGGGAAGTATCACTATATGTTTGACCTGGTTTGTGATGTTTTTTTCTTCCTTGGATATTCACTACTGACCACTGCTCAAGAAGAGATGATGAGAAAGTCCAACCTTAGATCAAAAAGTCTGATTTTATATTCTTCAGAATATAAATATGATCCAAAGACCCAGGAGATCACTTAGAAGAGAGACACTTCTGATAACCGATAAGAAATGACATTTTCTGAAACATTTACTTTAGAGGTTGGTGGAATGTATGGTCAAATCCACTTATTTAGAGAAAGAAACTACATTTAATTAGGGGAATGAATTAACCCAAAGTTTCCAAATGAGTGTTTAAACAGCTGACTTACTGAATTAAATAAATAAAGAAATCCTTGTCTATAGTATCTATGTTGTGGAAGGTCCTGAATAGTAGGAGGAATCTATAAACCACACTATTTTCTACTGGCAAAAGTTCTAAAATGTAATAGTGTTTTCACTACTTAATATTTCTCAAAATATTTATTTTATTTAACTTATGACCTATGATGGCTATCTATGTGTATATCAGTTGTAGATAGGGCATAAACCTTTGCTTGTGTTTGAAAAATTCTGTGATCCCCCTATTTTGTCACTACAGTTTTTCACCTTGCAATCATAAAGATATTTTGTGTATTTTCCACCAGTTACCTAGCCCTCTAACATTTTGAGTTATTTATAAATAAACTACCAGAGATATCATTTAATATTCACATTTAGATTCCAAACTTACAAAACTGCTGACC
>JAOXJM010000023.1:96145199-96168395 GCA_026413425.1 Tringa solitaria | reverse complement strand
TGGAGCTATACACTGAACAATTAAAAAAAAAACAAAATTACCAAATGGAGGCTCATTAACCAAGCGTTATCCATTATGCTTATAGTGATAGCAAACGATTGTAGAATTTAATCATCTAATGAGCTGTAATGGATACACACAAGGGAAACAAATTAAGACTCTCTATTGGGATGAAAGGGATCTCTTTTATTTTGTTACTACGCGCAGTAGGTTGACCTTGGGTGGCTGCCAGTCCCCTGCCCAGCTGCTCTCTCACTTTTCCCCTCAGTAGTACAGGAGGAGAAACATAGATAGAACAGAAGATAGAACATAAGATGAAAAAGCTCATGGGTTGACGTAAAGACAGAGAGATCACATGTCAATTACCATCAGAGCCAAAGCAGACTCAATTTAAGGAAAGTTAATTTCATTTATTGCCAAATAAAAATAGGGTAAGATAGTGAGAAACCAAGACAAAAACTAAAACATCCCCATTGCCACCCCCTTCTTTCCAGGCTCAAGTTCACTCATTCCCAACTCCTCTCTCTCCTCACCCCTCCCCAGGTGGCATGGCAGGGATGGGGAATGGGGACTGTGGTCAGTCCATAACAGCTCCTCATTGTTGCTCCTTCCTTATCGCACTTTCCCCCTCCTGTAGCCTGGGTCCTTCCCACAGGCTGCAGTCCTTCAGGATAAACCTTCTCCTGCCCGGGCCTGCATGGTCTGCAGCTTCCTTCAGGGAATATCCACCTCTTCTGACAAGAGGCCGGCCAATGGTTGCAGTTTGCATTTCTGCTCTGCTGCGGTCTCTTCCATGGGCTGCAGGGGAATGTCTACCTGGAGCACCTCCTTCTTCTCTGACCTTAGCATTTGTAGGATTGTTTCTCACACTTTCTTTTCCTCACACACTTAAGCAGCATTTTGCCCTTTCTTAAATATATTACCACAGAGGTGCCACCAATTTGGCTGCTGGGCTGTGCCAAATCAGTCAGAACCAGCTGGAATCACCTGTACTCAGCACAGGGCAGCCTGTGGCCTGTCTTCACAAAGGCCACCCCTGCTTCCTCTCTGTAACCAGACCTTGATGGTTAAACCTTGTAAACCTTGATGAGTATACCTGATGGATTGTTGCATGAGCCTGGAAACAAGAATGACTGAGTTAGATAGAACCTCTACAGTGAAAGGGGACATTGTTCCTTCTTCTGGGAGAAGCTGAGCATGTCCAGACAAAATCCTTGAGAATGCTGGCTGTGGTGGGTAAAATGGCAATGGAGAGTATGAAGGACACAGCCAGCATAAAGCCTGCAGGAAAAGGAAAAACTAGAAGCTGGCTGAAAAGAGCAGGTAGCAAACACATAGTCAAGCCTCAGCGATAACAGAGGGACCCCAGAGAAGCCTGTGTAGAGTTTTTTGCAAACCCAAAAGCCACTGACTTGTTAAAAAAAACCTGCCCACAAAGGGACAGGAAGTGTATGTGTGTGTGAACCATTTATAAATACTTTAATGTTTGTTTTCAGGCAATTACTTTGATCTACTTTATTTTGAAAAAAATTATCTGTTGTGTGCCTGTTTAAATGACACTGGGCTTTGGAGTTTAAAATTCCTTGTTTAAGGGACAAAAATGTAGACATATCCACCTCAAAGCTTTGGCACCCATTGCATAAACTTAAGCATTTTCACAATAACTTTCACATTAATTTCAGTATTTCAGTGCTGGGTAGGAAAGAATGCTGTAAGTTGGCATGAGTTCATATGGGTGATGTCATCACTCATAAATGCTGTGAGAGCCTTGAGGAAGATTAGTTCTCCTGGGGTCTTTAAAGATTTTATGTGCTTCATCACAGCTCACCTGAATTTCTAGAATGAATCTTTCCAGTTTACTTTTTGCCAAAGAAGTTCCTTCCTCAAAGCCAACTGCTGACAGTGCAAAATTCTCTATAGCAGGGTGTTAGGCATTTCCTAGGGCCTGAGCCCACTAAATACATGCTGAAGGTGCTGGTCCTCTCAGCTGCCCGCGTATCTATAACTGTTTCGGCAGAAGTTGTACTTATTTATCCAGGACTATCACTCAGCCTTAGGAATGAAGAAGGAGGAATACAAAACTAAGGAAAAAAATTATTTATCAGGGCAGAAAGTAAAGGTTTTAGAATTATAGATATTAGGGTTGGAAGCAGGACTACAAACAAAAATATCATAAAATGACTCTAGATTGCACAGAGAAATATTCCCTGTACCCTCCAACTATTCTTATATCTCAGATAGAATTGAGATTTGAAAGCCTGTCATCTAGTTTTCATGAGGTGTTTCTGCTATACTTAAATTCTAGATGTATAAGTTTCTTCTAGACTTGACTGCATGCTCTTCATGGAAATGCATCCTGTTAACTGACATAGTGAATAGCTTCCCTTCACCTGGCTTAAATTGCTTAATATAGACTCAAAAAACCCTTTAAAGTCTATAATATTCTGCACTGTATGTGCCCTAAGTAAATATTAATTGCATATGAAATTTTAACTTTGATACACATTACATTTTTTTCAGACAAACTATACTTCTTGTTTTGAGTTTTGTGAGAGCAGATGGAGGTCCACAGTACAGCTCTTAAAATTCCTTCCTCTTAGGGCACCCTTCCATCCCTGCCTCAACACATCAGATGCTTTGGGATTCTGAGTCACATATACCAGGTAAATTCTTACCAGTTTCTTTTTGAAATGGTACCTTTGAAATGATTACATTGACTACATTGTTACAGACTTTTGCAAGGAGACCAAAAGCTGTAGCAACCCTATCAACTTCCAAGTTCCTGACTGAAATAGTGATGCTGTATAGATAAAAAAGTCAGCTCATAAAACAGAGCTTCATTCTTGGGGAAAAATATTCAGTAAGTAAGGTTTAGCAATCATAAACATAGCTGAGAAGAAATAATTATGCCCTGCTGCTTTGGACAACAGTGTTTGGGTTTTTTCTTAATAGGAGATAACATAAAACAAGATTAATAGTGGACAGAACTGAGATTCCTGACTACAAAAAGACAGCATTAAACTATATATGAGAAATTCTGGCATTACAGTCATAAATTTTGGGCTCACAGTTGGAAAGAGTTGATTTAATACTATTCATAACAATTGGCTCAAGTAAATAAAAGATTAAAGTCTCGGTGAAAACCATATCTTTTCTCTCCCACCCTACATAATGCAGTATTTCCCAAGAACAGCATGCTCAGTAGCATGCTGAAAAAATTGTTCCTCCACTTCACCCCACATAGAAGTGGGAATTAGATAAACAGATGATTCTAACCTATAATTTAATCACTCTCTTTTCAAAGGAACATAACACACAATCCAAAGTAAACAGCAATCACACAAACAGATTTTGTACATCACTGAATAATTGAAAAATATGGACAGTCATCCTCAAAAACTTCTCTGTCAATATTGACATTTCATCAACCATTTATCAACCTGCTGTTGTTAGCTATATTAGATGCTTCATTGATTATTAAAATGCATATTTTGGAAACACTTAGAATTGTAAGTTATATTTAGAAACTGCTTTAATAATTAGATCCCATTAGATCTCTAAAGAGGAAATTAATTTGTTGCAGTAGTGCATGAAGCATACAACAGGTATACCGTTTTATACACCTATGCTTTTCCTTTCACAGGTCAAATAGTTAAAATAATTAGAAATATGGAATATTAAAGTGTAAGATTGCTAAGAGTTGTCTAAAGAATTCTCATTTCACAAAATGCATGAAGAAAAAAAATCAGGTAAGAAAAACAGAAAGCAAAACATAGCTATGTGCCTTAAGCACGATGTTACCCATTCAGCTACGTATGGAACAGTTGCTCTGTTATGCACTGAATTTCAAAAATGTTTTGAACAACGGGAGTGTTTCAGCTGGAAGCTAGAGTGCTATTCTTTGCCATCACTATAGATTCATCCAGAACATCAATAAGGCAGATGACAAAGTGACTTTTTGGACAGAAAGAGAAGAATATTCGCCAATAAAAAAGTTGATTATATAGGCAGGCTTATTCTAACAATGTCATTGCTTTGAAAAATTAATATCTTTTTTTAAAAGAAATAGAGTAGGAGGTTGCTTGTTAGAATGCAGTTCCAAGAATTAGAACTAGAGGACACACAACTAAATTAGGAGAGGGCCCATTCCCTAGCTTCAAGTTCGAAACCCGACTCAGCTAACGTTCATACAGATAAAATCTTGCCCACCTCAAAATCATATGGGCTTCTCCCTGTTACCTTTTGAGAACAGTCTCTGGTTAAAGTTATTTCTAGAACTATGCTCATGTACTGATGCTACCTGGCAAGGGTCAAAATCATACAAGGGAATGTGCTTAAACTGTATGAATGACTGCAAGACTGGAGCCAAGGCTCAAAATATTCTAACTTCTTGCATCAAGTGGCCATAAACACTTCCCTGCAATTTTACAAAGGTGAAATGGCATCAAACTGTTACCAAAGATGGGCCTCTGTTTGTTTATAACCATATGCTTACTAAAATGTTGTTTGCTTCCTACTAACCTTCTTACTGTGTGAGAAAATAATTACTGAGCTTCTTATTGTTTGAGAAAATAGTTGGCCACTGAGCTGATAGTGATAAGGATGCGATAACAAGAAGTAGTTAATCACTTCAAGGTTCAATAGTATGTGTCAAAGTATGTACTCCTATACCAATTAGGACACAGCAGGGGCTACTTCAAGGAACAACCTTCTCATCTTCAAGATGTTAACTTACGAGTAAACTTTTACTGTTCTGAGATGACTCAATACCTTAAATGGATAATGTGAGGAAGGGTATCCCTACCCAAACGACCACCAGGAACTCATGCTTGCACCAAAGTGTTTTGCTGACGCTGCAAAATTTAATATGCGTGTACAAAAAAGGCTATTTGGTCATCCTGATGAATATGTAAGCCTATGTTGAGTTATGTACTAGTTAGGCAGAATTATGAGAATCTTTTGCATGTAAATAATGGGTGAATATCCCCGGTAAGGTGTGCTAGATTTGTGGATTTCCACCTAGCACCTGACATCGAATAAAGCAATATCTCCTCTTTAAACTGTTTCTGATATCAAGAGCTTTTGTTTCAGGTAACAAAAGAACTGCAAGTCTGCATATACACTGAGTCTCAATGTTCTTCCAGCAGCTCTTCAGACTGTAGTGATGAGTGACTGCATTTGAATTGTTTGCTGTCACAATACTGATACTGAAACTAAACACTGTTACATCACTAAAAGCTGTGATGCAGTCAACAGATTAAAAAAAATCCTGTTAGAGAAACATATTGATGAAGTTATAAAGGACATGGGGAAGCAAAGGTTCTTGAAAATGAGAAGCGAGAAGTGGGAGAGTGAATTTAGTGGAAGCGGGGGTAGAGGATGAAAGGGAAAAGGGGGGGTCGTGGTATTATTGCTCGAGCTTTTTAAATTCCTCCTTCACATAAAGCTGAAAAAAATCTTTCTCTAAAGAATATCTGGAAGGTATTTCCAAGTGACAGAGCAAAACGCAATCAATTTTAGGAGATTACTTGCATGCATATTATTTTTTTTAATGAAATATGGATGTCATTTAAATTGGCAGAACTAGCATGTCACCTCTGTCCTGCCCGTTGCTGACAGGGACCACAGACGTCTTAGCAAAGTTCTAGACTGAACTCCAGGGCTGGTTGCTTCTAGGCACATGAGGCTGTTATGCCCCCCCTCCTGCCTGTCAAATCATCCCTTTTCTAGACTAAACAAGTACAGACTTTTCAATGCCTCCATATGTCTCCTGTTTTCCGTGTTAACAACGTACTATTTTTAAACTGGGTCCCAAACTGGACCAATATTCTCTTCAAATTAAATAATTATTTTCCAAGTCCTAGATAAAGTAGTCCTGTAAACAAAAATTGTCTTTTCTGTCATTCTTTTCTTTTTCTTTTTGATGATTGACTACAACAGCAAGAAGATTTTACTTTTTTGCATTACTACTACATTTTCATCTAAACTATTTATGTTCTGTGTAAATACCATATCTTTTTCTACTGTATTTCTATTATGCATTTGTGCATGTCATTTCTCCTTCCCCATCTGCTTAGCAAGTTTCTTCACAGAATTTGATCATTTATTTTTTTTTAAATTTCAGACCATTTCTCCAGCTCACCAAGCTTGTTTTGAATTCTAACCCTCTCCATCATAGCACTTGCTGTAGTAGTAGGTTGGGACCATCCTCAGCTTTTGTAAGTGTACTTCTTATATTATCATCAAAATTGTTAATAAAAATATCAGATAGTTTTGGATCTAGGCCAGATCACAGTAAGATCCTTACAAATTTGAGTTAGACAATGAACAACTAATTGCTGGCTGCTCTGTGCATAAAAATTTTCTAAATTGTTCACAGCATCGCAGGGTTACATCACAGCTGAGGTTGGAAGGAACCTCTGGGGGTCATTTGGCCCAACCTCGCTGCTCAAACAGGGTCACGTAGAGCTGGTCGCACAGAAGCACATCTGGATGCATTTTTAGTGTCTCCAAGGAGGGAGATACCACAGCTTCTCTGGGCAAATTTTTCCAGTGCTCACTGAACTACCTGTTGCATCTCTAATATTTCATCTAGACCAAATTTCTATATTTTCTCTGGAAAACTTCTAAAAGCATTTTAAATGTCAACACAGAGCTGTTTCCTTCTTTTTCCATTCCCAAATCTACAAAACCAGATAACTCATCAAAAAAGACTGGTGTGACATAATCTGTTCTTATCAAATACAAATGATTTTTTCCTTATCACTTTGTTTATCAGCTTGAAACTAGTATCTTTAAAAAGTGAAGAAAAAATTAATGGCCTTGATCCTTCTGGCCCTCATCTTTTCTTCCCCCCCGCCCCTCCTTTCTTTTAAAGGTGTGCCCTTCTACAATTGTTTGAAAGTTTCCTACAGTTTTGAATTTTCAGACATAATTTTCAGTGGCGTGAAGACCGCTTCTGCTTTGCCTTTAAGCATAACACAGGAAATTTCAACAGTTCCTGATGAATAAAATATATTTAATTATCTCAGTATTATGTAGTACCCTCTTCCCATATGCTGCATTCTTACATTGTAAATGTTCACTGAACCGGGTTAAGTACATGGTCAAAATTCAGCTTTTCTGTAAATGTTGCAAAACAGACACAGAATGTCTAGCCTTCCCTGGGACATCTGATGTTTGCTCATATTTCTATTAAGTAGTGATTTCATTATTTTTTCTCTTATTTTGTACATATTTATGGATTTTTTGTTGTTACTGCCTTTCTATCTCCTGCTTCTGTAACAAATATGTACACATATAACATAACAATATGTAGATTATCTACTTAACAATATGTAGATTTTCTGATTTTATCCTAAGAGATCTGTGTTATTCTTTGATGGTCATCTATAGCAATGTTTTAATATAATCAACACTTACAAGACTAACTTTTTGTTTACATATCATTAAAAGGAATTTTTCAACAGCTACAGAAATCGACAGTATTTTTTTTTCCTCTCCAAAAAAGTACAATTTTCTGTTGGGCCTTAATATCATATCTTTATAAATGACTTTCAGAATTCATTCCTAAGAACATTCACTTACAATTTCTCAAGTTCGGTGAAGTTTAGATTTCTAAAAATCAACAACTTGATCACAATTGTGCTGCCTCATTCTTTCATTTCTTAAAAATTATAAAGTCTAATATTTCATGGACACCTTCACAAAACCTGTCTTTCAGTTTCAGTCAGAACTTTCTATTAGTTCTTCTTATTGGTCAAAGTAACATTGACTTCGTTCTTCCCCAACATTCCAAAAACTTTTTCTAGTGAGTGTGTCCTGTCAGTGGAAAATGTGTAAGTCTTTTCTTCACATACAGACTATCCACAAGGATTACTTTTTCTTCAAATGAAAAACTGTAAGGAAGTATTTTGTTTCTATGTTATCGTTCCTAAAACTGACTGTTGCTGTCTGAATGATCTTGACACTTTGTTAAGTCCATCTGTGAATGTAAAAAGTTATTTTCCATAACCAAATCTAAACAAATACCTAATTTCATGCACTATGAATAAAATATTACCTTTTTTATTATAACATTTCATTTAAGATAACTCACACATTAATTTTACTAGCTTGTTTAAATGACTGAAAAGGAAAGTTTTTACAAGGATGGGTGATCCTTGACTTTAAACAATTTTCCCTGACTTAACTATGATCTCTGTTCCCTTTTTCAGATAAATTTTAGTATAGAAGGGAATATTAATCCATAAATAAACACAACTTTTAAATATCTGGACTTAATAAATAATATTTTTTTATATATATATCTGGACTTAATAAATAATATCTCAATTTTCCTTGAAAATGACCGTGTTCTCTTGTTTAAGGAAAGATAAATGATAAATTTAAAAGAAAATACCTTAATAAAAGATGGTTTTATATTAATGGAACCTGTGGATACAGGTATTTCTATCTGGTTTGGTTTAAGAAAAAGACTAAGATTGCACAATCTATCTCACAGAATGAGGAGCTGAACACTCCCCCACCCCAAAAAAAACCAAACCACCAACAATAAAAAAGCAAGAAAACAACCCAAAACAAACCAATCAACCAAAAAACCCACACACAACTAGGGAAGCTGAGAGATCAGGGAGATATGAGGCCTAAGGCAAGGTGGTCAAAAGAATATAGATGAATTATTGTTGAGAACATTGACTATTTTATCAGTAATTTTACTTAAAGAATATTATGGGTACTTTATGAATTTTTTTTGCTTTAGATTCATAAAAATTGATCTACACAGTCTTGCATTATCTATTTTAGAAGTTACATCAAAAGGCTGAATTAGAGACATTTAAGGTGGGGAATTTACAAATTGCCCTTACATCTGAAGTACCTTTAAGGGTCACATTTTTATTAGAGCTAGATTACAGGCATATTTTAGCTTAATAGAAAATTACTGCCATCTCAGTAGCAACTCAGTATAGCTTATACTGAACTATTTATTTTAAGCAAGATTAAGGTCCTTCTACTTCACAGTTCAGTGATTTAATTTATCTTCAAAATTATGACTATAATTAGAGATTTTTAGGATACTTCTGAATAAGATAGTTATTTGAATTTCCAAAGAAAATATTCAGAAACTTTTCTTAAAACTTACAACTGAATACCTTTTCTTCTACAAGTGCGAGAAACGTGAAACAAATAAAAGCTCTATTGTGGTATCTTCAACATCAGCAATTTCTACAGATAAGCCTTCAAGGGCAATCAAAATTTTGGTCTCCCCTGTTCCAGCCAGACTACACAGCATCTTCACAGGCTCTTTCCATCTGGTTTTGAAAACACTGACTTCATCTGCGTAGTACTTCCATGTTAGTAGTTATTGTAACCACCTTCCCTCTGGCAAGCGCACATTTGTCAATACAGATGTAAGGATCAAGGAGGGACGTGTGTCTGACACCCACGAGAGAAACGCTTCAGGAGCTCCCAAGGCTGACTAGCAAAAAGAGAGACTCTGTGACAAATTCCAGTTGCATTACATGAACATGTACAACACAATGCAACATGGAGACAACTTTTACTTTGTAAGAAACCTAGTGTGAGAAGAAACCAATATAAACAGTGAGGCTGTGATTAACTCAGGGAGCTTTGTGGGGCAAATGGATATGGACATACCCCTTCCAGTTGGTGACAGGTAAAAAGTTTCTGGTTATATTGCATTTTTTTTTCTACAGGGTGGGCATTCAGGGTTTAACTCAATTTCAGTTTAAGATGCTTCTACTGATGTGGAATAGGCTTGTTTGGTCTTTAAGCTCCTGTCATAGTCAAAAGGGATCTGGTCACCCCAGTCAGGGCAAACTAGGGAACAATTTATTCAGCAAAGTTAAAAAGGAGAGAAATTTTGTTGGCTCAGTATACAGTTCTAGTACCATCCAGTCATAACCAGGATGTCTTCATGGAAATGGTAGACCTGCCAAAGGACTTTTGCCAAATCTCTAGTGCAATATTTGGCAACTAAGTGGCACAGTAGCTAACAAACTCCTAACTCTTCATGTCTGTGCAATCAAATACAGCCCCTGGATTCTACCACAGTTTACTGAATTGCTCAATGGACTCTACTGGTCACATTGACCAGACCTCCATTGTCCGAAATGTAAGCTTCAGGCTCTAGACACATCTATGTCAACACTTAAATTTAAATGTTTCATCTGCCAGCTGAATGTCATTCACAATAACACTAAAAGTACAAGAGAAACAGCAGTCACTGTCTGTAACTAAGAAGCATGTTAAGATTTTTGTTAATGCTTTTTCAGTTTTCAGGTAACTATTTAATAGAAAATATAATTCACAAAAAAAAGCCCAAACCACAACAATCTCACTCCTTAAACTGGGAACTTGAAATTATTTACTTTTTCTTAATTATATTTCATTTTCTTACTCATTTCTAAACAAAAAAATAATACCAGCCACTCTTTTAAATGTTACCTCTTCAGAAAGAGAAAGATGCTTTATTCGGGGAGTCAATCTGCTGACAAAGAGCATGTAAAAAAAACAAAAATTTGGCTTTTGTTATGACTTTTAAAATTGGAAAGTATTAGATTTTATATAAAAGGTTGTTGGCTTTTTTAAAAATATTTTCTATGCATAGGAACTATATGCAAAAGAAGATGAAGATCATATACTAGACTGTTGTCACATTTACATCTAATTCAATTTCCAAGTTTAAAGTGCACTAATAAAATCTAGTTGAGACATTTTATCAGACTACTTAGAGAAATAGCACTGAAAAACTAGCGTCATATGTGTGTGATATATTAAATTTTTCAACAAAAATAAAAAGTGAATATATTAATATTGTTCTAAATAATTTCATAATTAGGCCTTCCTCTTTAAGAATGGGTAGCACAGATATTTTATTGCTAATTGTTTCAATTTTTAATAGAAAAAAATACATCTACCTGACAGAGGGCTTAAAATAACATAAAAAATTATAAATAATTAAGGATTGTATTACAAAACGTAACAGCAACATTTAGATCCAATACACTCAGGGAAAATCAGTGTCTGCACGTAACTGTTCCTTGCCTTTATAGCCTTGCAGTTTACCATACTATTGCCTGCTCAGCCATTACCACCATATCCAAGCCAAACCTAAAAGAAGCTATGCAGAATTTCCAAGTTATGATGTAGTTATGAAATATAAGTTTAGGGACTCATTTCAGATTCAATACACCAGCTTATTTACTGCAATCAAGTCAGTTTCCAGATAAGAACAATTCATAAAAAAGACTGTCATTTGTTTAGCACAACCACACCAAATGCATAAGCTCTCACTCAGTACTTAAGTGAATGGTTATACTAGCTTATAAAGATTACTATGACTTCAGAATGTTTAATATATGTCATTTTATGTATTTAATTTACAAGCAAATGCTATTATAATGATTCCACAGGTCACAGGGAGATATTAATATGCATTTATTTGCCTAATGGAATCATCATGGATAAGGTCCAATTCTGCTCAGTACTGCAAAAGTGTATTAAACACAGAGAAAGTGAAAAAGTGAAAAAGAAAGTGAGAGAGAAAGGGAAAAAAAAACCAAAAAACAAAACCAAACCAAAAAAGGACAATATATCTTTACCTGTGAGGACAAGTTTCTAAAATTACTCTCCACTCAGTTAAACACCTAAGTCCAGAAACATTCTGAACAACATACAAGAACTCATGAAGAGAAAAATTCCAAAATTAATTGTTTCAGTTATCTGTCAATACAGCACAGAGTAAACATAATTTGCTCTTATACAAATATAATTACTGAAGTTTATTTGTTCACATTCATTTGCTCATTTTTAAATTGAAAGTTATTTTCAAAATTAAATAAAAATTTATCAGAGAAATATCAGACTTACTCTCATAGTGAATTAGGAAACCAACGCTGGAACGACTGTTGTCCGTAGTGAAGAGCAGATACATGTAATTTCCAGTGCTGATAAGGAACTGGGGTGCTTGCGTTCCATGGTATTCTCCAATTAATGGTGACGAGTTACCTGGCCCATCTCTGACTTCCAAAGTATCATAATTAACTTCAGTCTGAAATCTGAAAAGAAATATGCACGTCAGCTGGTCAGTAGAGGAATGGTGTTATTTTCTTTAACTGTTAGAAATGCAAACCATGTGTAACTGATCAAGAATATCATACATATAAAAATTTTCAGATCTACAGACCCATTGGTATATTACTGCAGAAAACAACTACGGAAGGTTTTAAACACCTTTTTCCTTTTTCCTTGCTTTGCTGTTTCTGGTATCACATAAACTCCATAAGGGATGTAACATACTTCATATCAAACATATGACTGGGCTTCAGAAAGACATTTAGTGGGGAATATGGGTACAAAAATGAAAATTGTGTCAAAGAACACTGCATTATGAAGATCCAAGGAATTTCTTGCCCTCAGGCTAAAAAATAGTTGGATAACCTAGGAACACCTTCAATATTTCATTACTTCATCTCAATATTTTCAGTATTTGCTGAAAATATTGAGCTTTAGGCAAAAGCTGTTTTACATATTTAACTGTTTAATTTTTTATCCAGAGACTTTTTTCCTAACATAATTTGCTACTTTACATTTAAATAATTATTTTTCCTATGAACTAAAGCAATACAAAAATACTAAACATCAATCAAACCATCATTTTGAAATTTGTAACAGTTATAATAAGCACAATTCGTTAGTTTATCTTAATGTGTCAAAGAAATAGGTGATATAGACAAGAATAGAAAAAGAGAAGGAAACTAATGAGACAGCTGATTTACAAGAACAAATAACTTCAAAATCAACAGCAGACTCAGTTTCTGTTCAATCACTAAACCACATCACATTTCTCCAATTCACAAAGGATGTCTACTGTGCAGTCATCCACTACCAGTTGTTCTTAAATCAAACAGCTGAAATTTGCTCTTTCTGTAGATGAAACTTTGACTGGCATTTTTCACATCAGATGCTTTTCAAGACAGTTTGTGGTTATATCAGATACTCTTGCAAACTGCAGCATCTAAACCATGCACACATCAATTTTTCTGTCAGCAGAGTTTGTGTTATTACACAGATATCTGTACTGGTCTAAATATATATGCCTGCAAGCCCCATATTCTCATTTTCATAAGATGTTAAATTTTTCAGAAATGTGTATGTTCTGGGATTATCTCTTCTATTCCCATAAGGCTTATTAGTTCAACTTCTGAGAGCGATAAACTGTGTCCCTACGCAATACAACAGTTTTCTCAAAGTGAATACCCTTAAACTGTCTTGCCAATATGGGACGCATGTTTAGTGGGTCTGGAGATAAGAAACTCTGTTCTTGTAATTAAAGAAAACTGCAAATAATTAAACATGCAGAAAAGGGAAATATATGGGACATTCCTTCAAAGCATAAATAAACTTTATACTGTGTTAGGCAATGATGACAGAACGAACAAGTTCCCCAGCCAGGCCATTATATTTTACAGACCAAGTAGCATTGGTCATACAAAATCGTCTTCACAGACACAACAGTATCAGTAACAGCAAGTTTGGATTCAGCAAGCGTTTAGTAGTCTCTACAGTTCTTCTCTCATGATGCCCTGAAAACAGAAGTACATTCAGAAATTGGAAAGTACTTGTTTGCTTAACTATCAGAGCTAATGACTGCTTGGAAACTGGCTTAAGCCCTTCATATCGTTCCTTCCTCTTCACACAGAAAACCCTCTAGATTTACAGTGCTTTCAAGCAAGCTACCTACTCTATTTGGATACGTTGGCTAAAACCCAGATGATTGCTTTCACCGCTATCTAGCCCTTCTGACAGTGGAACACAGGGCTTGCAGGCTCGCTAATACATTAAGCATTTTCAAGACCGGTTTCTGGCAGTGAAGTCAACTAGCATGGAATGGCCTATATCCATACTATTAAATATATCCTTTAGCCTATCAAAGAGGGAGATATTATTCAAATTTACTATTATGAATGGTTGTTTGCCCACACTAACTCCCGGACATGCTTGATAATTATTTGGGAGAATGCTAGTTGGCAAGCTCGTGAAATACGTTAGAGATTATTTCAACAATTTAACTGCACAAACACACGAGTTCTTGGGGCTGGGAAGGTTCTCTGATTCTGTTTAATTTACCACAACAGACAGTCACAGAGGGAATCACTAAAGTACTTGACAGTTTTTTAGTATCTTTCCATAATTTCAGAGATTATATATTGATTTACCCTGCAGTGAAATGAGGAAAACAGACAGATACTGCTAGGCTGGTTTAAATACTTTATTTGTAGTCATAATGAATGGACTCAAGATCAATAATTCAATAGTTCAATTATTTTGATAGTTATGTTTCTGAGGGAAACTAATTAGGAATAAAGTGCTCTCAGCCAGCAACTGCAGTTTTCTTAGCAGGGCGGTATGACAACACTGGCTTGCAAACCCTTGCCGAGGACAGAAAACTTATAATAACTCCTACAGGAGTTATTTTAATCCTACCCATTAAAACAATCTTTATTCCCAGTAGGCTCTTGCTCATCTTAAACTAAGAAATTTATTTCTAGTTCACTTGTTTGTTTTGTTTGTTTATTTGGGTTTTTTGGGGGGGAGTGCATTGGTTTTTTGTTTGGTTTTTTTTTTTTTTCAATATTTGCACTGACACTGCAATGATAAATCAAGATAATTTTTTATTGGAAGTTTTGCATCCTTACTGAAAGTACTTAATTAAGAGTTAATTTTTGTTTTCTTAATTTATTTTAAAATTTATTAGCATACTTATGTTAGTAAAAGGTAGGACATTCTCCAAATGTTAAAAGAGAATTTGAAAGAGACTTCAATAATGCCATGTTATGCTATTTCTTACATATAGTTAGGTAGGATTGAAATAAGGAGGTTTGTTTTATATACTATCCAATGAGTTTTCCTCAATATTCAAAATACCAAAAATCTTCCAGTCAGCAGTTATACTTCTATCCCCTTCTCTTATGGCTTGAATCAATTAGATTTTACTTTTTTGTTACCCTTCCAGCCATTAGTCATGATCTGAAATGCAAAATGTTTCAACGTTAAATCTTCATAGGGTTACTCAGTCATTTGCTGCTATTTCTGGCAAGTTTCTAAGTACTCTGGTAAGGCACATTAAAGCTTCATTAGCTCAAGAGTGAGGTAATTTACATTATGAATATCACATTCATGCAAAGTTTCATTCTGGCAGCTGTATGTGTGACGGTAAGTCATATAGCAAGATATAAAAGGTTTCCATTTTCCCCAAACTAAACAAGATACTTGACAAAGTACCGTACTTGTTAATTAATTGTCAAAATCAGTTAATTAATCTATTTATTTTATAGCGATTTTGCTTACTGATTTATAAATTGCTAATGTTATATCAGACAGCAGAGTTAGTTTCTCACACATAATAAAAAAATTTTCCATTCCATTTTTAATCTGGGTAGCAAAGTCTTCATGTTACCTAAAGAAAATAACTTGATTGCAAAAGAGAGGTTATTATACTGTCATTAACTTCCCAAAGTATAACAATTTTAATGACATTTATAATGCAATGTAGTAGAGCTATGCAGTTTTCTAAATCTGCCAGGAAAGCATAAACCTCCAAAGAAAGTAATGAAGGGTTTCTTCTCTGTCCACCAAAACCAGTGTGCTTAATGGTAATACTGTTTTCTAGTTGAAATATTTAAAGAAAAGAGACTGAATCTTTCTTTTAATAATGCTGATATCAAGCTGGAGTAGATGTTGCTTTCACTGCATTTGGGAAGACGTCCCTGAACCTGAGGCTTCTGATGATTAATATTTAAAAAAAAAATAAGCTAGCAAATAAATATAAGCTTATAATTAATATAGTAAGTCTTCAAGGAGAAAAAAAATAGCAACTTAAAATTGTGGAACTTCCTGCTGAACGCAATGAAAGCAAACATCCTTTCTTTGTTGTTAGAAGTAACATGATAATTTTATGAAAACTGCAGAAACTGTTCCCATTCTTCTTCGGTATTGATCATTCTCTCCTTTGTCCCTGACCTTAATGCATTTATAATAAGAAAACAAAACAGGACTGGAAAAAGGATGTGGCAAACTAAATATACAACCTATTTTAATCTTCACCAGGACTTCAGCAGCTCAGTGACCAGTATAAGTTCAAAAAGTATTGTTTTACATCAAGGTAGAACTCTTTTTCTCATATGATTCACTTTGCATTTACTTAATCTACCTGCAATTTTGTTGCCCAGACATCCAGTCTTTTAGGAATTTTCAGCAATTCTTCAGTCATTCCTTTTGTTAATATCCTGAATAACCTAGTATTATCAGTGTAATTTTCATCTTTTTAAGGTCATTTCTGAATATGCTGAACAGTTTTGAACATAACACAGATCTCTGTAGAACACCTCAAATTCCACTGTGAGAATTTTATCGTCTGTTAATTAAGTTTTTATTCATGCAACATCTTTCCTTGTATGAAAATGATGTTTAGCTTTTTAATAGCCCTTTTCAGGTGCAAAGGTGAGGTACAAAATACAAAACGTGCATTTTGAAAAGCCAGGTAAACTATACCAAACATATTTCTATGCTTTCTGACACCACGAAAGAATTCTAGGTTTCTGAGACAGGATTTCTTTTCCAAAACCCATATCAACACTTCCTCAGTATATCACATTTATCCATTCTTCCACCAGCACTCCACTCAGAGTTTTCACAGCGTGCATCCAGCATTCAGTTCCTTAGATGTCCATAAAAGACTTTAAAAATCTGGGTCCTGAAATGCACAGGTATCAAAACAGTTTTAAAAGAACAGTTACGGTTACACACAACTTTCACTTGCTCAGTTGTCTCATCTTTGTATTCATTCAGGGCTCCTGGGTGAATGCTGACCAGTGCTGGTGACTTGCTGTTCACCTTGTCTGTATCTGCCATCACTCCTATCAACAGCACTTCAATCTGAGACAGATCTTCTGATGAGTTCCCCAAAATGAAGAATGTTGTGCATGTGAAGTTTACATGCGTGCAAGAGGGAAACAAATAAATCAATGGAAGTGGTACCTGCAGAAATTCCCTAAGCACATTAAAAAAACCCTTTAGGTTCAGGAATGCCCTGAGTTGCAGACTGCAGAAGTACCTAGAGGAAATATCAGATACGTTCATCTGGGCCTCACACTTCACCCTAGGATTCTGAATTTTTGTTCCCATGAGGAACATAACATCAAGAAAGATATATCTTTGACTTGACCCAGTAATAGTCAGTATTACGTTCTTCTGCCCTTCTCTCCATTAATTTTCATCCCTTTTCATTTCAGCTCTTAGAAATAGGAGACTGAATGATAGTGAATAATTTTGTTCACACTGTTAGCTACATGCAAAGGTGAAACTAGACTCAGACTATTGTCTCCCCTTGGACACTAGCAGAATACAGAAAGGTCAATACAAAAGCAGCCTAACTCCAAGCACTGTCTTTCATGCTGTCCTTTGAATCATTTTGACAAATGGAGTATTTAGTCTGATATTAGTATCTAGATCAAACACCTAAACAAATGGATATTTTTTACTTATTTCACAAAGATGCTTGAAGAATGAAGATTTTTTAAATTTTGTTTTCTAAGTACTTTAAAAAAAATTACAATTTTGTTAGATACTTGTATGTCAAGGGACATCAAATTAGTCAAGCTTGACCTTGCTTTCATAAACCTGTGCTGACTGTGCCTAATTGTCTTGTTGTCCTGCACATGCCGTGTGAGGGCACTCAAGATGATCTGCTCAATAACCTTCTCCGGCACCAAGGTCAGACTTACAGTCCTGTAATTCCCCAGATCCTGTTTGTGGCTCTTCCTGTAGATGGGCATCACATTTGCTATCTTCCAGCCAACTAGAACCTACCCAGTTAGCCAGGACTGCTGATAAATGATGGGAAGTGGCTTAATGAGCACTTCCACCAGCTCTTGTAGTACCCTTGGGTGGATCCCATCCAGCCCCATAGATCTGTGTGTGTCTAAGTGATGTAGCAGGTTGCTACAGTCTGTCCAGATCTGTCTGTAAGGCCTCTCTACCCTCAAAGAAGTGCACGACTCTTCCTAGTTTAGTACCTTTGGCAAACTTACTTAATGTACATTCAATTCCTGTGTCCAGATAATTTATAAAACCATTAAATAGTACTGGCCCTAAAATTGAGCCCTGTGGAATCCCACTGGTGATTGGCCCATTGTAACCCTATTTACTATCACTCTTTGAGGCTGTAAATACAGCTTTAAACTTTCATTTTCTGCTAAAGGAATAATACTGTGAGTGTTGCATCACAATTTCTTTTTCTGGTTCAGATTCTTAAAAAATATTTTTCTTCTTCAATAATAAAACAAATATTTTTGCCCATACATGACTTGGTTGACTTTATGATTCTCACCTGTCAAAAGTGATCTTAATGGAATGTCCTGGTCTTGCTTCAATCACCCACTCGCAATTAAGTGAGTCCTTATAATATCCTGGCCACCCTGGTGGTAAAATAACACCACTTGATGCTGTCAAATGTCCACCACATGGTGCTGAAAGAAAAAAGCATGTACACTTATATCATACACAGTATTTCCAATAGAATATTATATACTCAAAGAATTATAAATATTGTATTAAAAAGCATATAAAATTAAGTTTCATATACAACACAGCTAAATTTTCTACATTATGTTACGAGCAGTTTGTTTTCTTCAGAATCACAAGTCCTGCAATGTATCCTATTACTTTATATATATCTTAATATGGCACTTGATTCTGCCAGCTCCCCTTCTGTTGAAAAGCACATTATGTCATTAAAAAATAATGTACCATCATTTTTTAGTTCTAGTATGATTCCACATATGTGGAAATATCAGACAAAGTGTTCCAAGTAATTTATAGTTAATTATTTTCATTGTACTGTGGAATCTAATACCTTGTTGAGTAATCATTCAGCTCAGTGGAACTGATTGTTGCAAATATTCCACTGAAACATAGAATGGTTGAAGTTGGAAGGGACATCTGGAAATTATCTAGTCCATCCCCTGCTCACTACAGCAGATTGCACAGGATCATTTCCACTCTCCCAATGTACCTCACCAATGCTGAATAGGAAGGACCTATCATTCATTCCCTCTCAGCACAATTCTCCAGCCTGTTAAGGTTCGTCTGAACAGGAGCACAAGCGTATGTTGTATCAGCCTCTCCTCCCAGTTTTACATCATCTGCAGACTTGCTTAGAGTGCACTCCCTCCCAGCATTCAGATCATTACGGAACATTTTAAACAGTATTGGACTATTCTTAAAAGAACTAAATTTTGTTCTGTACCAAACCGAACAATAGAAAAAATCTGAAAAAAGAGTCTAATAGTTTAATCTTTTCCTCATTAAAAACTAGGTAAACATCCTGCAAAGTTCAAAGAAAGGATTACTGAATGGTACTTAGGTATTTTGTTAAAGAGTCATTTCAGTATTTGTTTTCTCTTTTATTTTTTTTTTCTCAAAAGGGGTCATCTTGAATCTTTTATTTAGGTGTTTGTGGAAATAAAATTACAATTAATACTTTATCTACTGTGTATAGAGATTGAAAATGAGAAAATATCTTTTACTGAAGAACCTTGCCCTACTCCTTGCTTTGGAAAGGGCTGGTTTTGCTCTGTGCAAAAACCCCTGCTCTACTGCATTACTCATTACGTGGCTTAATCAGGACAAGAAATCCTGTTAGTACAACATCTAGGTTCACGTATACTACTTCTACGAGGCTGCTAACGTGGTTTTTTCCAGTATCTCTAAATTTTCTTAGAAATATACAATCTTAAGAGAACTGAGTGGTCAAATTGCCCATATAAGAAAACCCATAAAAATTATATGATCTAGATCATAAAGTTACTGTAATGACACTGAAATTAATGGAGGTGTGAGATTTACACCAATAATAAAGTTTGGGTTAGTTTCTTCAAAAAAGTATAATTTAATTGACTGACTACATATATACTGTTTAGTAAAAGATATGCAATTTTTTGAACATTACTTTTAACGGACACACTCTAGTTGTTTATAAATACATGCATATGTTTTGGCTTAGGAGCCATCACTATTTAGCATCAAGGAATTAGCCTACTTTCTCCTTTTTTTTTCCTTTTCTTTTCTCACTGAATTACATACTAAAGAGAGATTTCATCCTAAGTATAGCTCATCTTAGTCTGTTTACTCATTTAGGCAAGAACAAGCAAACAAATTTGGAATTTGTTGGGGATTATAATGAATATTAAACATAGCTCTGGCTTTATATTTCTCAGGAAAAAAAATGTAATACAGGTTAATATCTTACATACAGAAATTCAGGTATACTTTTGTTCTGAGAAGATTAAAGGTGCGTGTTTTTAAAAGGACTTTTAAATAGAAACTTTACTTCACTTTTCTATGTGGTAGATAATTATGTTCTTCAGCATGCTACAACCAAAACTGTTATAACAGCTATAACTCACAACCGAGTAATGATGGTGGCAATGAGAACTTGAAAAGAATAGCAACCAGATTTTTAGAATGCTAATTTATTCCAAGAATATAAAAGCAAGCTATCTTGTTTCTATTATTGCTCTCTCATTTGACTGGAAGAGCGTTAGAATAAGATGAATGAATAACTTCAGCTAGAGCAGTCTTATTTATGTGTGAAATGTAAAAAGCAAGCTAAATTTAAATAGTTTAATTATTCAAACTGTAGGTGCAAAGTAAAGATTACCTTCACAACGTGGGACAGTAGAGCTCCATACAACATTTCCATCTTGCATAATACACGTTATGGATTCAGAACCTTGGGTCTTCACAAAACCATCATCACAATGAAAAGAAACAGAACTTCCCAGAAGGAATCTGTCTCCAAAACGCCTCCCATTTATAGGAATGCCTGGATCATGGCACTCATTCTGACCAAAGGCTGACAAAAACATAATAAAAATAATAGTAAGAACAACAGTAAGAACAACAACAATAACAAAAGCAATACTAATAGTTATAATAATAATAAGAAGAAGAAGAATAACAACCCCATTAAATGATGCCTTTTTTTTTTTTTTTTGAGGGGGAATAACCTTTGGTAAGTAACAAGATTGTTCTTATCGTGGTCTGTCTTTACTTTGGTAGAATAGCATAGGGAAAAAGGAATCTGAATAAGCTCAAAAAGAAGCAGACCTAGAATTTAGGCCTCATGTTTTCTGGTAAAGGACACTCATTATCCCTTTCTCTGACAGCAAAGGAACAATTTAGGCATCGAAGACTTAAGCAGGGTTGCAGCTAAAGATATTACATTCCTAACATTTAAGTAACTGTAGCCAGAGAGATGAATGATTCTTAAATTAGTGCACTCCTATAGAAAAGACTTCTGCATGAGATCAGCTCTGTTCTTAGACACTAGTAAAACCACAGAGGGTAACGTTATGAGTACCATAAAGAAAGAGATCTTTATTACTAGTAGCATGTATTCTTAGATACCACACCATCTAACTGGAAGATAAAATGCAAAAGTAAAGCAGGTTCCCATAGCTATTTATTTGCAATGATACTCTAGTTGCTTTTTATACTTCTATGCTATTCAGATTAACAACTCCATAGTTGGGATCTAAGCTTAAAACCTTTCTGAACTTATTCCTGCTGATTCCACTGAGAAGTATGTTAAATCACTTGCACTGGATGCTTTGATCTGAATGATCTGGGCTTTAGTTATGTGCTCTGCATTTACCATGCAAACCAAAAAGTCCTTTAAATAATTAAGAAAATTCCTCAGTTCTATCACAATTAAAATAAATAAATCATAAAGATTCAGATAAGCTGATGAATATCAGAAAGACACATGAAAGCAGTGCAATTATATAAGTATTACAATTTACTTTACAATTTACTTCTGTATTATAAATAAAAACATGTTTTATTTTTCATTATTGTGAAGAAAGATAGCTTGATTTTAAGACTAAGCATAAAATAAAAGTAGAGGTTCTTACTTGTGTAAGTGATATTAAATCCTCTTCCAGTGGTAGAGTGATCTGACTGAAATTCAAGTCTTACTATGTGCCCACTGCTAGCCAGCTGAGAAGGAACCTCATTGCCAGAAAACGTGCCAAGAGGTGGTAAATCTGAGATCCCATCATCTTTCACTGTAAGGTAGTCAAACTGAGGTTCTACATCGAAGTCATTGAAAATCAGATGGATTCTGCTTCCTGGCTCTGAGATAATTAACCAAACACAGTTCATATTGTTCCCATACTCTTCAGGATAATTTGGAGAAAGAATAATTCCAGATGGTGTGGTGAAGTTGAAGAAACAGGAGACTAAAGAAAATAACAATATATTATCAAAATACTGTCCATAAAGATTACAAATACTTGTCTTTATTATTTTTTTTCTTGTGGAAAATGATGCCTTTGAAGTCTGCATGTCTAAACCACTACACGTGCAACCTGGAAATGTTTAAGGCTTATAACATTTCTCCAACACAATTTGTCAGCCTTGCATATATTTATTTCCTCAAGTAAGGCTAAGCAACTGCACCAGGGCCTGCAAGAAGTTTTTGGAAGCATGCAGAGTGTGCCAAAGATAGTGTTAGAATTTGGAAAAATTGTCAGGTTTGTTCTGAAATGAAAATGTAACCTCCAAATTTTAATCTGATATTTTTTCTAAAAGGATTATGCATGAAAATGTATTTAGCAATCAAAAAAAAATATCAAGCACAAGGGCCAGTTCTGTCTATAATACACAAAGTTCATGGTGATGCAAATAATAATAGAAATTTAGATGTCCTTTCATCAAGAACTCTTAAGAGTATACATTATGAACTTATTTTACCCCTAGTGTCCCTGCGATAGCACAGGACAATAAACAAAAATGATTCATAGCTCTCCTCCTTTTTCACTCCTTTATGTGAATTTTCATCAAGACAATTCCTAAGAGATTTCAGAGTCATGAGCTTGTGGCTGGTACTTTAGTTAGAAGTACAATACATTCAGAAAGAGGAAGGCTCGCTACACATTAATTAACATAAAGGATAACCGTTACTCGCTCTTCAAACATGTCAAATTGAACTCAATGTTTGTAAACAGGTGTTGTGAGCGTAGATTTAGGTTAGATATTAGGAAGAAATTCTTTCATGTGAGGGTGGAGAGACACTGGAACAGGTTGCCCAGAGAAGCTGTGGATGCCCCA
>JAOXJM010000023.1:96103387-96114567 GCA_026413425.1 Tringa solitaria | reverse complement strand
CTATACTTTATTTTTTTCTCTTAGTATCCATTCCTATTCTCCTCCAGCTGTAATGCTACAGCTTTGAAGTTACACAGCTAATTGCTAATAGTTGAGAGTTTGGACACTACAGAAAGCTTGTGCTAGGACTGATCATTTATATATCATGATCCTTGTCACTCCCTCAGTCTTCTTCCCATTAAGTATTTGAAGGTCTCCTGTTTACTGCCCTGCCATTAGCCATTTTCCAATGTTCATTGGATGGGTGGCTTCTAACCATCCTGGTGTAACTGAGCTCATTGTAAAGTCTGAGTACTAAGTTTACAATAAAGCACCCAGAAGGAGCTACTATCTTGTGTGCTGTAGCAGCTGAGAGCTGGAAAATTTTGCATGAGGCTGAGGCTATTGTGTTCAGATGTGACAATTTTATACAGAATGGAAAGGTTCATATCACACAGAAATGAGGTTTGGATTTAGAAATGTATTTATTTTTGTATATTTAGTTCAGAATAAAATGTAAAAGCTATGAAGCTTCAGAAAAGCGTGAGTTTTTACAGTGATATTTATAGAATTTTTGCAGAAATACTGGCATTTACATTGTCAACAGAAACTTGCTCAGCATAAGAAAAGCTATATGATTTTTTTAAGACATCCTGAGAAATTATAAATTAAATCTAGCCAGGAAAGTCTTTGCTTCATTCCCTTGAGAAGAATAAAAAAACTGCAAAGTGCTGCTCAAACCTCATTAAATATAACAGAAGTTATTAAAACCACCTAATAGAAAAATTTGGTAAGACAATCACTTTGACATTTAGTTATGAGCTTTCTCATGATAACGTAGTCTACAAATGGACCTAGTGTTTTATGAGCAAAGTTACTTTGCATCCACAGAAGACCTTTCTCAAAAGCAAGGTGCCTATCTGTGATGCAGTTTAAATGCAATGTATTTCATAATAATCCAGCGTTTAATAACTGCAAAAATGCTGTCATAATAGTAATTCAGATCCTTTACTAATTATTGTGACACTGGTTTCCTATTTGGGCCTTCCTGTATTTCCACTGTATTTAAGTTATTAATCATTTACTTCATGATTTGCAGAAAAATGCTAATGTGCAAAGCCTTGCAACCCAAAAGACAGATAAATTGAATTTCATAGACCTTGTTTTCATCAAAGATACAATGTACAGTAAAGATGGACTGGCAAACTCTGTACTGTAATCCTAAATGATAGGCTATAGAGTAATAAGGAAAGAACAGTTGCAATTTTAGTCTAAAATCATACTGAAGGAAGAGCTAGAATAGTCCTGCACGTCTCTAGTGAGAACATTGTACTAGTGCTAGAAATGCCAATGACAGATTCTGAAGTGGATGTCTGCCCACAGAGATCTTCAAAATGTTATTAAAGTGAAAAATAGTTATAGGAGGTGATGTGCTTATAGGGGATGCCTTCTTAAGATACCAAAAATAGCAATTAATATGAACTAAGACTATTTTAGATAATTTAAGTTTTTTTTTTTTTCAGATAGTCATGGAAAATAAACGTGGAGTATATAGCTGAGAGAAGAAAAAGAAATTTGACAATTACTTGGTAACTAAAAAGGTAAACTTTGATATGCCAAGTCCTCACAGTGTAGCCATAAGAATGAACAATTCTGGGGTACCAAATATACTAAATTCAAAACCTTTTGCGATCCCTGCAAGCCAAGATATACCCCAGTACAAAAACAAAAAATTGCAAACCCCTCTGTCAGTCAAAATCAGTTAAATTAACATTCCCAGAAAGAGTGTTGCAATATTTAATTAGTCTGCAAAATAGAACAAAAAATAAAGATGAATGTTGAAATTTTCACTCCCACTTCAAGTCTTTTCTCATTAACTTAAAGTCTAAGCTCTTAGAACAGTTGTGGTTTTGTTCTTATTCTCTTTTACAGGTACTCGGATCATGGAATTCGATTTGCTTAGCAATAGCTAGTTGCTATTGCAAGACAAGAAACATGTGCTCCATGCAAATGTACTTTGTACTATGTACTTTATATTTGATATCATACTTCAGAAGGTAGCCATTAATAGATATTATATGTTCATAAGCAAATAAGCAAACTGAAGATATTGTCCTAAGACTTGTCCATCCAAAATTATTCTAATTAATTTTAAAAAAATTCTGTGGCTGTTAAGTGCACTAAATGTTTATAATAATGTAAAATAAACATTTCAATAATTTACATGTATTTAAAAACATCAAAATATAAAATTGTTTATTGATTTTTTTATTATTCATTGAAAAAAGAATTAAAATTGTTGATTTAGTCATTGTTGATTTCTTAACCCCATAATTTTGTTTTGTATTCTCTGATCAGGATTCATATGCTAACTTAACCCTCTAAAAGCTGCAACTGAAATATCTTGAGATCACAAGCTCCTATCATGGAGGAAGGAAAATGAGCATACGTAACCAAAACGCGATGGTTAAGGTAGATGTGATTAATCAATCTGTACAGGATTCTATTCTTGCCACTAGCCCAGTGTTAAAGACCTATATGCTAAGATTAGATATCTAGCTTAGAATTTTCCTTAAAATTTATGTAGATCCTACACTTTCTACATTTATACTATATTAATCCGTGAAGTATGTTTAACTTTACTGAACAGTGGTCTATGTCCTTTCATGAAAATTTTGTCTATAAGTCCAATTTTAAGCATAAAAAATTTGAAATTAATAGATGCTTTATTTATTTTACTCAAATTGTATTTTCTGTTTGCTGAAATCTAAACCATTTTTTAGTCCTTTAATTGCTTGTGAATACCATTTGGGTTGTACAGATAGTACTTGTTTCTTAAAAGAATATTTTTTTGCTTTTAAAAAAAATCTAATCAGTTCTCTGTAGTATTTTGTCTCTGATATAAAAGCCTATAAAGATGGTATTAAAGGTAGGGAGTGAATTCTTTAATGAACAATTTTTTTTGACAGTAAACAAATTTTAAGCTTACATTATACAAACAAATTACATATATTAAAATCGCAAAGTTAAAAAGATATCTCCTGACCCAAAAGAAACTAATTTTCAATGATAATAGCTGAAGTTCTGTACTTACACATACAACACTGTTCTGGTATCACCAACTTTCCCAGCATCTCCAACGGTAAGAGTATCATAGCCTCTTTCCAGTTCAAATTCTTCAAATGCAAGCTTTATGACCTATTAAAATTAAATAAATCAGTTATTTCAAAGCATACCCACAGGTTATCTGGTCTATTTTAGTCTTAAAACAAATTATTCGACTACCATAGCTCAAGTCACGAAGCACTCACTCATGATGTCATTATTTGATTTTAGAAAAATATATAGAAAAGCAGAGGTGGAGAAACTTCTGTATTTACTAATAGCAAGAGGGAGGTCTTCTATAAAGACCTTATATAAAAATTAGATAGCATAATATTGGAAGTATATGGAGTGAAAACATTCTCATATGTTGAATTATACCATAACAATACGGCAGGTATGAACTATCAATTCATAAGAAGGTGGAGGAGGCTGGTGCACAGACATACAAAAGCAGAAGTTTCCTTACATAAATTACTAAGACGAAACTATGATTTCACACACAAATTGTCCAGAAAATTAAAAATGTAACCCTCAGAATTGTTTGAAAAAGTATTTATAATTTGCTGAAACTCTAATTTGGTAAGATAAAATAAAGTATGATCATGGATCCAGTTTTGTACAGAAGAACACTTCTAAGACAAGCACTTTAGAGTTCTGTATCGATGAGTAGCAGCAGGTTATATGTGTGTATACATTTGTACACCGCACCATTTTGTATTTTGATGCCAAGGTTTCTGCAGACAATTTGACATGGAAGCGCAGACAGTCACTGTGATTTTCCACAAAATTATTCATTTATCTTCATACTAAAATTGCAGACACCTTTGGGCAGACTTTCACACAACTTCAGTCATTGCATCAAAATGCAATTAACTTTTATCCCGTTTTGTGGCTAAAAACAATACTTGGGTCCAATTTGGACTTTCTATATCAGCTATATTATGTGAAAAAAGTCAATGTTTTTCATCCATTTAAGTTTAGTTCTGTGTGATCTTCAAGGCAGAATTCATCACATCCAAACTTTAGCCCTGTGAAATGCAGCATCCAATCTAAGGTAGTTGTTTAAGCTTTCTCAGTATTAAAAGGGAAAGCAAGCACATCTCATTTCTGTAAATTGGGATGGAAAGAGTCTAGTTCTGTCAACTTCAGAGAGGAATTTACACTACTGGAGTAGACAAGGCTTACAATGAACTATGTTGTTTCAGTTTCTAACCCAGGGAAAAGCCTGGTTTTAGTAAAATACCCACTCATCTAAGATAATATATTACCTCTTGCTATATATTTATGTCTTGTTTTTCATACTTTGCTTTGCCATTTCTGTTATTTATATGTTTATGTTTTTTGAAGTATGCTAAATTTCACTCCAGGACTAAGACTCCTTGAACGCTTTGAAGTGGAGTTAATATTTACAGGAGCGTCATTAAAAGGTAAAAGAGCGGGAAGTCTGAAGAAAAGCTAAATGATCCTAGGATATCCATAGCTATGACAAACATTATGAACACAAATATCTATATAATTCTTTTAGCAAAGTCAGACATTTCATTTTGTGATCTAATACAGGTCCTTTACAGCACATTTTGCAGACCTGCTAGATTTTGAGATGAAGTGTACTGCATTGTCTACATTAAATTTCAACAATCACAAGAATTTCAGGCAATATGCTGTAGATAAAATAACATACAATTCCATCTGCTCCTGGTATATCTTCTAGTATTCCTACGTTATAACAGCTGTTAATAAGGAAAATTTCATTACTAAATCAAGATTAATAAAGCCAAAGAAAAGCAAGAAAAATACGTAGACACATAAAAGCAGAGTTGTTTCTGGCAATAAAAATAACTAGACTCTTACTTGTAATGCAAATTTTATTTTATGTGTGTGGAGGAAACCTGATAGAATATTCCATGAGAAAATATGGTAATGTATTATTTAAATATGCTCCATTTGGTTAGCCTCACAAAGTCCCTTACATTGCAATTTAAAAACAAATCTGAATGTTCACCTCTTTAATAATAAAATAGGTTACAAAAAATTAATTGGATATAAACCACAAATGAAAGATTTAAAGACCTGTATAAGCTTCTAGGAAATGTCACAAGAAATGTTTCTTTATGCAAAATGCATTGTATGTGAAGAAATATTAGACATTATTAAACAAAATCTTATCTTCTCTTCCATGCTAATTCTGATCCTATGATAACAGACAAAATGGGTTGCGAAGACACTAAAATGGTTGACAGTTAAGAGGTCTAATTTAAATTCCTTTAATCTGATTCATAAAACCTAAATTTTACCATACAAACATTAAGAAACCAGTCTAATCATGGCTCCTCCTACAGTCAGTGGACAAAATGGCACCCAGAATACAGGTCACCTTCTCCATTAACTATCTTAGTAGTTTGAATGATTATGGGACAATAATGGTTGCATAGACATATTTAGGATAAAATTAGTTCCTCTGTAGGTGCTGAATCATCAGAAGGATTTCTAAAATTTGCTAGATGGAGGGAAGGTTGTTAGTTTATTTTTGAGAAAGAATGCAGGACAGTTTTGTATGGATATAGGTAAGAATACAGCATGGAAAAAACTTAAAAGGAATGAACCAATATCAGCAAGAACAATATACCCATATGCAGTTAAATAATACTGATTTAAATACTGGGGTTAAAAGCAGCTCTGAGACGCTTCTGAGGATTCAGTGTTGTTTTACAATTAAAAAAACCCCAGTAATACTGATCTAATCATCGGCATTAAATATGCTTACTCTGAACTGATTAAAATAAATAAATTTTGTGTTTTCAATTTTTGTTAATGAAAATTAATTCTTTCCAAACCTATTATATTTGTTTCTGGATGATCAATTATACTTCTTACAGAACAATGATCCTGTTTGCTTTCTGAAATGTATGCGACAAAATTCCCTTGTAAGCAATTCAGAATGATTACTTACAATTAGATAAATAGACTATGAAAACAAAAAATGCTTAAAAATATGAGACACTTAAGGAGGTACCTAATGGAAGCTCTGCAAGTGAATTTCCTGTCATAATTACTTTTTCATTAGAAGAATTTTCCTTTATCCTAGCCATTCCCACACTTCATATTTCTGCTGGTATAATTGCTATAGCAAGTGAAGAGGAAAGGCAGCAGAAGAGTTGTACTAACAGAAATTTCTATATGGACATTCTCCCTGGAAGAAGCAGTAGGGCACATGGGAAGGTGATATATCCGAAATGCCTAGGTGTACATAATCATTTCACTACTAATAAGACTCATTTTATTATCACTTAAATACGTTCGAAATTTATGCATTCAGTATAGTAAATACAAAGTAAAAAGTGAGAGCAGTAAATTTTGTTCTAAAACACAGGTAGTAAAGAGAACTACCTGTAAGGTATCTCTTATATTTACAAGCAGATAAAGCAAACAACTTCAAAAAAGCACACACGTGCCAGTGGAAATGTGTCTTATTAAAAAAAAAAAAAGGAAAAAACCAAGTGACAATAAGAAACAGGGCCTCCTTAAAAGATTTTCCTTTAAAGATGAAGAAATCTTTAATGAGACTATTTGTTGCCCCAGTAAAACAACAATACCATATATGAAGAACAGCAAAATAGAACTTAAGATCCTTAATCAGAAGTTTTAAAATTGTAAACAGAAAATGTGTTCATTATAAAGGCTTTTGATTAAAGCTGTTTGCAACTGTTACAGGTTACTCTATTTCATTGACATATTAGCACCAAATATAATGGTATTTTCCTACTTTGCTTCCTCTCCCTGCTGCTATGTAAAATTTGAAAGTAATAGGGTCATGCAAATGTTTTTGACTCTGTCATTTCTTGTACAGACACCACATGCTCAAATGGATTTGGAAGCGAAAGAAGCCATTGCTAAAGGCACAAACATAAAAATATTGTTATGGTCTTGCAGATTCTTAAATCTTTTTAAAATTTCTAGAAGAAATGAGCCAGATGCTTAAACCACAGCTTTAAACCAGATTTTGGAGTATCTATTTCACTTAAAGAACAATGTAATATAGAAGCAATGTCAAAAGACAATACCAGCTTTAGAGAGAATTTATATACAATATACTAGCGACTGTAATGCTTTCTGGCTAATGTTATGAATTTATAAAACTTTTTTTTTTTTAAATAGAGGATATTTAATTTAATGACCAATTTTCCTCTTAAAATAATGAAATGAAAAAGTAGCTGATACTCGAGATTGAATTTTGTAAAGTGAAAGACCGCAAAATATTTCTTTGTTTTTCTTATTCCTTTATGAAACAAGTAATTTGTTTTTCCTCAAAGCCCTTAAAAGGTAAGCCATTAATTACAGCAATATTATTCATAATTTGGCATAGGTACATCTGCAATTAATAAGATGCGAAAGGAATAACTCGTAACTCCCAAGTTGAAATAGGCTGCCTCCAAACAAATAAAATAATGTTGAGGCCAAAAAGGAGGGCCTGTCCTGCAAAATTGTTGAGTGACAGTAAATTTACAAATAACACCTGGATAAGTCTACTTCTTATTTTGAAGAAACATTGAAAGCTTTAGGTACTATCTTTATCCAACCATTGCAGTTACTTAAAATGGTTTTATAAAAACAAATTTGCTTATTTTTCAATATATTCATCACAGAATCATAGAATTGTCTAGGTTGGAAGGGACCTTTAAGATCATCTAGCTCAACCATCAACATAACTCTGATAAAAAACCATCACTAAACCATGTCACTAAGCACTATGTCAACCCAACTTTTAAGTACCTCCAGAGATGGTGCCTCAACCACTTCCCTGGGCAGTCAGGGAATGATTTATAGGTCTCATTCTCATCAACTTGTTTTCCTTTTAGCCCCCACTAATGACTTGAAAATGAGCTTAATAACCACACCTGATAAAAATTAAATACAGATAAAAAGCAAATAACAGTAATAATAAAGCAAATTATAGTAATAATGTAAAATAAAGGGTGCTGATGTTGTTTTACAGAGGAAAGAAAAAATAATGATATAATCACAAGAACAAAAACATATCACAATTTTCAAATCCAATACTTTGACAACGAGTATCACCAGCTGCCTGCCCCACGCCCCAAACATTTCTCAGGTAAGAAAACACAGATTGTACTTTTCCCCATTGCTTTTCATTCCTTGGATTGCCTATGATAACATAGCTTTTCTGAATTCTCTATATTCAACGTACTTTCCATATCCAACATAGTCATTACTCAGCAAGTTAATTAAGGCTGATTAATTTGAGATCTGTAAAAGAAAACAATAACAGTAACCTTAATGAAAATCTTTTAAGTTTTTGGGGTTTTTTTTGTTTGGTTTTTTTTGGGTTTATTTTTGGTTTTTTTCTTTTTATGTAGTAAAGGTTAAGAAGTGATTTGACAGTGATCTTACAACAGCCCTATAAGGAAAAACTTTCTGATAACGTAACGCATACATATATATATATATATATAGAAGAGTGGCTGGAAGCTACAATTAGAAAAAAATACAGCATCAACTGCAAAAATTAAAATAAAATTCTTGTTACTATGAAGTGCCATTTTTACTAGTAGCTGTTGATTATGTAAAATAGTTCTATAACTAATCATGTATTTAAGTAATTTAAAATACATCCACAATAAGGCAATGAGCACATTATTAAAAACATTTTTGTTTCTTGTGTTGAGGGAGACACAAAAAACACCCCATAATTCTGATTTCTGAGTTGACAGAGCTGCCACAATCTGTTAGTTAGTCAGATAAGGAGCTTGTTGCCAAGTTAGATGTTGATTTTCAGCAATAATGTCTAGACATCATGTCAAATTTCAGTTTACCATTTTAACCATTAAGACATATTCTTTCTTTTTTTTTGCTTTGTTTTATATATATGCAAATTTCTAAATACACAGACTACTATAAAGCGTTTAAAGTGTTTTGTCAAGTCAAATACCAACGCACAATGAATGTTTCACAAATTTACATGAGCCATATTTTTAATGAATTATCAATCANNNNATTATCAATCAGCTTAAGTTTGACAGAGGAAATAAAAATTAAAATGATAAAAAGCAGAATTGCAAGAGAAGACAATTATTCCTATGTTCATACTAAATTATTGAAATTCATAACATTTGGACAATTTTAAAGAAAATTCTCTGATATAGTAGCACATTCTTCTATTTCTCATTTTATGCCAAAGGAAAATGCCAAGTATACACTTTCCTTTTTGCTCCTGCTGCTGCTCCAACTGTCAGAATATCAGCAGGAAACAAATAAGAAAGTATAAGCTTTAAAGAAACACTGTACACTTTTTTTTTTTTTTAACAGAACAATGGAAAAGAAAGCAAGAAATCATGCATTCATTACCACCTTTCCTTGCCATTCATGAAAATTAATTCAAACTGTGCTTATCTCTTTAGAGATCTTTTTCAAAATATCTTAAGCACTTTTTTTTTTTTTTTAATGGTGAGCAGCACCCACTTGTGGAAAAGACACAGCAATGACAAAAATACTTAGTTTACAACGTTAGACTGTTGTGTTATTTCCTACAGTCTTTAAAAAAAGAGGTTAATTCCATTAATTAATCCAAAGCAGATATGTGGCTTGATAGAGCACAAAAAGTAAAGGGCTACATGAAGGTACATCCATTTATACAAACATAAATCATTCTCCAGACAGAGCCTTAGGTAGAAATCTGGAGAGTTAGATCTCAACAGTGTTTTGTAGTACTTCAGGCAATTCATATCAGATCCTTGAAAATTACTTATTTCAAGAGTTTCTGAAATTTTAATTCTTCTTACTTAAACTTCATGTAAAACATGAAAAAAATGTGACAAAAATTCAACCTTCAGAAAAGGCAGATATTAAAAATAATTCTAATGAATTCTGTGTGTCCTACATCAAATATCATTGTACAAGATAAACTGCAGGAATTCATATGGCTTTGTAATGATGCATTAGCCAGCGGAATATCCAGGAGGTAACAGTAACAAAACAACCAAGTAGTGTTTGTGTTCATGACCTTAAACAAAAATTCATTATGGAAAATCTGTATTTTCATAGCCAAACTAAGTAGTTCTAACTCAAATGGGTTTTTTGGCTTATGATGTTGGGTAAAGCCCATATTTCATGCATTCTATAGTTACAAAACTAATTTTAAAGTTTCCTTCAGTACTAACAGTCTGTCAAAAGTAGCAGAAAGGTCCATAAGCACCTGTTTTATCTGAGAAGTAGAGGACTTCAGCTTGTTGGTTTCTTGCTATTATGGCAAAACAGTTCCAAGGGCAGAAACTATTTCATTTAGAAGGGTGACAAATCTTGGCATCACACTGTATTGTGCAACCAGATAATTGAAGTGAATACTGGAAAGCCTCCAGAGGTACAGGTAGGTGTCTAAATATTTATAGAAGTAAATACCTCAGAAAAATATAACATATCAGTGGAATTAATTTGCTAGAAATGTATACAATCTCAGAGTTCAAATGCTGTTCAGTGCTATTCAGAATAGAAAATAGAAAGGTCTGAACCATACTAAGCCAAGTTAGAAACTCTGATAAAGCAGGTATGTTACTGTGATAATGGAAGATCATATTTATGGAAATGAAATTTTAGAAGAAAAGCAAACAATACGTCAGGATATAGTCTATCCTTCTTTGGGCTAAAATCAGATGTCCACGCTCAGATATTTTTTTGGCATTTAAGATGCCTTTACATACTGCCTGACTTCTAACTGCCTATTCAGAGGGGTATTGATTTTCCTGTGTCATACCTGCTAGACTTGCATAGGCATCTTGAATACCTGAGCTTCTCATGCAGTAATAGACACCTGAGGATGGGTAAAGGAATTGTATCCCTTTTGTCCTGACTTTTATGTCATAAGGATGCTGCTTCATACAGAAAACCTCTTAATTAAGATGTTAAGGCATACAAATTGCTTATATATTTTTTATACATACAACATTTTCTATGCGCTTGATAAAAATGAGTGAACTATGGCTGAACGTATATTCATATAATAAAGGTGTAGTAATATTACATGGATATTGCATTGTCATAATACCAAGGTTTTATATAACTCTCAACAGTTTTTATATAATGTT
>JAOXJM010000023.1:96020708-96055243 GCA_026413425.1 Tringa solitaria | reverse complement strand
CAAAAAAAATACATATTTCAACTGGACAAAGAAATATACAGACAGCTGTGTAATATTTTTACACACAGTTTCATCCAGGCTTTTAGGAGACAGGAAAACTACTGTTAGCAAAGTGAGTTAATGGTCCATATTCTCCATCATAGGCTTTAAGTAACTCCTTCAGTAGAAATAGAATAACAGTGATTTGTTACAGACAATAGAAATAAACCTGCATGAAATTTATTCTAATGAAGAACTAATAGATTAATGAAACCCAGAGAAAAAGAAAAGAAGAAAGAGATAAATAAGGAAGGACAGGTAATGAAAATTTGGCAGTCCAACAATATAACTACTTTTAAGAAGCTAGTTCAAACTCTTTTTTCCTTAATTTACCTATGAATTGTCTATAATGTTTATATACTATTGAATAGGAAAATATGGTCACATTGACACCAGATGGCATAAGCACATACAGTCAATTCTGGGCAGTTACACAAGGAGAAACTGTTATCCAAAGCCTGCCCAGGTGAATCTGGGCTCACAACACTCTTCTAGATGCTACTGTGTTTCTTCAAAAGGATTAACAGGTCTTCCAAAATATTGTCCTATTAGTTCAGCAAGCAATAAACAGCTGCTAGATTTTATTTAAAACTTAAGTTCTCCAGTATTTCTCACTATAAGTATTTTAGCTTTGAAAATATTTCTAAGGAAACTTTAACTATCCCTCTTGCTTTGGAAAGTCAGATAAAAAAAAAATTCATTTCTGCAACAGAAACTATAAAACAGCTATCTTTTTCACATGCTAAAAATAATTCCTTTAGTTTTTTTTTTAATAAGCTCCAGCTTATTAATCCATCTCCAATCATGGAATTGTCAGAGTTGGAAGGGACCTCTCGAGATCATCTAGTCCAACTCCCCTGCTAAAGCAGGAGTGCCCAGAGCACATCACTCAGGACGGCATGCAGAGCACCTTCACACATTTGGAAATCATCATCTCAGTGGACTGCAGCTGTCAATACTTGGTTACAATACATGATCTCTGTAGTCTACCGATGTATTTATGTCACTCCTTTCTCCAGAAGCTGGGGGTTTCTACCCGTAATCTTATACTTGCTATAACCAAAACATGTGAATCAGAGTGAATCAGCAGTTAAAAAAAAAAATATTTTTTTTTCTCATTTCATTTAGCTCTGTTTGGGTTTCCCAAGGGAATCTGACCATCTCTTCTCTGCATCCACCTCTATTTTCAGCAGCTGAATATAAGATTTCTTCCAACTTAATGAAGTGACTTAAGGCTGAGCAGATGCACAGCTTTCAGTCAGTCTGGGAGCTTATTAGTCCAGCTTTTCTTGAAGTCATGAAGAGCCCGCTGACTCATAACATTTGTTTTTATATTTACTTCTAGATCAATACAACAATTTACATAACTATATTTTCACATAGCTAAGAAATTCCACATTTGGGAACTTTGGGGAGAAGTTGTCAAATATGTACCTTTACCTTTTTAGTGAAATTAAACATTTGGATTTTAACCTGAATAAAATGCTACTTAAAGGGTAGAGGTGAAAGGATAATTTTTAGTTTTAGCAGTAAATTATAATTTAAAAGTCACACACAAGCTACAGTTCAGAATCATACATTCACCATATGTATAGTTTTTGGGGGGAGGTTGTTGAGGTCTTCCACAACGCACAGACAGTTATGGAAACCTCCTGAGAAACTGCTTGGCTCATTAAAGATAAAGCTGCATCACGAAAGATAGAGACTTCTTTGATAATTGCAAACACCAGATTTTCACAGGTGTTGAATTCATCAGATCCTGGGAACAGAGAACTAAGCTTGCAAAAATCAGGCCGAACATACTGAAAGCACGTATCTGATTTCCTTCAGCTGATGGTGCACATACAACAAGCTACTATTGCCAACAGGTACCGTTAACTTAAATGTGAGAAAAATCTGATGGGTCTAAAAATCTGAAATTTTCCAGTTAGTTAAGTTCACTCATCAATGATTCAATATAGTTTTTGCTTGCTTTTAGTTAAGGAATTAACACCATATACCATTGTAAGAGTACCTTAAGATTGCAAAATCTGTCACCCATTAAGACTTGCCTGAAGCTATCCATGCCTGAAAATGTACAAACCCTGTATTGTCTTTTCATTTTAATTTATGATTTATGGAAGATATAAATTTAAATATATTGTTCCTTCATCAATCCTGATCCTTAAATAATGATCTCTATCATATCTTTATATTGTTCAAGGTCACGAGAGGAAGACAGAGAAAAACTCTCCCGCATCATTGCTTAACAACTCTATTGTGCTGGTTTTGTGGCTTACTTACAGAAAAACTATTTAGGGCTTACCTATACTCATCAAATCTATGAAGTTCTTTTAACATTAAAGACTTTAATATATAAGTATTTTAAGCTCCTAAGTCATTATTTTTCACACTGTACTTTGGATTCCAGTGTTATTTCATGACTTGCTGCAGGTAATTTGCACCATTTAAAGACCAAACTTTGACTGCAAAATATTTCTCTCCAGTCGTGAGAAAGTATTTTACTTTCTTACTCTTACATAATACTCAAACAAAAGGAAATGGAAAATCGTGACCTCAGTGAAGTCAACAGATAAAATATCCGTATTAAAAGGGGGTGCAGTTTTCTATCTTATACACAAATGATAAAAACAAAAAATCTTTAAAAAATAAATACATTTCCATTTATTTTTCACACCACATGGCAAGAAGGGAAAGCAAAACTTTAATTTAAAAATGAAATTATCATTATACATTTGTCCTTTGCAGATTAGACAACACATTATGTGTAAGGCTTAAACACATAGCTCAGAGTAAACAGAATTGTTTTTTTTCCAGCACCACTTCATTCACAAATGTAGGAAATTCAGTAATTTACTTTGAAATGACAGAGCTGATGAAGAGTCAGTAATAAAGAGCAATTTTATGGGATATCCAGAAGCATTCTTTTCAAAAGAAATAAACCCAACATGTTGTTTTGTCTCAGTGGCTTAGAAGTTCGGAAAATTCCATTTTTCACCAATGTCAGGTTATAAACTCACCCTGCAATGCTATTTACTTGTAAATATACTGCCACTTGATAACATATTTTATGATTCACAAAGCAGTCTTTCTCTTTTCCTTTAAAAAGAGCTATCTAGCATCTTACTGAGCACTGCCATTTCTGCAATAATCCTGAAGGTGACTATAAATTTTAATTTTTTATGCCAATAAGAGTTAAAATTACTGTGTTTCAATAAAATTCTCATTTCCTTAAGTAGTTATTTCATATAGGTTTTTCAATCACTGTATTACCTGCTTTTTTAGTCTGGTAACTGATATTATATTTTTCATTAGCTTTTCAGAGTAAAAAGTTTAGCCAAATCTGAAGACATAACAAAATAGTTAGCCGCAGGCATACTGCATTGATAATGTCATTTTTCAATATAACCTTCAGGAATTTGCATTGAATTTATTTACATTGGTCCACTGTCCAAAGTTTGCCGTATTTAATCAAACAGGCTTTGACTTTCAGAAAAAGCTTAAGATTAGAAACTGCTAAATCTAAGAGAGTCTACCGGGGTAGAGCTGTTTATATTAAAAATATGATAAACTGATAGATAAAAATTTAGTTCTCTGGCCTTCCTCTTTTGAGCAAGCCAATTAGGACCACATCTTAGGTGAAAACCAGGTAGAACACGGAAGCTTGTGACCAGAACTGTTCCTGAAGTTTCCAGTTGAGCTGCTCTCTAAAGCTGTAACCATTTAAATTGTAAGGGGTCTTCATGTTCTGCCCACTTTCCCCCACTTAATAGCTGAAGTTTTGAACTTACTCAGAAGTGACATCTCTTAATGGTTCTTTTGACAGGATGAAGCATTGTACTGTCTTTCTCTCTTACACAGTTAGAACAGATGAGCTCAGAATACCTCTAACATATGACCAAGATTAGAGATGCAGTTTGTCTAGCTTACTTAATTCAAGTGAACCTCTTTAGTTTTCTGTATAATGCCCAGGTCGTTAAATTACCAATAATTTGATGTGGTTAGTTCTGTTCCCTTCTTCCCTGTTGAAATTGAAACATTTGGGGGTGGGGGTAGAAGCTATTTGGGTCAGAGAAAAAAAATCCATAAGAATGAGTATGGTTGTGTAGCACAACAAAGATATTCAGGCAGTGAAAGACATGAATTTCAAATACTGCAGCAAGCACTTGTTTTCTGATATAATTAGGAATTCATAGATAAAATAAGCAGTTCTTGAGGTCTTGAAATTTCTACAAGCTTAAACAGGGCTTCCTTTATTACCCCCTAAAGTCTCTAGCCTGCTCTTGAGCTATTCTTCTACAAATACTTCTAGATATTCTAGGACTCCTTTTAGATATTTTTCTAGTATTTCACTAAATGATCTGAGTAACTTTTGGGGAGGAGCACTGTTACCTCAAACCAGTTCTGGAATAAAAAGTGTATTTGTCTTCCTGGAAAGATTCCAAGATGTTGATTCCAAATGGATGGAACTGCCTCTGTTCCATGGAATGGAAGATTAAATTACTGTTTTCAGCATTTCTGAATATGTCGTGCTGTTACACAGAGTGAGAATACAGAGCACAGTTGGAGTGAGGCTGCTCACTCAGGGTTCTGACCACTCTGAATATTTTAGTTCTCCATGACGTTGGACACACTGTCAAATGTTAAATCAAATAAAGAGTAAGACCAAGGAGCAAGTTACTGGACCAGAGATAGGATACCAGCAGAGGTTAGGAACTTCTCTAAAAGACAGGACTTTTCAAGGAAAAAATATAAGCCCATGCATTAAGGTCAGCACAAGCAGTTTTCACAGACAAGACTGACAAAGCCTGCAGCTTGTTGAAGGCTTTTATACTGTGTTTAAGGGGTGGCTCAACTGAACTAAACTGAAAGACAGAGCAAGACTAAGCACAACATTGCAAGCTCAGAATCGTGTTCTGAGCTAGAGACCATTTTTACGGCCACTGACCTCACCTGTTATTTTTAATTTGCTCTAACTGACCACTCATTGTTGATGATTTTTAATTTCTGTATTATTTTTATGTTTTATTCCCCTTGGAGAATCTGTTGGCTCACTGGAATCCAGTACAAATGAGGGTGCTACTTATATGTCTCTTAATTACTAAACAGTGCATACAGGCCACAACTTACTTTGCTATTCACCCAAGAGAAACTGAACAAAACTATGAATTACAGATGGCTAAACAGCTTTTCGTCTCAATCAGTGTGTTAGTTTTTTTTTTTTCTTTTATTCTTTTTCACTATTTGTTTCAGTGTTCCTGAATACTGATATGTTCCTGAATGTTTTTTTACAATTCTTAGAAATATACTACATTTCTAACAGCTCTGATGAACAAGATTAGAAGGCAAAACCGCCAATGACTCAGATTATTGAAAGAATAAAGGAGTTGGAGTTGCTTTTCTATTTGGGTACCTGCTGAGGGAAATAATGTTCTGATACTAAGAGAAAAAATAAGAGTTCTGGAAATTGGTATATAGCAGGTTTAGTAGAACTGTCAACTGTGTCACACAGGTAACGTGAGGGCAAACATGCTAACAGTGACAGCAGAACTGAATTCTTTTCTATATGTTAAATAGCATGATCATTAACGTTTCAATCTTTCCACTGATTATGTTTATGGATGAAACTGAGTGAAGTCAATACAAGATCTGGCATTTGCTCTACCTGCCTCAAATAAAATAATAATGATATAATAATCATAAAAGGGGTCAATAAGAGATGGAATCTATTAATAATTGTTTATCTCCTGGTTTAAGTGGAAAAGAAAGAGATGAGGTGTTTCAAAGACATAAAATTTAACAGAACAAAGCTGTTAATTTTAAAATCAGATTTCTGTGCTTAATACTTCAGCTAAATAGTTTTAGTGGTATTTTTTCAATAAAAGACAGTTTATTCAGTTATAAAATAAATTATTACATTAATATACATAAATTACGTTTCTAGGGCTAAATCTGCACTATATGGTAGTGCTTGTGATTGAAGCACAGTGCTGACATTCTAAGAACTGTATTTAACTGCTTAGAATAAATATCAAATGTCTAGCTAAAATGATTTTAAGGGATGCACAATCCTCTCAAGAATAAAGCAAGCATGTTCCAACTAAACTTTGTGTTATTGCAGTTAAAGTTCTGTAAGTTAAATCTGTAAGCAATCTGTCTGTGGATGCACCAGAAGCTGCATAAGAATTACAGCAACCAAGAACTCCTAATTTAATATTTAATCCATAACCATAGTAGATGGCTCCTTCTGTGGTCATTTTATCTTCTAAATTCACAGAGGGCTTCACATTTACAAGGCTAAATCCAAAAGTAGATCACGGCCATTCACTTCTCTGAGCACCTAAAATTCAGTTTGCACTATTTTTTTTTTGCATTACTTTGTGCAAATTACATCTGTTCAGAAGACAGACTATTCCCTCTGCTGATCTGCTGACATCTATTAAGAAAGAGTACTGATCTCCACTCCCTTTTGAGTGACCCATCCAGGAGGACTTCAAAATTGTGAATCCTTAGTACAATCAAGCATTTTCTGACAACTTACCATGAAATGCCCAACTCCAGAGACAGGATTTATGGCGTATATATTTTTTATAGTAGTTATATTTCTGTATGTAGTTTTCAGGCTCTACTCAGTGAAAATGATTGTGACATTGTCTGTAAGCACCAGGAAAGATATGGTATTTTGTATAAGAAAAACCGTATCAGAAAAATCAGTACCATTTTTTCTCTTAAGCATATGCTTTTAACAGTTTCCCAGATTTGGCTAAAAAAAATAAACGCAATTGTCTGTATTACTCATTTTAAACTGTCCAGTAGCGATTAAGATGACCTAAATTGATACTTAAATATCATGAATCTGCAGAATGATATTATATGACACCAATTCAAAAGGCAGAATTATGCTTTTAAAACCAGAGTGCAAGAACTAGAATAGCAGCAGTACATAATTTGTCCTGATTTTTTTACACAGAGTAGCTGAGAGCATATGTGAAATAAAACCAAAATGTCTCATGGCCTAAATTGTCTACGTACAATCACTGTAATTAAGGACAATATTCAAAAGGAGAAAACCACCATATCATAGATAAGTGAACAATCTTAGAGCAGAACATTTCTCCAATTAAAAATTCATCTTCCAACATTCTTGTTAATTCTGTAAAGGCTCACTTTCAAGTTACAGAGAAATTAAGTATAAAAGTCAAAATTAATGCTTTTCTTTTGTACACATTGGTGTGCAGCTGTATGCAATAGCTCCTCTTTGAAATATACAGCACAAACATTTAAAACGTTACTTCAGTTTTGCTCTTTTCTCCCCTTCACTGAGATTAGCAGGGTGGATGTCAGCTGCAACATGTTCCCTCCTACTCTTCTCACTAAGACAATAATAATAAAAAAAACCCTAAGTAATTTATCACAATTTTCTATGGCATCTATGTGTCAGATACACAATCCTCTCTTGAATACGTAACCTCAATCATTCTGGCAGGTCTGTTTATTCAGGTGAAATGCCAAACTGATAATTCATAATTCCTTTCCCTCTTTCTTACACAGAGTCAGCGACTTACTCATGTCAACCTGTTAATTCTTGAGGGAAAGGGGCAAATAGGTTATATTGGTTCCTCAAATATATTCCGGTCTTCCCAGTGTAAGTAAACTGAGACATGCTTACCCAGACAAGTTCTGAAAAATCGTTTTTGGCCCCAATACAAAAGGAGAAAAGAAATCCAAATACTTCCTTTTTGAGGTTTTGCTCATTAATCACCTTTTAAAAATCACCATGTATTCCTTACAGCTGCTTACAGACTTGAAAGAGTCTATCACTATATAAACCAGAGATTTTATTGATTAAAGCGTGTTTCCCAAATGAATTCAAAGATATAGGTGTTTGCACCCATGAGTGAAGGTATATTGTTCTGTATATGATCTATGATCTGCTCTATTGCATGGTGGTCTGGACTTTTTTTAATTACATGTAAAATACACTGGTTTATGGATCAATTAATATATTCTGTCTTTACATGTAATATGGTATTAGTAATTCAAACAAGAATTCATTTAACTTTTGATACATTTTGAATAGTCCTTCTTGAGAATCTGTGTTAGCCATAATCTCTGAAGTCTTCCAATCTGATGGAAGAATCTCCCTTGTCTCTTTAAATCAGTCCAAGGTACATTTTATCAGTGTCCCATTTCTAGCTAATTTCAGAGCAGTTCAGCTTTACATCTGTGTAAAATGGAGCTCATAGTAATTAATTGACAGAAATGATCAAATACTGTGCATGAGCCTTTTGAAGATAGCTCAGCATGAAAACGTGCTCAAAAGTCATTATGCTTTTCCCTAGATAACTTGAAACAGATATTCTGTAATCTTGTTGCCACTCCCAGAGTTTCTTAAAAATGAGAATTTCATTTTGAGATCAGTTTAGAGATGAATACTTGCTCCTATTTCTGAGGCTGACAAGTCTCATTTCACCCATGACAGCATCCAGCTGTTAAATAGAAATATGAATCAAATGTAGACTACTGATGTGAAAAGCCAATTCCATTCCTTTGAAGAAAGGAACATGTAAGATCTAGTTAGGTTGTGACTGTAGCAATCATATTTTATTACTGTGTTAGGATTTGTAGGACAGTGCCCCCCAGACTAATAAACAAAACCACTTGACATAGGGCTGTTATTTGACATCCGTATATATAAAAATGTCAGACAGGTGAAACAACCACTGCACTAATTGAACCGAACCACACGAAGCAACACACTGCAACATTCCAGACAATGCATTTCAGCTCCTTTAAACTGAAATGCAGTTTCTTATCAGAGATCAAAGAAGTACTGTCAATAATTAGAGGCAGATTTGATGTCCTGCATGTCTTTAATCACGCTGTTTAAAAGACGAATTGTACTCCACTGGAAATATTCACTATCATACTTGTCTTTGGAATAGAAGGACCCACTGTACTGGAATTTATATCTTTTTCTAGATTGTGGCATAGCTGGGAAGGGCAGATGGGCAGAGACCAGAACAGCCAGAAGTATTTGTAACTGATATTGCCACACCAGTGGCATCAGTAGGCGCAGTAACGACCAGCAGTAGAGTGGCTAATGCTTCTGAAATGATTCAGGAAGCTTAATGGGAAGAAAATGGACTTAGCAGATCACCCCTGGATTGCTCTGTGTGGTCTTTATGGGCCCCTGCCAACAGGTGAAAGAAGAATATATTTATAAGTTTATTTAACCAAGTTAGAGGACCAAGTAACCATAACTGATTGCCATACTCTTCATAAGTTGCCTTCCTCTTTTTCCCGTAGTAGGGTTTATTTGGTTTACTTGTGATGTGATCATCACCCTGGAAGCTCAATACGGATGTGTATGTATTGTATATATTTCATTATTTCCTTTTTATTATTGTATTAATATTTTCATTAATTTAGTTTCTCTTAAACTCATATTTCTCTTTTCTCTCTCATCCTTCTCTCCCTGAAGGGAGAAGCTCTCCCCCCTCCGAATGAGAGGGAAGTAAAAGAGAGCATCTGTCATTTGATTCAGTGGCCAGTCTGGCCCAAAGCATGACACAGGTCAAGACAAGCACAGAGTAGGGCAAGAAATGTGATAAATACTATGAAATTGTAAATAATTTTGGTAATTCATAAAAGATTGATAAAAAATGCAAGAATCCTTTTTATTCAACTTTTTTCTTTTTTTTTTTTTCCTGAGCAATTACTATTAATGTGATGTGCATCAACTATTCTCTACATTCAAGGTTTTAATTCTTATCCTTTATGATAAAAGGTAAAAGAACACGTTTCTGGTTGCTGTCATGTAGGGGTGCATAATGAAAACCTTAATGGACAGAATAATAGAAAAAATAGTACGTAATATCTAATTTGGAAAGTCATTAGTGGTGCTTTCAAAGGTTAGACATTGTTTTTTGTCTGGTTGCTTACAGCGTATCTACACCTTGCACTGCTGTATCACGTAGTTGTCCAAAGCATTTCCAAAGGCACCTTACATCTCACAGAAAATAATCTTCAAATAATAATTCAAGTCCTGAAACCAGCATGACTCTGTGAACATGCTCCTGGGTCCAGACTAATTCAAGCAAGGATATTCACCTCAAGCTTATTACCTGGGACAGTGACTACTTTGCCTCCAGTTTCCGAGTGAGCTTGGTGAGCTTAGATTTCAGCTTTTAGATATTTCTAAGCTTTCTCTGTGGACAGGAGCTTTCTTGGAGATGATCCAAAGTTTCTAAAATTGTAAATCCACTGAGTGGAGTTACATATATCAAAACTCCAATCATTGCTGTCTGTGGAATACTTTGATCTGATGACCTTTTACATCTCTCAGGACCAAAAGGATTTAGCATGTGTTTTTCATCTAGCTAACCAGCAAATAAATGGTACATGGGATATAAGGAGAGTGTGCTGATGGATTAGCTATCTTTTAATTGATATTTTAAGCTCTGTTTGTTTTTCGTCTTTCTGATATTTTCCCTGCTGTTATTTGTTGTTCTGGATTTATAATAGACCCTTACTTACATACAAACCTGACTAAGCACTTGTTGAAATAAAATTTCAATTATGTTAATAATACATTGAATACATCCAGTTTTACTTTAAATCAGCCAACCCTGCATGACTTTTTGACACATTTATCTTTACATCATTTAAAATGTATCTATTCTGCATCCTATACTACAAATAAAGTAAGCTGAAATAAAGCCTCCATTAATATATACTTTATTTCTTGGCAACGGGCAATGTACTTAAAAGCAGGCAATTTGAATTTTGCTTGAATTTGACTTAAATTAGGGCTAATTTCTAAAATATTGCTTTAATTATGTTAATACAATTTATATAACTAGAACAATCAACCTTAAAAGCAAAACATTATTTGCTGTAGATACAATGTTAAGAAATCTAAACTGACTGCTATTTCAGAGCAGAAATTAGCACTATTTAGCAGAATGGCTTTAAGATTATTTGTTCCATGGTTTTTGAGAAGTTAAGCAGAAAAGTATCTGAGCTTATTATCTTATTCTATGTCAATAACCTAGACAAAAGGAAAGAAGGAAGCAAAGAATTTCTGTCCTGTGTTAGCTATTGTCTCATTAAGGAACATAGTACCTAAATCATTTACGTACTGGCAGCAACTACTTATTAAGAAAACAGAAAGAGGTAAAATCATGCCTTTGACTTCCAGCTTCAAACCAGTAACCAAAACCAACATTACGTAGGAGAATATTCTACCCTACTCCTTCATTCAAAGATGAAAGAGCCTCTGTTTTGGGATGTACTTTTCAAGAAGGCTTAAACCTGGGTCATCAAAGACAGCAGTAAATTATTCTAATAGCTCATAATTTGAGAATACTTTTTCTCTACTGTTTTGACCTTACTGCTTTTGATTGAAAAGTATTACTGCTGTTTCTCACGGGCTCACATCATTATCTTGAGTGGGAAGTATCACTGACCATGAAAAGCGAGAACATCATGACCTTCACTCAATGTTATACAATGAACCTCAGTTTCAGAATTGCCTCCTTTTTAATTCAGCACCTCCAGAACATGTCTTTCAGAACTGCAATGTTAGTGAGTTAGTACACAGGTAGGAGAGATTTTATTACCCACACTGGTCTCATTTTATTGGTTTCTCTTCATTAATTGCAAATATACAACAGAAACAGTTCTGCTCCATAGAGATGCACTAAACCTCCCACCAAGCACTACGATTTGATGTCATATTGAAATTATAGTACTGTTGCACATTTTTCTGTAATAAAATGTGATACTCAAAGGCAAAGGAGAAATACTGTTGAGTAACGCCAGATGCAGGCTCAAAAAAAAACAGAAATAAAATGCAGGAGGATGAAAAATACCAGAGATCTCTTTGTACTGTCAGGCAACCATAGATTATCTACCCATTCACTCACTGGTGGTCAGAAAAATCCCCACACATACTTTGTATTCATGATTAGAGTAGGTGAAGTGATTTTCACCAAGGAATATTCCTCCTTTGACACCATCCATACTTCACATAGGTCAAAACTTTTCACAGTTTCAGAATGAGGAAAGACATTTTTCAATTAAAATAAAATAACCATTTTCAAAGAGTGAACACAGTTAAGAGATAAAGTATTAAAGTACAGAGATCTTCCCACAATTTGCCTTTCAGTAAAATAACTCGACTGTGCTATATTTGCAGCACTATTTTCCAATGACATGGCATCCTAAAAACTGAAGTACAGGTGCTACGTACCAGCCTATAGTATTAAAACTGATGCAGAGAATAAAAGCTATAAATCACCATATGTTTGAAAGTAGACTGATTTGAACAAATAAAAATATTTTCTAATTTTATAACATACATAATTGTAAAACATACAATATATATGCTACAGTATATTTATATATAATTATAAATAGCACATATGTTGGATAATTACATTCTATGTGTATATACAGAGAGAGCATAACAAAATAGAACCTTCTCTTCAGAGCTCTGTATGTTTAAGATGTTTCTATCAGGTATGACAAGTGTCCTTTACTGCAGTATACCCATTTATGCATTTTTCTGACTTGGAAAACTAGCTTTTAGGCCTAAAATTTGTCAGGAATGAAAGAAGTTATATTACCCAGAGGAGAAACAAATCTCATTAAAAATCACTGTCTATTTTATTTCTTATTTTGCAGCTTTAAAACTAATGAAATTTAAAATTCTTTTTTAAAAAAACATAATTTTCATTTTGACAAACACCTAGAGAAACCTCTATACTAATATCATGGGGAAAAAAGAAAAGAAAATGTCAATTTCTTTACCATTGTTACCATACTTTGCAGCTATGTAAGCTTTGAGTAAATCTAGATAGAGAATTAAAAATTGTTTCTTTACGACTTTCTGATAACTGTGTTCAATTACATTCATTCATTAATGAAACAGAAGGCATAAGAAATATTAGAAGACTCAATTTCTTTGTTGGATACATGGACAGTGGGATAGAGTGCACCCTCAGCAAGTTTGCTGATGACAGCAAGCTGAGTGGCGCGGTCAACGTGGCTAAGGGAGAGTTGAGCTGGAGGAGTCCAAGGCCAGGTCCTCTGCTGGGAAGAGCAGTTGTGAAACAGAGCAGAAGTGAGGGCCTGCTCCTTCTACCTTGGGAAGTGCTTGTAAGCCGTGGCTGTACCACTGGCCCCTTCAGTGCTGTGTTGCAGCTGTGCAGCAGATGAGCCTGTGCTCTGCCTTGGACCTCCCCAGCGCTGACCCTACGTGAGGACCCGACAGAAAAACAGGGTTGGCTTCCTTGGCTTGGCCTCAAATTTGCCTCTGAATTGTGGCCTTTCTGGGTGATGTCCGGCCTGCCTCTGATCCCGACAACTAGCCCTGGCCCTGATCCTCATCTGGACTTCCCAACCTGCATCCTGGTGTCTTTTTGGTACAGTCATCGCTTACACCTGCCTTATTTTCCCACCCTGCTCTTGTCTCACATCCCTCACAGAGCAGCAAGCCCTCACTATTTTGGCATAGGCAAAAAGGAAATACTGAAAGGCTAAAAGAGACATAACAGCAGAAATGTAGAACTTCTAAAAGCAAGAAGCCATATTTTAATGCCATCTTTCATGTACTTTCCCGAGGGACTAAGGAATTGTTTAGGGCCGATGCACAGGACTATGAGAAAATTAAGCTGTATGATCAATATTGGTTTGAACAGATATCAGAGATAAAGGAGTTCATAGGAATAAGTGAAAAACATCTTCTCATATGTCATTATTAAGAGGCTAAAGCAGAGTCCAGTCAGTGTGAAACAAGATAGCATCTCATTTTATTTAACCATAGCCAGATAGTTCTGGCACAAGTAAACCAGGATGCCTACTCAATCTCAGAGTGATCATCACCTTTATGAGTATCCTAGGTTTTGAAGGACACTTTCTTGAACCAAATATGAACACTGCTAAATATAAGGCATATTAAAAATCTGTAACAAGGTCACACCAGACAAAAGTGACAAAAAGAAAAACAAAAAAAGGAAAAGAACACATCAAGAAACATAAGCATTGCAAGCCATACAGAAAGAATTTAAAAAAAATTAAAAGTTATATTATGTGTTTTAAATGAAAAGTTTTAAGAAGAACAAGGTATTCATCTAGGATTACTTTTTTTTTGTCATCATAAAACTAGAAAGACAGGTCTTCAAAGACAGGCTGCTTCAAAGACAGGTCAAAACCAGAAGCACGATAGAATATAAGAGAAAGTTAAAAGCAATGACTTTTGACTATATCTTGAAAGAGTTGGTTTAACAATCTAAGAACCAATCTACTGGATGACTTCTAAGTACAAAACTATCTGAAAGCAAAGTGGAGGACAGGCATCCAAAATATATGAAGTGAAGCTCATGGATCTCATACAGTTAAGAGGACTCCCTGAATAAGTACTTTGAATAGCTATAACAAGATTAATAACTACCATTCAAGCTAGTAGACTTCTTATACTTCATCTTACAACCACAGCTTTCCCCTCCATATCTTAAGATTATGCTGGAAAAGAAAGAGAATATGAGAGACTACTGTGAAAAGAGATCTCTGAGATGGTATATTGAGGAATTATTCCACATCCACTACAGAGATGCAAAAATGAAGCATGAACACCATTCCCAAAGCCAGACATGCACAGAACAAGGGATGGAGATGCAAAATAAAATCTTGCCTGCACCTGATAACAGAAACAGATAAAGGAAAACAATCAAACAAAAACCTAACCAAAACCAAGCAAATTTTGTTCCAAGAAAGAAATTAAATCCTACAGCAAAAAAACCCCAGATCTTAATAATGGTATTTTTAATCACTTTCCTGTGGAGCTTTGCATGAGATGAGACCAAGGGAAAAATATTTATAAGCACCAAAAACGTAAATAAATTAAAAATTCAACTGAAAAATACACCTCTACTTCAAAACAGTTTGTTTGAAGTAATCCATGTGATGAAATGAAAAATGTCATATTCTTGCAACTCTGATACAGTGCCTTTACAGGGTTACAGCCAGGAAGAAATACAAAACAACTCATTATGAACCTCTGGATCCATTTCATCTTATGCTGGTTCAGAGAGTGTAGAAAAAAAATATGTTTAGTTTCCGTTATCTTTGTCAAGAAACGTACTCTTATCACACATGCAAGATTTAAAACCAGTTTCTATTTCTCAGGCACTGAAAGAGGTTTAGGCAGTAGGCAGTTGTTTGCTACAGAGCTTAATCTTCACCCTGACAGGCGACCTGGAGTGCACACCAGAGCTGGTTACAGGGCTTTTATAATATAAGTCATCTTTGATCAGCACAAAGAGTTAGCTTGTGTTTCCCACCAATATTTCTCACCGGATTTTAGCACACAGAACAAGATAACAGGGTTATCTCAAGAGGATGCAAATGCATTGCGTAACCATTGTAAATGTATGTATTTATATTGTTCTCCTTGCATAGGCATTTTAACAGGATGAAGAAGAATTCTGACAAAAGAAATTTTAAGTCAGGTACTGTGAGAAAAAATTGAATTAACTTCAGTTCTTCCAGGTTTAAATTTAGGGTTTGTTTTGATGCTTATACATGGTGAAATATGCCTTTGGCTTAAAAACATGAAAACGGATTAATTGCAAGTACAGAAATAAATCCTATATTTCATGAATAGCTGGACTGGGATTATACCAGAGATATTTGAAAGTCAAACTGACATTAATAACTTTATGGAGGTTTTTTTTTTTTTCAAAAGAAAAAAAAATTCCTGAACTTTGCTGCCTTTTTATAAGAAAGAGCTTATAATTTGCCTTATTACTGGATAGAGCACATCTGCAAAGCCTTTTCCTGAGATATGTACCATGACGCCAGTGCCCCAAGTCAGCTGGAAGTAAGTTTTGACCCGAAAGCTTTATAGGTCTGTTAGCACAGTGCTGTGTTCACAATTTAACACCACACTTCTGAATCAAAACTAGCGCTCCAGATAAATTGTGGGGCAAACATAAAGAGACTCTACATACATGCATCCTAAAGCAGTGTTTAGAAGTTCATTTTTGGACTTAAATTCAGGCATTCGTTCAGTGCAATTCAAACATGTGGCATCTCCCAGTTTTTCAAAATGCTAACTGCTTCCTGAGGCTCTGAGAAGCTTATTTACAAATAATTCGTTGGTGGTGCAAGCCATCTTACTATTTGCTTATAGCACTTAAAAAATTTTGTCTAAGACTGAGTCTTGATGAATTATTAAGATTTCAGTAATAATATTCAAGCATTAATGACCCTTCCTCCAGTATCTATAAATAATCAGTTCTGCACTTGCAGTCCCACAGTTCCAACTTGTGGGAAAGAGATTGCTGAAATAAAAGGTGACAAGCATTGTGGATATTAATATTACAGAAATTATTCATGTTTAAATTCAAAGCTGAACCATTTCATTCTGGGATAGTAACTTAACATTGAACTGTTGTGTTTTTTTAATTTTCTATGAACTGAACCATTAAATTGTTAAGGTGAACTTTTGATACAGATAAAGTAAACCCAGAAACAGTCAAACAGGCTTGTTTGTCATTCAAAACATGTGGCAGAAGTCAGTATTGCTCAGCTCTTGTACGAGGAGACTGCTTATTCAGGGGAAAAAAATAAATTACTTAGTTTCTTCCTCTGACTTGATCAGAGACATGTAACTATCCTCATAATGCGACTGCCATAGGTAGTAGGCTAGTAACAATTCTGAAACAGGGTTCTTCCAAAACCTTTTCAATTCCTTACCACTAGGTCAGAAAGTTAGAGCTGAGTGGCTCTAGCCTGCTGCTTAGGGCCTTGTCCCAGGAGGAAAGGGACAAAGCCTTTTCTCTGGCTCCAAAACGTCATTAAATAAATATCTTTATGGCAACTGGAACAGTTTATGGAAGAAAAACAAAAGTATTACTCCATAATAGCTTGTATTCCAAGGGACAGTTCAATCACAAATGGAAAAATTCAGTTTGATGAAAAGTAATTAAGTCAAACTGTTGTAGACAGTTTGATCACTTGAGGTTTACAACCCAAAGATAGTATCACAGAGACCTTAGCAAGTCTGCTGAGCTGCCAGGTTAACCTACTGTTATGTAAATTAATCTTTTTAACCTAAACATCATTAATAGGAGAGATGAAATGTTCTTTTAAATTCTGTCAAATGAATCTAGTATCAGGAATTTTTACCTCTCTTCTTTATTGCATTTTTTTTACTTGTTACACATTTAAAATAAGGATCTATTATGCAACTGTCATAAAATAGTACTCCTTTTGGTTTCCCCTGTTGAATAGATCTTCGGTGTAGAAATTGGTGTTGTACATATAATATGATAAATGTTGCCAACCTTTTTCCTCTTCCAAGAGAAGGAAACACAGACTTTCCTAAGGAACTGTCAAATATTAAGTATGTGAACCACAATATTGGTTTTTAGCCTTAACCTCTCAATTAATATTTTTCTTCTCTTTTGCCATCGTTATCAGTAAAAGCTCTCTACCTTGTGAGGAATGCGAACGTACACATTCAAGAAAAGACTTATTGCTGGTAGTCTATTTTCTTTAAATTATAATTTCTACCTGTTTTCTTTCTTTGTTGCAAACATGCTGTGAATCTTTGATGCAACTGCCGCTGTACTGAAGGACTGAGCCTGTTCTTCTCTGCCACCAAGGGTATAAACTGTGAGAAGCAAGGGGCACATATTTTGTACTGGTATTGCATGTATATTGTTTCATGAGGTCTCAAAAGCCCTGTTTCTTTTGAATGCAAAGTTGTTACTTTTCCTCAGCTAAGCAGTTACAGGTAATGGTGTGCAGCCCTTTGTCTATAGGGAATTCTAAATAGCTATATAACCATTCAGGTCTTTATAGTTAAGCTTTTATGACAGTTATCTTTTTTTTCCACTTAAAACACTGTGAAATGTAATCTGACTGCTTTTTTTTCTCTCCCTTTTTTAAAGGCCACAAGTTAAAACCCTTTAAAAATGAATTTCTAAAATGTATATTGAAATTAAATATGTTTTATCTATAATTATTTGAAAAATATCATTCAAAATGGAGCTGATTACAATGTTACAGATAGGGCTACTCAACACTGTCCAGCCTAAGCCCCTCTTCCTGTGTTCTGTAAATTTCACAAATCAATTTATGGATTTCTGCTCCAGACTGATTTTTAGTTTCATTTAATTTTCAAAATTAAAAACTCAGTAATAATTATTCAGCCAACCATCATTTTAGAATAATATCAATGGAAAAAATGGATCATTTTTCTGATGCTAAAAACTATTTCTTTCCAGATATTGTTTATAAATGCTTTAGTCTTTGATGTTATGTGGGTTGACCCTTAGATCCAGAAAAGGAATTGTTCTCTATCTCTGCTGTAAAAGATGTTTTGGGTGTTTTTCTGTGTCCATGAAGAGGCATTCAAATTAGTCCACGTGCTAAACCTATGCATATTGCCACTTGTACACAGCTTTTAAATATTAACAACTATAATTATCTCTGAGTTCTCTGTGTATTGCCGTTTATGGAGACTTGATGACATTCTACTAGCATTAAGGCTGATCCTGCTACTCTCCTACTCCAGGGGAACACATTACCCGCAGCAGCGTGGTTTGCAAGGGGGAGTAGCAGGCAGCTGGGGCTCATGGAGCATCCACGAATTCTAGCTGAGATTTTATCCATTAAAGAGATTTCAGCAAGGGTGAACGCGCCAATAGCCTTTCTTGTACAGACCAGAGAAATACAAAAGTTTTATCTGATTGTTGAGGGAGAGCAAGGTAATGTGTAACTGCTTAACATATAGTTTAAATTGCGTAATAATAAACAACTACCTTAACAAACGTTTCATTCTGTCTATACAGGAAATGAAATAGAAAAATGAAAGAGAAAATATAAACTGCAGCTCTACTGTCCCCTTAAACACAGCCTACCTATAGCATTAGCCAGGACTACCAACAGACATGGGGAACACACTACTAACAATATGAAAAATTAGGACTAGGTTTTGATTTTTATCAAACCCATTATTTTAATGTAATGTGCATATATTTTGGTGAGAAAGGAGTATGAAATTGTTTTAAAAGCATATGGCATTAACAATAACATGTCACTTGTTGAGATGCTGTTCCTACATTTTGTGAGAGGAAGCCACTGCGCTTCTCCAATATGCCTATAATTACCATGCTGTTATTATTTTGCATTTAAAGTGGGCCATGAAAAAGAAGATTTATTGTTAGATCAGATTAGACGTTTCTGAAACGCTCTAAGCAATAGTGATGCAAGTAGACCAATAGAACTGGTGTACTTGTATTTAATATATATAATCTTTAATATGGAATGCAAAATAGCTGCTATAGTTCTGGAGAATTACAATACCATAATCCAATTCCAGATAACTGGACAGATTTGTCTCTTCTTTTGCCAAGCATTTTTCCTTATGAGCTTTAGTTACCTGGTGTGTAACAGATGGACTCTTTTTATTAGTTGGTAGAGAACAGCATTGTAAGCCTTAAGTGTTAATAAGCTTGCTGTTAGAACAAACTGTGTCACGTCCCTTTAACATCTCTTTTTCTCTAAGGTTCATCCAAAAGGTCTTCATGGCTTTATTCTTATTTATCACCAGTTTTCCAGTTTTTACATTTTTACCACATTAATTTCTTTATCAAGAGAGACTTTTTTCTGTTATTTATACCCTCTGTTATTTCAAGCTAAATGTACTGTTCAGAAATCTTAACAGTGCTTATCCCATATTGAGTCAGCAGGAGGCAGAAAAAACTTGAAGGCAGAAAAACTCAACTAAACAGAATCACAAGGCTGTAGACAACTTTTCGCAATAAAATGGGTGTTTGCTAAAACAACACACCTACTAAACAGCCTACCAAAGAGTTTGTACTAATGAAATGAAGCTAGAGGAACAAGCAGCAAAGAAGCCAAAACAAAATCTACCCCACTCTTTTACACTGACACTGACTGAAACAACTTAAATGACTCTTTACTAGGGAGAATGAGGGTTTTTAAGACCTTGTGGAAGTGTTTGTATAGATACGTGTGAATGTTACTTCCATATGAAAGCTTTTACGTTTGCAGGTAAATGCAGAAGTGATGTAAACACTAGTTTGTCTGTTAAACTGTGAAATAAAGATATTAATTACATTTTTTTCCCTCTTTTTGGTTTTGTGGTTTTGTTTTGTGGCTTTTTTTAAAAAAAAAAATATTCCTCTTCTGTGTTTATCTTGTTGCAAATTGTGGCTACCCTACCAAAGTCAATAGCTGAGCAAGGATGGAGATAACTTACAAGTCACAACTTGGAAGCAGAACTTATGGCAGAATTCATACGTAAATTCCTCAAGTAGGGATAAAATCGTGGATGTGTAAATTTAAGCTCACGTGCCATCAACCCTTTATATCATAACCAGAAGAGTGTGAGGCAAGCTCTTTCCCTTTTGAGGACATTAGAACCCAAGTGGTGCTCTTTGCTTTGTTGATGCATAATTTACAATAAAAACTGGAAGGAGCTAGCCAAAGTGGATGGCCCGTAGGGACCATAGGAACCCCACTGGGGATCTTTGGAAAGCCAAGGAATTCCTAGACTTGTGACTGCATTAATCTACCCTGTCCTTATATACTGCTAGTTCACACTTCTTTACTTTACTTTTGTTGTATTATAATGAAAACCACCCAAGAAAATATGCAGTCTTTGCTTTATTTCTTATGTTGTCTATATATGCTTTATCAGTTTCCCTAAAAAGTGAATTTTGAGTTCACATGCCTTTAGTTGATAAATGTCTGTGACATTTAGCCTGAATATTTCAGCAGTTCATCAGTGAGGTTATTTAATACCTCTCTAAAGCCTGAAGTACTAATGTCTAATTATACATTTTAGGGAAGGGACTTCAGTGGATGGTGAAACAGGAACTAAGAACAGATAATTATTATAAGCAGGGCTGATGCTTTCAATTGTTTTAAAGTTGCTCAGCAACGTCCTTGCTAAAATTCTTCTTTCACTTGTACATACTTTTATCAGCCAGAGGCTGTTGGGGTTTAAATTCTCTTTTACACATGTCTGCCTTGGATTTATTTATTACTGTTTAAATATTATTAAATTGAAATTATTATTGTTTATTCCACTCATTGACTTCTGAGAGCACCATGAGAAAAATCCAGTTCTCCACACTAAAAAAAATGACGATGACCTTTTCCATGGAATATATTAGCACCACCGTACTTCTAAACTTAGATCTGTTGTGAATGTGACCTTTGTGTCAAGGATGTGCATTTTGCTCTTCCAACACCTACTAAAAATGGCTGAATAGGAGGTCTTTGGAAAACAATAATTCAAGGTGATCGATAGAAACGGCTTTTAATAAGTGTATGTCAAGTTTAACAAAACCTACAAGAAATTGAGGTGTGCTATCACCTGTAATGCTCTCCACTTTCAGAGACCAATGAACATTCAGTTCTGTGTTCTGAACTGAGAGATGGCCTTACCTGTACAACCACCTACTCTTCTTCTACCAAGCCTCCTGAGAGGAGAAGCTAGTTGCCTGATTCAGATACAGAGGGAACAAGAGCTGTATTTAAATGCAACAGTCAGAAGGTTTGAAAATACCTGTGGAGTTTGACAAGAGTGAAAAAATTTGGTATGGAAAAGAAAGACACTGAGATAGCTAGGGAGAAGAATGGCAAACAGCATGAAGAGAGGTTGATAATCATAAATGAGAGCTGGGTAGAGAAATCAGGGAAGAAGGGAGATTAGCAGATGGGAGGAATGAAGGAATAATGAGATGGAGGGAGACTGAAGCTCTCTGGGCAGAGTTTGGGATTGAGAAATGACTGTGTAAAGACATGAAGAGGGGGGGAAATATGAAGTGACAACGAGGCTATAGCATGGCAAAGAGATTTGGAAGAGACTGATTTGGTAAAGGAATTATGTTATGGTTAGTGACATTTTTCTACCTTGTGGTGAGTTGACATCTGCCAGCAACTAAGCACTCACCAGCCCCTCACTCACTTCACCCCCTCCCCAGTGGGACAGGGGAAACTATTAGAAGAGCAAAAATGAGTAAAAGATTTGTGGGTTGAGAAAAAAGACAATTTAACAGGTGAAAGGGAAAAAAAAGAGGGGAAAAAATGTGTAAGTGATGCAAAGGCATCACTTGCTACCTCCCAAGTACCTCCCATCACTCACTGCTTCTCCCCCCAGCAGACCAATGCCCAGTCAGTCTCCTAGCAATGCCTGTCTTGGAAAGACTACCCATCTTCATTGCCAAACCTACTGTTATATGGCATGGAACATCCCTGTGGACAATTTGGCAATTTGGATCAGCTGTCCCAGCTGTGTCCTTTCCCAAACTCTTTCCCACCCCCAGCCTCCTTGCTGTGGGACGCAGAATGAAAAAAAAGAAAAAGCCTGAACACTGTGTAAGTACCGCTCAGCCATAGTCACAGCTCTGGTGTGTTATCAACGTTGTTTGGGTCACAAAATCTGAAACACAGCACCATATGGGCTTCTCTGAACAAAATTAAGATGCAATACATGCTATAAGGAAAGGAGCAATGGAAGAGTAAGAACTGAAACACTGAAAAAGAGAAAAATAATTTTATAGCAAACCTGACTGAAATACAGGGCATTTTCTGTTTCTATAACAGTGATGTGAGATACAAGCTCTGCCTCTCCAAAAAGTCTCATCCTCTGTCGTGAGAAAGCCTGTCTTACACATTAGCACTTACGCTTCACAACTAAACCAGAAATGACTATGATTAACTTAACTGAAAAACAAAACAAAAGAGTACAAAAATTATATTTTAAGTGCTTTTGAACTTTCATATGCTAAAATATGGATTCAATTTTTAATTGATTCCATAGATATATGTCCTGGTTTGAGGTAATATCCAAACAGGTGGTGTTGCTTCATGCTATATTTTTAATCTTAACATAAGTGCTTGTCATTTATGACAAAGGAGTTTATTTTAGCCTCTGCTGTTCTGTGCTGTGGATGCATTTTCAGACTTCTAAAAACAAAGCCTGGTAGAATTGAGAAAGAAACACGACTTCTCAGTACAAAACAGGTTTCCCATGTGACTTCAAAAATACGAAGGAAAAGCTGATATGGCAATAAAAAGTAGCATCCTGAATAAAATAATATACCCCACATGAAATGCTAGCTTAGAGAAACCATACTGTTTTGCTCTTGTTAATTTGATAATTCACTGACTTTATAGCTGCTCTAGCAGAGACACTGAGCATCAGAGTTGAGTTCAAAAGCATTAAACCAGGGAAGGTATGCATACATTTTTCACGCATCTCTTTTGCTTATGCAGGAGAACTTCTTTCATGCTAGGAGCCTGAAGCCAGAAAATATTGTGACAGTGAAGTGACAGAAATCAAATAAACAGTTGGACTAGCAGAACAATATAGATATAATTATTTCCTGTTAGATTAAAACCTTTCATAATTAAACATTTTTTGATTGCCATCATGCATATTAAAACTTACATTTCTTTAATATACGACAAAGTGATCTTGCCACTCTTACCCGAGTTCAGATGGCTTGTATTATAGAAATGTACATACAAGCTAGACCACCACACTTACAGTCCCTTCTTTTTTGAGTATGCTGACGTATAACAGAAAACATAGGCAGGTATTTTGGGGATTTTTCTGGATTGTTTTTTCTGTTTATATTTTTAAAATTATGTAGTTGAGTAACCATTTTTTGTTTCTTAAAGAACAATCTGTTCTATCGATTTCAGTGAATCAGCGGAAGGACACAACATGCTGAAAATAATCTCTCTCCCTAAATCAGCAACTAGTCCTTTCCTTCCAAATGTAACCCAATGTATTTATTTCCATTTCAGATCATTCTTGGGTTTTGTGGTCCCATTCCAAAAATATTTCAAGCTCTTCAATACACATCATTGAGGAAAGTGATACATTGTTCATGCGTTGTGTAAATTTTTTACTTTTTCCAAGTGAAGGAGGAGTACTGGACTCAAACTGGTCTGAAGTTGATAAATTAGCTGTCACCTAACAAAACTCCCGTGTTCCAAACATATCTGATGCTGGCACTTTGCAGTTCTGCTCAGAAGAGCTGCAGGAATAGATACGTTCCAGTGTGACAGGCTAACAACTGACAGTGAGATGCTATGCCAACACAGCTGAAATTATTTTCTGAAATGTTTCCCAATGTAAAGAATGAATTTTGAAGAAGGAAAATAGTGTAAGACCTTCTATCAAACTCTGAAGATATCCTCTCACAATTTGGATTTAGAAAACCAGAGTCTGAATACGTAATCAACATGCATGAACTATGCAGCTAGTCTTAAACTTTTTAAACTGCAATATTAGCCTTTGTGGAAAGTGGAAATCTCCTTGCTGGTGGTGGAAGGTGGAAGCTTCTGACTCTTCCAAAGGACTTGGGTATCTGTATTCTGCAGCACACCTTCACTGAATAGACCAGTGTCATACTTCTTCCTTTAATTAAAATTGTTTTAATGTTTTTATGCTCCAGAAGTCTGAATTTATCCACCCACAAGTTCTGAATGCCTTCATAATTTACATACATTATTTGAATCTACAGAGACTTCATTTTGCCAACCTATTTACTGCCCACATCTATATTTTTTACCAGAGCTGTGCACAGCAGTTAAACCAATGAAGCTATAGAAAAGTATTAAGGTTTATATTTAAATTTTATATGAATAGTTAATTTATACAAGATTGTAATTGCTGAAAGTAGGTTGCTTATTCTTAAGTCTTTGACTTTGAAAATAACAAAATTCAATGTCAATTTAGCCTACAGTATGAACACTCACTTTGGATAATCAGTAATGTTCTGTAATTGTATATAAAAACTATTTAATGCCAGATTCAGCTTCCTAGCTGGATAACAATTCATTTAAACCATCCATAATTCAATCAGATTAGATCTTGCTTTACATATTTTAATAGATGCTTTCTCCTGGTTATTTCACAAATTATATATGCAAATGATTTATTAAATAATTGACAAAGCACCTTGTTTGGCTTGTAGCTACTAGTGATGCCTTTCTTCAGAAATATATTTAGGCAGTAGTTCTCTTCACAGCAAGATTTTTGCATAGTATTTTAAAAGATATTTAAACTCCTGCCGTGATGAAGGCTTATTTAGAAACACCAAGTATAATTTACTAACCTGATTTATGAAGCAATTTATACAATCTAGTAAAGTAGCACTGTAGAATTTCATTGCATAGGGGTACTCATCTTCTCTGAAGATCCTACATTCTTTAACACTTGGGCAAGTCTGTATTATTGCATTTTATGATAGGACAAAGTATATCAGGGTAATTATCCCTCCTGTTTTATTAAAGCTTTATAAAACTGTTAGAGGTTAATGCTGCAGTTATTTTCTTTTTTTCCTACTGCCAATTTCATCCTATAATACCCAGGAAAAGGGGAAATAGAGTCATTAATCTCTTATTAGATATACAGTAAATAGTGTAACGGAATACCATGTGTTACATATTTATCTGCAATTTTGTGTATGTATATGAGTGTGTATACATATAAATATACATACATGTGTATAACAAGGATACTTTTAATATTAAAGGTGCCACGATCCATCCCTTAACCTGTTGTATAAAAGTGCCAGTGTTTTAATTATTACTTCTATCTTTTTTCTATATTTTTAACTGAACATTTAACTGAACAAACTCTACTTGCCAGGAAGATAATTTATTTTTTTTCTTTTTAATTTCTAAGGTCACTCTATTTTACCTTAGTGTTCATACTTAGTTATTATATTTTCTTTTTAATACAGTGTCATGTATTATTTAAAATATTCACAGGGAAAACCAGACTGCATATTGAGAGCTCTTAAGCATACAAGATCCAAAGCATAGGATCTTTTGATACACAAATACCTTTAATTACTTTGTTTTTTTAATTTTGCATCATGTTTATTGGTGATCAATACCATCATTACTTAAGGATAATGCATTAGAGGCTATACTTGATTAGTTTAAACTTATGTAAAATTAGAGTATAACTTTAGAGAGTGAGATAGCTTAGATGTCATTTTATTTGTTTGTTTGTTTTAAATTTGAGATTGAAAACTATCAGAACAATGAATATTTAACAGTATTTCTTAATTATGATTTGACCCTGACACAGCACGTGATAGCCTGCGAAAACTGAAATTCAATATAATTTTATTTTTTTTTAACTGTGAGGATTCAACACAATGCAAGCACACAAAAAAATTTAGAATTTTTGGTGGGAATTTTTTCTTCACATGTGCATTCTAAAAATAATAATATGGAATTTTTACACAGTTTTTAATTTATCCTAAAGTAATTTGGGAAAAATATCCTAAGAAATAATTAATCAATAAAATATTTTGGGCAAAACTATAAAGAAGATAATGTAAATATCAAACAATAATAAGAAATTTATATTTATATCATGACAAGTTATAAATTTCATTACAAAAAGGTAGTAATTAGCAATAGTTTTATCTTTTATAACTGTAGCTTGAGATGACTTTCAGTGCCTGTGGTATCAGTTTAAGTTGATTGTACACTGGTTTGTAATTGATTTCTAAGTATTGACCTTTTCAAAATTTACAATTCTTAAAGAAATTCTTCTTTACTAATGGATAAGAACAAACCAAAATTGTGCTAGTAAGTGCAACTATTTAGTCAAATATTGTCCTTCTTAGGGAAATACTCTTTCATTAAGTGAAGAGCAAAACTTTTACTAGTCATTATTTTACTTCTATCAAAGTAAATTTACCAGTAGCCAAATGTCAAGAAGATGAAAGCGTCAATTTATTTAAAATGTGAGGAATACATTGGTAAGCAACAAAATTCCATCCTAAAATTTTACCATGAACGTATTTTTAACTTAACATTGCAGTGTACTAAGCCACTTTTTTCAGAGTTACCCAATAACAAAATAAATAACGACTGCTGTCATTTGTTCTTTCTTACACAGAATTAGCAATGGAATCCTGTTTTGGTATTAATCACTATAGTCTCAACAACATGTGCCATTAATTCACCTTAATGTGCTGCAACCAATCAATACTTAGTCTGTAAACTCATTTCTTCTTTGGCTCTACGTGGCAAAAATCATTGTCTTAAAAAAGCTCTTTCTATCATCTTCAGAGTGAAGAACTGTTTAGATAAACTCGGTAGCTCAGCTTTGAGAAAATGTATTAATCTTATGCTAAAATCATGTTCTTCAAACCATTTAACATGTGTTTTACTGATATTCTCAAATCCATTTTCAAATAATACTACAGAAGCCTGAAATTGCTACAGTGAAGTTTAAGAGGTTTTAACTGAGTGATTACCTACAGACCTCTCACTTTGTAAAACAGTAGATCACACACTTTGAAAAGTAAGGGTAAGTCCCACTATTCAGCAATTTCTATGAACTGTTAACATGGTGCAATACGAATGCCATAGTTTTTAAAGAATCTCTCAGACTTCACCTGTTAATCTTTGTGGCTATTGCAGAATGTGGATGTTCCTTGCAGTTCGCTGTGTTGTGTGGCTCGAGCCGCTATCCACACTGCATTTTAACAAGAGCAAAGCCAGGAAACCAGCTCTCCCAGACACTTCATTCACGCTGCTGCCTTCCCCTTCTAGCATTACTGCACTGATAGATTTGCACGTACCACATAAACCTTATAAGCATTTCCATTTTTCACTTATATGATGGCTCTCACCTCACTGAACCTCTGTGGCGTTTACCATGAGCTTCCTCTGCTCTGTCCTCCTGCTGGTGAGGAGGCCTGGAAGAAGAAGGCTGCCCTGGGACTGCAGCACCAGGGCTGGGGGCATTAGGGGCTGCTGGGGCTCTCCTAAACCCTGCTCTGCCTCTGACCTGCCGTGGGCTACACGGGGGTCAAAGATTCAGAGAGGTGCTAGTTGTGGCCTCCCTTCCCAATATTCTCTAAAATGGTGTCCTGAAGAGAACAAGACATGCACTCGCTCGTTTCCCTTCACAGGAACAGATAAAGTGGAAAGACCAGCAGTAACTACATGGTATCTATGGTATCTAGAAGCTAGACTTGATAAACTACAAAGGTCTCCTACTTGCCCAGAAAACACGCCTTTGAAAAGGACTGTGGCTGCCTAATGATGGTCTGTCCTCATGGCCTACTTCATTAGGGCTCTCCTTCTCTTGGATGTACAGGATACTCCCTGTACAACCTCTCTAGCGTAGAGGTAATGCCCAGATATTTAGAGGTAATAGTCACCCTTTGACAGAGTTGCTGGGCAGGCATATTGCCATGGAAACACATTCATATGAGAGCCAGCAATCAAAACAAATTTTTATCTAATCAGTTAAAAAGCAAACTATAGTCATAGCAGTTTTAGAAAAAGGCTACAAGCATTAGGGATACAAATTCTGCAGCTTATTCCATGTTAGAATGAGAGTGAGTGATGATGTATCAAGTAATTCCCTTTGGGAATATATCAGAATGACTAAGTAAGGGAACAAAAGTGAGTAGACTGAGCCTGCAACTGAACAGATGGACACCAAGCCAGATGTAATTGGATTTACTTCCCCTAAGCAGATTCATAAACTAAAGCTCTCTCCTTGCTCCTCAGAGAGATCAGCTTCCGACAACCAAGGGGAAATACGCTTAGCATTGGATTTGGCCAGCGTTTGTGGCAGCTCAAGCACTAATGAGGACCAACTGTGAAAAAGTAACCATCAGAACTGCCTGTCCATTTAATTCCTCCCAGTTTACTGTTCCAAAACTTTGTCAAGTGCAAAGTTTGGATGAACCAGGACTGTATTTTAGTTCAATTCTCTTTCCCGTCCTTTTCCCACTTCCTTGCATAAATTATTCATGATTCAACTGCATCTGGTCCACTGCTTAAGGGTACTCGCTGGCAGGAGTATTATGGCAACCAATAACTTGATATGTTTCCTTCAGGCGTACCAAAGGAGGGAAAAAAAAGAAAGAAAGAAAAAAAAAAAGGCAAAAACCTGTTCTTTCCTGGGAAGTGACACAATATATAATTTTTTTTTTCCCATAGCAAATCTACCAAGGTACCTATATCCCAAAGCCATGCTTTGCTACCTGACTCTCTAGAAAGGACAGTAGAGCAATTGAAAGAAAGCAGCCAGGAATCCAGGCAGGTACACGAGAAGGTGAGATATCACCGTACATGACTGAAACATTATTCTGGATTCCACAAGGAATTATCAGTACATTGGTAACATTTTCTGCCACTGTGAAATGGTTTCTGCAGCTGCTCTCAGGTTGTGCTTGGGAGGAAGAGCTGTGGGAAACCTGAAGATCTTGGGGCTTGCAGGGTATGTTCTCACAGCTTTTGCCATGCCGGTATTCAAATTCAATCTACCCCTTATAATCCAAAATGAAAAAGTAAGCTTTCTGTTACATATGGAGAGAATATTAAAAAGATCTAACATACTAAAAGGGGGAGGTGTTAGTCTTTAATTTTCTTTTTTTTTAGAGAGTTCCTATTTGGCTTCAAATGGTAATATCCATTCTTATCAGTTCTCTGAATTCCCAAATACTTTTTCCATCTACATAATTACTAGCAAGAAAAATGGTTAAATACTCAAGGAATATACTATAAAGTGCGGCAAAATACATTGAATTCAACTGCTCATATTTTAATCTTATGATTTTTATAGACTTCATATATGTGAAACTAATGGTAATAATAATAATGCATGTCTTAGATTTATGTTGAAAAGTCAGACATGATAATAAAGCTTCACAAGTTGAAACACAAAGAAAAAAAAACACAAAAGGTATTACATTTGAAGTAAACAGCAAACTGCCTTATAATAATTTCTTCCATAGTCTGTCTTACTTCCACTTTCTGTAATTAAATGTGGTGTCTGACAGCATGTGCTCTGAGCGTAAGCAGAGATCACACAGCTCCCAGAAGTAACTTATAAATAATGAAATAATCATCCATTCAGATACAAACACCAAAGAGATGGATCAACTTTTTCTGCTACACCTTGCATAAAAAGTTCCTTTTGAGTGCCACACCGTCAATGTGCAATATTTAAAGCAGAAAACTGTCATGCCTCTTTTGCTACAGTGAGCATATCAACACACTTATTTTGCATTAAACAACGCACTGCAGAAACACTGAGACCAAATCATATCCCCCAGACATTAGCCTTCAAGACCCTCATTCTCTCTGTACTTGCAGAACAGCACACAATGAGGCAAACACCCCAGGTTTTACTCCACTGAGTTCAGTGTTATTACATGAAGCATTATTTATTCAAATACATCTTAGGGATCATCACTTTTGATGAATTGTGGGTGAGCACTGGCTTACCCTCTGGGTTTTGGGGGGCTAAAGGACTCTCTGCTTTCCAAAATATGAAATTATCTACTTATTTTTCTTGTTTCAAGACTGGCCTGATTAATGGAGAAAGAGCTCTCAGGATAATAATCAGATTGTCAGTTGTATGTCCTTATAGCCACACAGATAGCATTACCTTTATACTATATCCAGGGAAAAAGGTGTAGAGGGACTAAACAGATGTCATTCCAGAGTGCACTGAGCTTGCAATGAAGGGAAGGTGATGCAGTTATCTCTATCAACTTGAGAAGTTGGGAATTACAACAGTTCCTAACCCCTAATGTGCTATATCACAGGAATGGAAAGAGGCAATCACCAGGACATAGTGTGGCAATGAGGGGGAAGAATTAGAGCTGTGATATTAACTGAGGGGAATTAAAAAGATCAGAAAATACAAACTTAGATCCAGAAAATGCTAAGATACCTTCACTGCATTCAGTACTGAATTAATAAATTCCATATGGCACGGCTCTCCCTGGATTTGCTAACTTGCATGGCATCTCTGAATTGTAAATATCCTGACATACAAAAATATCCTGATACATAAAATTAGTTTTTTTCCTACATACCCGTATTTTTCAGATATTACAACACCATATTCTGCTTCCTCCACCCTCAGTATTACCAGCAGAGTTCTAATTCAGTGACAATTGAAAGCGTAATAACCATTTTATGACCATAGCTTCCCAAAACCTCTTCCTTTGATTTGCATATTTAATAGGACTCCAAAATATATATGCAGTCACTAAAGTTAATGGTATAAACAACTTACAGACAGAATTTTTGTGGTTACTGTCTTTGCTGGGCAACATCTTGACTCCTCTTGATTTCAGTTCAATTGCTTTTTTCACTGAGAAAACAAGCAAACAAAAAGAAGATAATTCATTATTAAACCTTATAGAAAGGACATATAGCAGCCAAATCATACATTACATCAATACAAAGCTGTGTAGGAATCTTACAAGCACATTCAAATAACTGCAGTTTCTGTGATAATCTTTACAAAAACACAACCATTTATCATGTTTCAGAAGATGTCCTTTTTAAACAGATGTTACCAGGATTTGCAATATTTTGAATCCAAGTTTCCTTAGAGTCACATAAAAGAAAAACCTGTCCTAATCATGTGTGGATTTCCTATATTTGCCACTGCACTTGGCAAAATCTTAATCATGGAACCATTATTATTACACTCTAAATCACATAATTTAAACATTTTGAAAACTTATTACTTACATAGTATTTACAATACATATCTACACGTATCTGAGGACCACAAGCTTTAAATATGATATTCACATCTGCTTTTATTTTACTCACTCCTCAGTAGTAGACATACTTTTAGTTCAGTTTTCTAAGGAGATTAATGTTCTAGGATCACAGTACGTTACATTCTTTGGCTCACATAACTGTTTTTGAATCTACAGGGTAATTTTGACTGAATTAGAGCAAGAGTTCTCAAAGGGACAAAGTTTGGTTAGAGAGAACAGATGCGTTAGAGGTTTAATATCTCTTTTCCCTGTTTAGCCAGCTGAACGGCTGATAAACTCCCAGCCTATCCCTACTAAGTAGCCAGGGACCAGGAGAAAGTAGGATGAGGCATGAGAAGAAAATAGTGTAAATATCCTTTAAGGAACACATGGGGTAGAGTTTGTAATGCCAGGAGAAAAGGGTAAAAATAAAGGACAGGTTCACAGAAATTTAGTTACTTCTATGACTTGGGAACAACTTGATCAATTGAAAATAAAATCAGATGTAGAATATAATTGTGAAACGAGCCCGGGCAATTCAAAACTACTAGTGCAAAAACCACTAGCAATAGCAAAATAGCTCGTGCCTGAGTTTGTGTATCAGAATGCTAACAATAACATCATGATACCTGTGGGTAATGAAAAATTACAAAAAAGCAGTAATCCTTTCCTGATTCATATTAAATACTTTTCTATTCCAGTGCTTGCAGTAGTTAACAATTGTTAAATGCAGCCATTTATCCTACATACAAACAGAAATAAAAAAAATCAACTCAAACATTTTTTAAAATGGCAGTACTTTGAACCTCACACTAAATTAATATCACAGATTATCAGTTGTACTTTTTGTTAGTGTGTGGCATAAATTTTATTATTATTATACTATACACTGATCTGTATGCAAATATTTCTAAGTGAAGCTGTAGGAGCAGCAAGGTAACACGTCTTTAAATATCATATTAAATATTGTGATTTCATTGTACTTGTTTCTATATCGGACTTTTGCTGCTTTTGCAGCCTCAGAGTGAAGCAGGATTTTTTTCAGTGCCAAAATTGGGTAAGCGCTGCAGAAAGTACTTTTTGTGCTATGTACGTTGCAAGTGCAGACATTTATGTCTAAACCTGGAAAACAGGTGTTCAAATGCTGAAAGATGATTGAATCACAATTGTAGTCGCATGGGATGAAATGGATTTGATAGCAGTGTGGTGTTTTCTTTTCTTCGAAGACTGGAACATATTATACAGAGACATCAATGCAGACAATAAGGCTAATATCCCCAAGGGCTTCTGGAAGACGTTAAACCTCATGGATATGGTTTTCTTAGGATTACGTTCTAGACCGAGGTACTAAAATTTCCATCAAGGGCCACTCTCTGTTCTGTTTTCTTAGGCTGCATAACCAGTATTTAAAATTACTCCATATGTTATGGGAAATGAACAGCACTACTCTTGTAAAGAATATTTCAGATATTGGCTGGAGTCGTGGACCCTCTGCCAACATGAATTTCACAATTTATTAAAAACTGTGTCATGTAAAACATGCGAGCAGTTCTTGGAGGATTCAAAACCTATGTTGCTTACATTCTCGGATGAGTGGTAAAACCACTGAATTGTTATACAGTGGACAGAGAAAAGAACTAGTCTCTTCCTTCTCTCTTTCCTGTGACCCCATTTAAGGTGAAAACAGCAATCATCACTCCAATTCCTTGTGGGAGTTCACTACTGAAGGCATTTGTTAGACATACTTGAAGCACACTTCTTGAGAATAGGGAAAAATGATACCCATCAGCTTTATTTGAAATGCAGTGGACATAAATTGAAATAAGAGAGGTTCTGACATGATATATGGAACACTTTTTTACTATTAGGACAGTCAAGCATTGAAATAGGTCCTTTAGTTTCCATCCTTGGAGTTTTTCACATGTCAAGAAAGAGGCATTCTGTATCTCTCTGAAAGAACATTCACAATACTTAAGATCAGTCATCTCAAATGTATGTTATATGAAGAGAAATAGCTACCTCAAGGGGGAAATCAATCCTTTTCTAAGATAGGCACAATGAATCATCCTCTAGAGATGCCTTTTCATCTCCATAAAATATAACAGAAACTTATAACACTTGCTCAAGCTAGATCTCTACATTTTAGACAGTAATATTAGGTGACATGAGCTTTTATGTCTGGAGAACTTTAACAGCCAAATGTAGGTATCTGTGAGACATAGGGATCAATGAGCTTAAATGGGCTGGTTTCAGACATAAATACCAAATTTCTGCCTCTGTTACACCTGTGCATGTAAGTTTTTGCATGTGGCCTGCATAGTATTTTCTTCTATTTTTAAAAAGAATTAAGCAAGCGTAGTCTTTAAAATACCGTCATCCTCTGAAATAGAGACCACTGAACACTGTGGTTTGAGTGACCCAGTTCAATAACCTTCTGTAATGGAAGAAATACCCTAAATTTCACTTTTTATTACCATTTAAATCCTATTTGAATACCTTTTCTGAGACACATCTTTTCTACTTCCTGATTTCTCTTTCATTAAAAAGGTTTTCCTGATTTCAAAGATGATTTGCCATTTAATAGCACAAAAAGAGGAATGGGTTTATGTTAATAATGTCAGATATGAACAGCGCTTTCCACCTTTTAAGTGATTACTTTTTTAAATTTGCATACCTTTCTGCTGTCTTCTCTTAGATATTCAGCTAAGCTAACTGAATTAACTCACTTCACCTTTTCTGTTAATCATAACTTCAAGACTCTTTTGGAGATGAGATACCCAGGGAAGGATGAGATATTCAGGAAGGAGGGCAGACCTGAGCACTGGAAGTACAAGACAGTTTTATCAGCCTACTGAAAAGCACCGATATTAGACCTTAACTTTT
>JAOXJM010000023.1:95969605-95983273 GCA_026413425.1 Tringa solitaria | reverse complement strand
ACCAGACCAGGTTGCTCAAAGCCCCATCCAGTCTGGCCTTGAACACCTCCAGGGACAGGGCATCCACAGCTTCTCTGGGCAACCTTGGGCTGCACAGCCCAATGAGGGCTGCACAAGCTGTACATTTATCATATGTAATTTTATATATGGACATAGTTTTCTGATGTTGTTCGGTTAATTTTTCTAATGAACTGTGAAGCAGAACTCTGATTCAAAACAGAAGCACTAGAGTAAAGCAAATAGGGACTTCCAAAGAAAAAGATGGCATGTCAACCTGTAGATATCAGAAATAGGAGCAAAGGTAAAATAGTAGTTTTAGATGAGAAATTGTCTATAATGAATGAACATGTCAAAATTGTAAGAGTCCTCAAAGTAACAGATAGGACTTGCCATGTCAGGAAAAATGAAAATAGTAAGAAAGATTATTCAATTACTTAAAACGAGAAAGCTTTTTGAAGGTACTAGTTCTGACTTCAAATGACAATATGACAAAGATAATGTTAAGATTTTTAAGTTTACTTAATATATTCCAGATATATGTTTATAAAATATCTTTTGAAATTGGTAAAGGTTACTTTATATAGAAGTGCAATTTACATGTTTTCTATGTAGATGCCTCCAGATCTCCTCCTCACTTAGGTGATTTTTGTTATCAATTAGTATTTAACCTGTCCCTGAGTGGTCTGCTGTCTACCAGAACTCAAACCATACAATTTGTGGGCTGATTCACACTGCCAAAAGAAAGGGATTGTGAGTCTCATTACCCTCTCGTAAACAAGGGAAATTGAGTAACCTGTATTTTGGAAAAGTAGCCAAATCAAGGTGATAACAATCAAAGAGGAACAGGACAGAGAGGGCTAAAGTGCTCTGACTCAGAAGAGGGCTCCAGTTTGCATTGGGAAATGGAGAGCCGCCCTCCAGCTGTGCTGAGCAGAGTGGCAGCTCACAGGCTGAGCTTATTTTAAACCCTTCCTCTCCCACCTAACTGCTTCTCCGTGGATCCTCACTCAGTACGGGACTCTTGCGGTTCCCGTCTGGAATAACATTTCACCTTAGAAAAAGAATCCATCCTGGGAAGAGTGTGATGCACTGTACGCTTCCTGTGTAGTAGCAGCAGTTTGTTAAATTAAATTTGCAGGGCCAAAGAGAGATATCTGTGGCAGTAAGTACTGGCCAAGTGACTGCAGAATTTGTACTGAGAACTTTTTTTACCTGGTGATTATGCTTTTGATGAAGCGAGATGGAGTTTACATTGCAATTTCAGTGTGTTGAGCAGGCATCGGAAGAAAGAAGATATTTTTTAAGAGGCTCATGTTTGATAGGGACATAGCAGAGAATGATAAATACATTCATATAAACTCATTTTTAAATGTGAAGAACTATCAACAAATCCAATAGGAATATTGAGTGGAAAATACTGCAACTCTATTTTGAGCTATATAAACAAGTTCTGATGACGTTAAAGAGATTCAAGACTGCAAAACAGTGGGAACTAGTACTAAAACATAGGTGTGCCTAAATCCTACATCTACTGTGCTAGACCATAGGAGGAGCTTTCCTTTTGGTCTGTAGACAAAATAAGTTGGTACCTTCTTGTCATGGTCTAACCCCCGCTGGCAGGTAGGACAACACAGCAGTTCTCTCCCTTTCCCCCAGAAGGGCTGGGAGAAGAGGGGAAAAAAGTTGGGGAAAGGGAAAGGAAAAAAACCTCATAGGTTGAGATAAAGACAGTTTAATAGAACAATAACAGAAAATAACAATAGTAGTAGTAATAATAATAATAATGATGACAACACAAGTAACTCTCACCACCAGGTACCTTTCCAAGCAGTGACCATGGATTTCCACACACATCCCTCCAGCCAATCCCCATTTATATATTGAGAATGACGTCTGTGGTACAGAACATTTCCCTGACCATTCCCTTATTCTGTCTATACTTCTTCTCAGTTTCCATGGGAAGCTGAAAAGGGTCCTTGAAAAGTATAAACATCGCCTAGCAAAAACTAACACAATATGTATTTTTGACATGCCTTTCACAGCAATCACTAGAAAGAAAATTAACTCTTTCCCAGCTGAAACCAGGACACTTCTCTTTCCTGCAAACAGTCAAGGAGTGGAGAAAATGACAATGACAACAACAACCCCGCAACTGTGTGTAAGCCATGTGTTAGAGATTCCCAGGCACAGAGATACCCTTAGTGGCCAGGGCTTTTTAACCCAAACATCCTCAGCAAAACAGGGGAAAAAAGAAGAAAGAGACACTGAAATTATAGCATACGTCAACTAGCCCAAAACATAGCCACATCCAACTTTGTCAGAGTAGAGACAAGAAATCCAACACCTGCATTTTTCTGTTTATTCTCAATCCCGTTTCCTTAAACAGCTTGCACCTACTGTTAGGAATATGGAACATTCTACAGACTCTAAGAAAAGGCCACTCAGCTCGTCCTTTTCGTCGCCAAAGAGTTCTGAAGTGACAGAGTAACCATTTCCCTCTGCCCTCCCTAAATTGCAAACAGCTGTGAGCTGCTGTTCAGCTTCCACAGGAAAAGAAAAACAGCTGTTTAAGGTCCCCGTACCTTGCACAATACCCTCTTCTGGAGCATCAAGAGAAATGTTAGGGAAAGGATTAGGAATAAACACTGGGAACACTGGTTCAAACACTTCAACTTCATGAATATAGAGCACAATTCAGAGCCTTTCTTCCCCCTCCAATTCCTGATACAATGCACTTGTTTAAAGATGTAAAGAAGTCCTCATATTAATTTCCTGTTAACACATCCTATCTAGAGTCACAAATTGTTTCAATGTGCATATTATTGACTTTCAGACATTACTATTTTATATTATTTCCTTCTTTATTAAAAATGGTTCTGAAGGGAAAATTGGTTTTGGAGTTCCATTGTCCAGCCAGTGCCCAGAAAATGCAAACTGGACCATTTGGTTTGAAATACTAGTTTTTAAAGGAGTTTCAGTTGGTTGTTTAAATCTAACAAGTATTCAACAAGTACCACTCACCTAAACCAAGAAACAGATGGAAAACAAAACGTGACATAAAGTGCTCTGGAAATAATTAGCTACCTGGCTGTAGGAAAAACTTACCTTCATCAAATTAAAAATATTTCATTAATGTTAGCAAAAGTTTCAGCTGTAAAACTGAACTCTGAACTGAACAGCAACTCTGCACCTTTAGCATCTGGCAACAGTCTTTTTTTCTTATTCTTTCATCATGTGAGAATGTTTATGTGTAAATAGCTGTTCAAATGAACATTTACATTTCACTTTTAGGAATGTGGCTGAGCAACTATACCCAAAGATGCAATTTTGGAGCTCTTGGGGTATTGCAGCTTATGATTCAGTTGGCCATATCTGGGTCCCTAGGGTCATTTGAGATATTCCACTCAGCAGGCAATCTAGCTGCTGATCCAGAGGGCCCCAGGTTGCGTATGATCTCTGACAGCCTCACGTAGGCTTTTGTCCACGTCAAGTATGTAGCTAGATTGAACCTTAAGGACTTGATTCTTGATTTGATTATTTCAAAATAGGAATATAGTGACATTTAGACATCTTAAAGTAGTTTACCTCTCATTGCAGAAAGGAAAACATTTTCTATAAGTTTTATGAGTCAGGTCTGCCAAGCACATGTTGGAGTTATTTGTGTACCATAGGACATCTCATACGGCTCTGGATGCTTCTATTTAAGCAACTGTACTGCTGAATTCAGTCCAAAGACTGGGCTGAAGACCAAGAGGAGACCAAGACATCTAAATTATATTTGTATGCAGGTAGCATACCTTCTTCACTCGGTTAATTCACCTCTTGCTCCAAAAGAGTGTCTTTCAACAGGTATTTTGACATATCTGACAATTCCATTCACAGATACCCCAGGATATGCTCAAGCAAACAGAGTGCATTGCTACTGGCCAGCTTTTCAGCTAAATAGATTTCTAGGCTCATTTTAGTGTATTGGCTGGCATTGTATTGACCCAATGACAGCTTAGACACCTTCCACATATAGACATTAACATACAGACATTTGAGTTCAAGTGCTTTTATCTGTTGCTAAATTCTACTCTAAAAAAACTTGCACAGCTAACCTGTAGACTAATCAACTATTACCCTTATACCCAAGGATGTAACAGGAAGATTTGTCATTTCTATTTTTAAATAATTAGAAGGTACTTAAAAATATTTATAGATACTTTTACTTAGAGAGAATATGTATAGTTATATATAGCTACTCATTTATTTCACTTTTTAATATGTCAAAGTAATTAAATTTACACTTTCAGTTTTAATAAAGTGGAACTGATTACAATTTCTTTATTAAAAAAAGTCATGCAAGGAAGTTGAGATGCTTCTGTGACAAACCCTAGAAAAAAACATCACTTTTTAATGTAAAAATGGACATGCTCCTAGGCAGATATTATAACTGGTATGACTGGTACTTTTCCTTCCCAAATTTTTCAAGTTGTCATAAAGAAAAAGTAAGATACATTAATTCTTACCAATCAGGTGGCTCCACAAGCTTTCAAATAAGATATGCAATCCTATTCCCTTGTGATTTGAAAGTGTTCTGAAATCACCAAAACTCAAGCTGTATTCTTAAATTGCCTTTCCTGCAGAAGTTATAGGTGGCTTCAGAAGAAAATAATTTGATTAAGACAGGCATTGTACACACAAGAAGAAAATGCTCAGCAGTTTGTCCACTCTTGACTCCATTACTACTAATATTTTTTTTCCACAAAGCAGTTGTTCAAGTGCAGAAGCAATCTTGAAAGCATAGACACCAGGTCTCTCTTACCACTGGAAATGTCCCATGAGTCCATTCTTTACATCACACCTCAAAAGATCTGGTATTTGTGACAAATTTGAAATTCAATCACAATTTCAGCAAATTATTACTATTTTAAATGAATACTTATCATAGATTTGCTGAAAGACGGCTTGTTTGAAACATGCTGCACAAGAGTTGCTTTCACTCTGTAGCTGGAATCCACTCTAAAACTACTTCCTAGTAATTAGAAAATTTAATGTTTTTTGCACATTCGTACGGGTCATCAAGGTGTTAGAAAAGTTATGGAGAAAAATCTTCCTGTTATGGAAGTTTTACTGTTTGGAAGTACGGAAAGTAGATAGTTTGTAGCCACATAAACCTTAATTAAAAAAAAAAATAATAATTGTACAAAATTAGCCGTCCTGCACAAAAAAAATTAAAAAAAATATTTCTGAGGTCTCTAAAATAAAATATTTGCTTTTTCAAATAGAAAACAAATAGATCTCCTTTAAAGTAATAGTTTTCATATAAGGTTTGCCGAAGTATTTGTTGGTTTGATTCCTCCCCCCTTTTTTTAAAATAAAGCACAGTAATTGTGTTTTTACCATCAGATTTAAAACATGAGCCTTTTTATCTCCCTAGTTTATAATATCGCCTTTAAGTACTCTGAACTCTCACTGGCTTGGGTGACAGTTCTCAACGTGTAAAACACTACAAGGGTGCACACTACAGCTACAGGAACAGTGAATATCTGAAGAAAGAAAACTCAAGAAAAGAAAATAGAAAACCACAACCTCCAGCATCCCAAAAAAACTTACTACCATACTGTGGAAGTACTTGGGCAAGAAAGTAAACACAAAGAGCCTAAAACTAACTGGATAGGCACTCACCAGCCAGTATGTCTACACGCTGATACAGATGAGAAAGTACTGCAGAGAGGGAGATTGGCATGGCTTGAAAATGTCAATATAAAAGCTGCTTATTATCCCAGTAGACTCTATAAAATGGTACACCTGATTATTATTGCCTATTCCAATTAGTCATGAGTCCATCAACAATAGCTGTAGAATTAACTTTCCTTCCTTTGAGGTGGAAAAGATTTTTTGCAGCATTTATTCAATCAGTTCCCAAATTAGCTGATGAGGAGCAGTTTAATGACATGCCAGTTCTGTTGCACCCATGATAATGTGTTTTGTCCTTTTTGATAACTTCAGGTATCTATCATTATAAAGGAAAGAGGCAGTCCAATTTCTCAGGTGGAAATACAGAATTAACTCTTGGGTTACTTAACAGGTTATTTCAACTGTGCTAAATAAAACAGGCTTTTAATTCATTTCAGACTGTGGTACATGCATAAAGGTCTGTATATAGAATGCATATCAATACCATCAACAGAAGATATGCATTTAAAACCAAGACTCACAGTAGGGGTTATTTATTCTCATGTCATATATGTGTCATGAATGCAGATGTTTATTCGATAACTATTATAACACAGTTTGAGAAAGGGCTGCAAAGAATTTGTTGAGGTGAAGTTGTACTTTAGATCCAGCAATCTCAAAGGGACCAGAGGCTGCTAATGTATTTTGACCCCACCTTGAAATAATAAATGTATCTGATTACACACCAGTACTCAATTTCTTTAATTAAGACTGTGATGAGGAACCCTGAATGTTTGTGAGGCACAAAACTAAAGCCCAGCTGACTGCCATTTTTCTGTGAACTATCCATAGTAATGGCATTTCTTGAGCATTCTTCTGAAGGTCAGGAAGTTTTACCAAAGAAGTAACTGCCTGAAAGGATTCATGGCTAAAATATGTCTCAGAAACACCTACCATTCTTATCTGATATTTAGCTTTTTTAGTATTATACAGAGTATGTTTAATTATAAAATACATTTCAACCTATTGAATAAATCATCAGAAAGGAAGTTCTTATAATGGATTTATATTGAGTTTAATTACATAATTTCTACTAGTATTTTATCCTACAGCATTATTGCCTGATGAATGGTCACTGGACCATACAAACACCGAGGAGGTATCTAAAGTAAAACAAAAACTATTTTAAAAGACATTTGACAGCTCAGTGATCATGGTAAAGGACCAGATGACAAGAAGGTACTTTGTTACTTTTTGTAACTTTATTTTTTGAGAGCAGCAGTTACTAGCTTTATTACTGTGACTTATGTAAATAAGGAAGCAGATTTAGTTAGCAGAAGAGATATGCCAAAAAATAAGTTATAAAACTGTTAAGAAAGGATCAAGGAAAGACAATTTTAGCAAACTGATAGTGTTCTAATCTTACTTTACTAATAAGCCAAATTGAGCTTGCTAACATTTGATTTAAGATAAAGACTAGTTCTAGCTTTGTGTCAGAGTAAATTGTTATTTGTTTGTATATTGTTCCAGATACAGACTGATAATCAATCATAAGCTCTCTTATTGTAGCAAAATATTAATATTTACTTAACTAAGATTGAGTACGACCAATAAACCATGCGGTGTGAGTATTGTATCACCTTTCTTTGCAAAATTAAAAGGACAATAAGACTCTTCAACTTTTAACTTCACTGACGTATCTGGAACAGCAAAAAGATTAAAAGCCCATGTGATTTTGCTAGGTAAGTAGAGTAAGAATGATAGACAGAGTCTAGAGAGTTTTGACTTCGGTAGGAGCAATGCAGAAAAGATGCTGTCCCATCAAATTAACCACTTCCACAGAATTTGAGAGAACAGGATTTTTACCTAATAATTTTTCAGATTATTAAAATAAAGCATAATTCTTTTCTGTGATTCTACAGGGAGTCTACAATTTTAAAGACAGAAAAAATATCCTCAATAGAAAACAATCATAGGGTCTAATCTTACCTAAAATATTTTAGAGAAGTTGGTGCAAAAATGGGAAAGGAAAGCTGTGGATATTTCTCCATAATTTATTTTGTGCTATCAGCAGTTCTATATGCAAAGAACTTGCTAACGGCGTGTGACCTGATATGCTTAATATAAAAGCAAGGTCAGGTACTCATGAAGTTCATAGGAGTAAAAAGGCATAGCTGAAAAACACCCAGCTTGAAATTATATTTCTTTCATGCATAAGAAGTACAAGAAACCTCGGTAGTTTTTTATTTCCATATCCTGTGTTGTCCCGTTTTTTTTCATCTGTATATTGCCATTTTGTCTCTTGGGATGTTGTAAGCATTACAGCTAGGGATCCCTTTGTATTACATGTATGTACAAGTCCTAGGGCGGTGGACAACCAGCCTTTAATTTGAGCATCAGCATGCTATAGAATTATACAGAGAATTGCAATAGAATTATACAGAGAAGACAGCTACATAATACACTGCTTAATAGAACATTTTAATACACAAAAGAGATATCAAAATAATAGAATAATAGTAATACTGCAGGATCTGCAATACTTTGCATCTTCTAGCCCCTACAGTAAAGTGTATATTTTTGGAACGTGGAAGAAAAAGCAGAAATAAGATGACAGATTTGGGACTTTATCTGTGACACTATAACAAAATTTGAACGCATACTTGTGTGTATGTCTGGTACATGGTGCTGAAGAAATCCTTTCCAGAAGGATCTCTTCTCAGAAATTTTACCATTCACTGCTCTGTGTGGGGCTTGTATTATTCAGCAAAATTTAAAGGAAAAAAAACTTCAATGTTTTACTCAAAATGTAATAGTACTTGTGAATTTTAATAACCTCAAGGTTCTGAATTCTCTCTGTATCAACTGCTCAGATGCCATCAAATGCTATAACAGGGCACACAGACAGCCTCATAGAAGTATCTTCTGCAGGTGACCTACAGTAATGAGAGTGCCAAATAAGGGAAAAAATCTATTAATGGAACAAATGAAAAACCCTTTTTAGATATTCTACTACTAGAATTCCTGCACAGGGACTTTTTATTACTGTGCTCAATAGAAATTTTTTGGGAGGGAAAGGCTTGGAAGTAAAATGAAAACCCGCTGAAAGTATCAAAACCCCTCTTTTGGCTCCAGAGTCACACAAAAGATTTATGAACCTATTAACAAGAGACTATATTCTAAATAGCAGCCTAATTTTGCATTAAATTGCTTTCACTTTTATGTTTGCAAGCTCCATACAAAAATGTTCAAAGCTGAACTAGAGTCTTTTGAGACTGATCTCATACAAAGGGTCCTACATTTTTAACCACATACTATATTTTATGAAGCAATAAATCAAAGTCTTTGTAAAACCATATTGAATTTGCATGGCACTGGTTTGGTAGCAGAGGGGCTACAGGGGTGGCTTCTGCGAGAAGCTGCTAGAAGCTTCCCTCGTGTCTGACAGAGCCTATGCCAGCCAGCTCCAAGATGGACCTGCTGCTGGCCTAAGCCAAGCCAATCAGCGACAGTGGTAGCACCTCTGTGATAACGTAATTAAGAAGGGGGGGAAAAAACCAGACCTGTACAACAGCAATTGCAGCCAGAGAGAGGAGGGAGAATATGTGACACCAAGGTCAGTGGAGAAAGAGGGGGAGGAGGTGCTCCAGGTGTCGGAGAAGAGATTCCCATGCAGCCCATGGTGAAGATTACGGTGAGGCAGGCTGTTCCCCCGCAGCCACTGAAGGTTAATGGTGGAGCAGATATTCAGCTGCAACCCATGGAGGACCCCACACCAGGGAGGATGGATGCACTCGAAGGAGGCTGTGACCCCATGGAGAGCCCATGCTGGACCTGTGGCCCCATGGAAAGTAGCCCACATAGCAGTATGTTTTCTGTCTGGACCTGTAACATGGTGGAGGACCTACGCTAGAGCAGTCTGTTCCCAAAGGACTTCACCCCATGGAAAGGACCCATGCTGGAGAAGTTCGTGAAGAACCGCAGCCCTTGGAAAGGAGTCACATTGGAGAAGTTCATGGAGAACTGCCTCCCGTAGGAGTATCACCACCCTGGAGTCCTGTATGAGTGTGAGAAGTTCCTTACCTTGAGGAGGAAAGAGCAGCAGAAACATGTGATGAACTGACTACAACCCCCATTCCCCATACCCCTGCACTGGTTGGGGTGAGGAGGTAGAGAATTCAGGAGCCCAAGAAGAGGGAGGAGTAGCGTTTTTAAGATTTGGTTTTATATCTTATTATCCTACTCTGATTTGATGGCTTTGATTATATTTTCTCTTCCTTTTCCAGTTGAGGAGTGATAGAGTGGATTTAGTGGGCACCTGGCATCCAGACAGGGTTAAACCACCACAAAACCACAAACATCTATTTGAAGTAAAAGAACTTAGGGAGAACTGACGCTAAGACTGCAAAAATATACAGATAATTTTCGCCTTCTGCAAATCACGGTATCTAGATTACAGATCTATTGAGTCGTTAGTTCTTCATGTTGACTTTTAATACAAAGTTTTCTTTATTCTTTCTTTGAACATAGAGATTTCTATGCATAAGTTAGATGAGGTCCAAGAAAAGCATTGTTCCTGTGATCCGTGGCAGCTAGTTAGTGGGAATAATCTTGGGGGATAAATTTTTAGCCATTGAAACACAGCATGTTGCAGAAAAATTAAAGCAAATTCTCCTTCATTCTGATTAAATTAAATCATCATCATAAATAAATAGATGAGAAGAAAAGAAAATAATTTACTCACTAAAAATTCCATTTACTTCTCCATTACACTTGCTTGATAAGACTACTGTGCAGTATATCAAAATGAAACATGGAATTTCATTGATATTCTCTGGTATTTGATCTCAGTAGGGTATCTCCTTTTTTCTCAGAAATATAATCCACTTCTTACAGATGAGATACAAATACTAGGGGCCACTCCCACAATCAAATGACAAATACTGCATCTTTAAACCAAGCTTTTGCAGCTCCAAAATTAATAGGAACAGTGAAAGCTGATATATTTACATAGATGGACACAGAGAAAGATGATCTCATCACAAAAAATAGCCTGAACCTTGAGTATTGGGCAACTTCTAGCATCTTTGGGTCCAGGAGCTACAGGGATGATGTTATTTTCCTAAAAGCAGTCAAGTCTGCAAAGCCATACATATCAATAAAAACAATTTACTGGTACTTAGACCAGTTATGTTTTGTGAGGAGTTTTAATTTTATAATTTCATATTGTTCAGAAAATAGCTCTCATAGCTCTCTTTCAAGGGTTGGGATTTTTTGTATGTTCTATTAACGATCTAGATTCTGTTCTCTGCTTTAATATGCATGCTCATATAAACTACAAGAGTTGAAAGGCCCTTTCTCAGAATATCTCTGAGCAAAGCTTAACATTTTCACAACTGAAGTCTATTTTGAAAGCTTTTTAATACTATGAGCACGGTTATAATCAAATGGAAGAAATACTGAGCAATTATTAGCACAACCGTCTGTATGTTGCTGTACTTTCTGTTTACATCTTCATATGAGACATAAGACTACATCGTCTTCTGCTGGGACATTATCTACCTTTTCCAGAAATTAAAACAGTAACAGAAAAAAAAAATCACCTTCATAGCCTCTGTCTCAGTGTTGGACACTGGGATGGAAACCAAGGAAACCTGGATTTGTAAGGAATATTCTGTGTAACTTTGAAATTACATTTCAGATTTAAAATTGCATCTGTTCGTGGCATAGTAAACCTGACCACCAACACCAGAAAGCCTTTGTCTCCAACCCTAAAATGGGAATAATGTTTGCTCTTTTTGTAAAGTATTTTCAGAAGTGGAAATGAAAAATACTGCATAAGCCTGAGAACTGTTCGTCATTTTCATTTCTATCACACTAATGATCCCATTCTATCCTTATATCAGTTTCTCTCTTATGCCACATTCTCTCTTCCCCAGATCTTCTAATGGCTTATCCTGCATGTTTGGTTGAAAGACATTCTTGTAGCATGGTCATCAATCTTTTAAAAATGTAGAAGCACAGCTGTTTTTATTACATATAGGCACTGAGAATTAGCACAGGGATCTGAATGAACCGGCAAATTTCAACAGCTTTCCAGAGCAAAAGCAAGTGAACAGGTTAGTTATTTTGTTTCAGAACAAAAGGACCTCAGAAAAGTTGAGCAGTAGAGAACTTCTTATAGAGCTCTTATGAACAGGATTTTTTTTTCTTAAAGGTCTTCCTACTGACCTGAAATAATAGTTATTATTTGTCCTTATTGCTCATTATACAGAATAGTATGGCTTAGGAAATAAAGAGTGGTCAGCAGACCCCAGTGAGTCCCTATTTCTACAGGACATATCTCACCCCTTACTTCATAGTACTTGCTTTTCTCAAAGCTGTTTAATAGAATTTGTCATTTGCTACATCAAGAATGTAGAAAAATGTTCAAGTGCTTTTGGCAGTTACATAAATTTTACTCTTGAACAGGAACAGCTTTTGTGATTATAAATAATCATTCTCATTATTTTAATCATGTCAACAACTAATAAGTTTTTTCCAATATGTTTTCAACGTAGTCTACAGACAGGAATTCACATCCATAGCAGATACAATACTGGATTTCAGGAAAATTTTTTGAGGCTATTTGTATGACTTCAAAAATATCTTCCAAACAAGTGACATAAGTAATATAACCATAGCTAATGGAGTTTCAAAAGTTTTGATAATGAGAACAGCACTATTCTGAAAGAACTTAATAAAATTTAAAAAAAATAATAAAATTAAGACAGACCAACCAAAAAAGAATATCCAGTCTGTTGACTATATGGAGGAGAGGGGAAGAGAAGTACCACAGAGGAAGGCTAACTTTACGAGATACAGAGTAACTCCTCAGTTCTTAAAAATTTAAATAGTATGTAAATATTATCAATGACTTCTAAAAATGTCTTCTGAAAGCTTTGTTTTCAGAAATCTTAGTAATCATGTGTCTGTCATCTACATCAATATGTATTTATTCTTCAATAAGTCTAATACAAAAGTAAGATGTATATTAGCACTTTTCTTTTACATGCTATTTTTTCTCCTAATTTATTCTTATTCTTCTGCTTCATGGGCTTTCCCCCATATCACAGTATTCTGTAAGAAAGGGTTTGTCTTTTATTTGACTTCACAATACTAAGAAGTGTCTATCTATCAGTGTCTGTGACAAAAGTTAAAAGCCAGTATCAGGACATGAATGAAAATCTTTCAGACTTTTATCCCCTCCTAAACAAGAAGTCTCCAAACATAATAGAAATCAGTTCTTTCAACAAGTTAAGCTAAAGTAACAGACACAGTAATCTTGTTACTATAACTGTATTTATAAAAGCACTTCTCTATCAAACAAATGTTGATGATAGACCTCCAGTCAGAGTTGCCCTACACAGCACATCTGGCAGCTGTTCAGTTTTAAAATATCAGACATATGTCTCACATCTTGAATGATTTGAATGTTTTGTGATCTCAGGGGAAAACAATGGCAAGAGTATCTGTAATAAACAACTGTAGTTTGGGTTTGGGTTTTTTTTTTCATAGTTTACCAAGTATTCAACAAAATTATCTGCTTGTAAGCCAACTTATTCCCTTTGGACCCCTCAGGAATTCTCACCAGCATTGAAGTGCTAAGTTTCAGAAGACAGCTTTAAGTTTAGTAAGATACATCATTTTGAGAATTATATCAACTCAGTCAATAATCACCAGGGATAAGTTCTAATTTTATATTGAAATGAAATTAAAACATGGTAGATAATTATTACCACTCACTTACTTGTGATACTCAATACTTTAGATAGCAGTCAAATGTGATTTTGGTAATTACTGTTTAGATATTCCTTGTGGTGGTTATAGACAAGACAGATACTTACAGGTGTGTGCACTGAAGAGACTAGTTGCACCACAAAGTAAATTTCAATATGAAGAAAAATTCCACAATGAGGGTGGTTAAACATTAAAACTAGTTTCTATGAAATTTCCACCCCATGAGAC
>JAOXJM010000023.1:95930458-95943511 GCA_026413425.1 Tringa solitaria | reverse complement strand
TGAGTTTGCCGAACGAGCAGTGGCATGTACGCTCCTTCCCACTCCTCCCCCACCCCCCCACCCCCCACCCCCATTTCCTCCCGTTGTTCATTTTCAGCTCACTTGAAGGTTTTTTTGTGATGTGAAATCTTTTCACAGCCAGTTCACAGTTATCTAGGATTGTGTGCTTTACCTCAGAAGCAATTCAATACTTTCTAAGTCATTGAGTGTTACACTATTTAGAGAATATTTCATCTTATTTCCTCTGCTACATGTACTGAAAAATACCTGAAACTTCCTGTATTGTATCTTCAGAATAATTCCCAAATCACAAACCAGGAAAACAATCATTAGTTATAAATAAATAAGCCTCAGGAGCAAATGGGGTTTGTTACAATAGATTTCCGGTGTTTACATCTAATTTACATTCATAAGCAAATAAATAAATTTATAAATGTGTAGCTTTGTAAATATATTAATGTACAAAATTAGAATTTTCTCTGTTGATAAATGCAGTGTGTATTTAGCATGAGCACGACAGTCACCTGACACAGTGGGAGAAAAAAAATAAAATAATCACTATACACTATTCAAGCATTGCTATTTCTTACATACAGAACACTTTTTCTATAGAATTACTTGCCAGTTTAAAATCTCAGCACTGCATATGCAGACCTTGGAAAAGAATATACTTTCAAGTAACTTTTCAGCAAATTCCTAAGACAATAAAGTAAAAGCCTATGAGATATTCTCTTATAACACCCTCTGTCTTCTCCAGGCCTGAGAGCAACGTAACAACTATCATAGCTCCTGGTTTCAGCTAGAATACCATCCAAAAAAAATGTGCAGATTGTGCAGATCCCTGCTCAGTACATGACTTCAAATTCTAAGACTACATTATAAAAACATACTCTCTTCCTGAAATGTTCTGCAACATCCAAATTAAAAGATTCTAAAAGTGCTCAATAGCAATTTTCTTAACATTTTTAATGTATGTTACTCTTCTTATTGCTGATTTAACACTTTGTACACTAAGTTTTCTTTAAAACAAATTACTAAAATGATGCATTCACTGTTTTGCATTCAAACAGTACAAATTCATGCATTCAAAATTTATTTATTTTAACCTTTAAAAGCCAAATGTTTTATTAATATACCTTTTCCAATCATAATTTTAATGTTTGTAAACAAGTTAGGCAAAGAAACTGTCCATCAGTGACATCTCCTTTAAAATTCTGTAGTGGTAACTACCAAGAAAACTGAATGAGTTTAGAAATTTAGAAAACTCAGAATGAATTTAGAAACTTTTTTTTTAATATTTATTTTTATGCATCAGGAGTTAAATTAGTACCAGGAAATTACTCTTTTTTCAGAGATAATTTCATCAAAAAAGGTTTTTTTTATAAAGCAAAATTTTTCATTACAATCAATATAATGAAAATGTGTTGTTCCCCACTAAAAAGTGATATTACAATTAAAAATTTAATTGGAAACATTAATATTTTTGATTTACTAAAACTAAAACTTGGGTCACATACAAAAGTCTGTTTTGCTTCCTTTTATAATGTGACTTCCTAACACTTGTGTTCTTCAAACTACAGGTAAGTTCCTTTTTTAAGGAAAACAGAGGTTCGGTTTTCAACTCTCCTTCAATATACACAATAAATGGTAACCATGAAACCCTGTACCTACCTCAGAAAAATATCTAATAGAATTATTAAAAATCAGAGAAAACACTACAAATTTTTAGGTTTCTTTCTCTGAAGCTATTTCAAATAAAGAATCAAGGTAGAATATGAAATGATTTATCATTTCCCTTCACACCCATTAGTGTCTTACTTCCAATTTAAATAAATAAGTAAATAAATAAGTAAAATCAGGCAAAAAACCAAACCAAAGCAAAACAACCACATTTCTGCCACACAACTATTCAAAACACGTGGGTTGTCATTTAGCAGAAATGTTTTGGAGAACAACACAGTAGTCCCAAGCACATAAAGGTAATTGATAAGCTGGCATATGTTTAAGTAAGGGAAATTTAATAGAACCTAGGAAATTAAATTTCTACTAAAAAAAGATAATAGTCTTTTTGAATATTAATTTTTCCATACCTGCTACAATACTGTGTGACTAGTATTCCTAGATAATTTCTTCTTTCAATTAGAAATTATAATTGCTGACCAAAAATCACAGCTTTTAAAGTTCAAGTAAAAGAATCAAGGAACATCTTGCTGTTTTAATAATTTGTTACAGTCGATGTAGGCTTAATTAAAAGAAAGGTGACTAACCACACAAAGCATTTCAATACATGTAGAAAATGATATGTCATTTAAGACATAGGTATATTTGGCGTGTGGGAAGGGCAGGGAGAGAAATATTATCTTTCCTGTTTTCTGTGGAGTAAATTCCTATTCTAGAGTACTTTATCATGCAGTGTTAAGATGACTAGATTTTGCAGAGACACAGTCATTAAAAGGATCTAGGCATACACAGGTTGCAGGATGGTGGATCTGTGTTACTCTCGGACACTGAAGACAATGCTTTGCCTCATGAAATGCCATCACTCCTACACCACACGAATGTGTACCACAACCGAGTTATCAGGACATGGATTTTTACACAGCAAATCCCCAGACTGCCTAAAGGAAAACAGCAACAATAGCTGTCTTCAGGTTGCTGTAGTCTAGATGATAAGGTTTAAAAATCATTTTTGCCACTGAGCAGGTCATCATTCAGATGTTGTGAACGAGGCTGATTAGGGCAGGTTGTCAAGGCAGTAACAAGCATCCTATGCTCCATGTGCAATAGGCAAAATCTTAACTCTTTAGTTTTTTCTGACTACTGGCTGCCTGAAAAGGGCAAGTTTTCACTTGCCTTTTCCTTCATTTTTTTCAGTCAGGTTTTAGTACTGTTTCATTATTAAATGGTATCTCTTACAAAGTAATCGGCACAAGAACAGAGGCTTGCAGCTATTATAGTAACAGCTTCTGAAACAGCCTTGATCATTTGCTTTTGCATTATTTTTATTTTAGCATTTCACAAAGTGTTGTTAGGCTGGAAATGCAGAAATAACTGATTACATTGAACTCTGGCACCTATATAAGCTTTTAACCCTGGCAGTCAAGAACACAAACATAAAAAGTTCATAATTGCGCTGAGTATCTGTAACACTGTCATTTTAAAACTTTATTTGAAATGTACACATTGAATTAACTGAAATACAAAAGAAAAAACTGTGAAACTGCTAAAATATGATACTTCAAAGTAGCAGGTACATTCAGCACATCACTATAGATAGAAGAATACTGAGGTGACTGTTTTCTACCACTTCAATGGACTTTGATCTTTAAGCCTAAACTGAACCATTTTGATCTTTCTCCATGTCTTAAAAGAACAAGAAACAATCTTTTTTTTTGTTATATAAAGAAATAACAGTTTGGGGTTTGTTTTTAATCTAAATAAAGAACACCCCAAGCTAAATTTAGTGAGACACAGAATTAATAATGTCCTTTCAGTTCCTGACACCTGGACCCTTCGAGAGAAAATTTTAATTTATATGTTTAGTCAGACAGAAGCATGTTCACTAAACCGTGGTGAAACAGAGACTGAGGCTAAAAACTTCCTTGTTCATACAGTTTATTAATACATGTTGCTTCTCCTCTTCCACTTTTCAGCTCTTCTTAAAAGTGTTTTGTAATTTACAGTAACAATTAGCCAATGAAAAAAGGTGTGTAATTAAATAACAAAGAAAGGCTGACCCCTGATGATTCGTCTCCAAAGAAAGGGAAACATAGGAGAAATTAAAAGAAAAAAGGAGCACTCCATTCTTTGAAATATCTTTCAGTCCATTTACTATTTATTTCCCTTGTAGAGGCATGAAAAAAGTATACTTTACTATGAAAGAGTTTACAACCTACCATTCTTTAGCACTGTGGCAAATACGGTTACTTTGGACAAAGATTAAACTAATCGACTTTTAAACACACTTGAAATCTGAAGTTTAAAAATAAAATAAAAAATGTAAAAATGATTATATTTAAAAATATAATTTTAAATTATATGTTTACCAGAATTTTTTTTTAAATCTACACTTATTTACTTGGAGAAAAAAACTGTGTGCTACAGTTGGCACAACAGTTGCTCAGAGTGTTAGAACCTCTGCATTCACCACTGAAAAAAAAATTAATCTCTGGTGTACTTTTATTTCCTCTACTCGTCATGACATGATGATAGACACTAAAAGCCAGAAGGCTGAAACGGAACTAGATGGAGACCTATACACCATGGTATCAGTTATATTTATTTTTGTCATTACCAATTTACTCCAAATTCCAAGAAATCCCCAAAACCCATATACCTACTGACATTGGGTTTTGCTCTTCCTGTCCCTTCAAAACTAGCACCTCCCCTTGCAGAATTTGATTATTTCAGTGATTTACTGAAATATGCCAGCTCAGACCTGTTGAGTCTAACATTATCTATAGTCACCTATTACCTAGGCATGTTTCTAGGGCCCATGTTACGGGTAACACACACAACCCCTGGTAATGTGTGGCACACTGGACTCCAACCTTCATTCTTCAGGTGCGGTCCAGCTCAAAAAAGGAATATCTGACAATGTCAAATGCACTTTGAATTTTATTTCATTAAGATTTCTTCCCAAAGAGAGAGCAACAGTTTATTTTCCCATGAGTAAGGTTATGGATTATGCTAATTTTAAGAAGAGCTTTTTTTGTTTAGCGGGCGTTCACCCAAAAAAATCTTGTTTCCTTCAATTCACTTACTTAAAATGAACAATGCAATTTTTATACCTGCTAAATACAATTATGGTTTTAAACACTTTTCAGCCATAAATTTCTTAGCCAAATAGCACTCTGATATTAATTATCTATTATCTTTATAGCACAAAAAAACAATGTAGAATTACTTATCTGATAAGGAATAGGGTAAACTGCAAAAGTAGATTTTAGGGGCTTTACAAATTTGATTTTTTAATAAATTTTTTTCTAACCTAAGCTAAATTAATATTAAATAGTCTGTTTTGCTCTTGAGGAAGTCGAATTCATCTTGTCCCTTTATCAAGCACTGAGTCATGCAAAGGCATTTTTGACCCAAAATTCTGTTGTCTCTGAGGTTCCACCTTGACTAATAAATTAAAGAGTGAAAATATCCAATGGTAAGTTAAGGTACGGAGCTAAAACACAGCATGAACCTGAGATGCTGACATCCAATCTTCTATACCATTACATTTTCAAGGCAGGCAACGCTCTCCTTTGAGGCAAGAGCAGCTCTTCCCAACTCACGTAGCTGATTTTAGTTGATTCTATGTTGGCATGACTGGATGGGTAGATGAGGGGAGAGCAGTGAATGTTGTCTACCAGAACTTTAGCAAGGCTTTTTTGGGTTGTTCCCATAACATCCTCATAGGTAAGCTTAGAAATTGTGGGTTAGATGAATTAACAGTGAGGTGGATTGAAAACTGGCTGAAAGATAGAGCTCAGAGGGTTGTGATCAGAGTCTAGTTGGAGGCCTGGACATAGTGGAGTTCCCCAAAGGTCAGTACTGGATTCGGTCTTATTCAATGTATTCATCAATGACCTGGATGAGGGGACAGTGTGTACCCTCAGCAAACTAGCCGATGACACAAAACTGAGAGGGGTGGCTGACACCAGAAGGCTGTGCTGACATTCAATGAGACATGGACAGGCTGGAGAGTTGGGCAGAGAAGAACCTAGCATGTGCTAGAAAAGAAAACCTCTTTAAAATTTTCACAACAGCCACACAGACAGCTTCGGTGTCTCATCTAGTTTGTCCATCCTCCCTCTTAAACTGAAGTCAGCCCAGCAACATCAATTCCTCTCAAATTTTGTATCATTACACATTCAGAAGCTTTGTTTTTTTCCCTAAGGAAGTATTTTTATTTAACTATAGCTCCAAAAAAAAAAAAAAGTGAAGCGACTGCAAAACTAGAGTTTGGGTTTTGAAAATGATAGTCAAACAGAGGAAATATTTGTATAATGGAAATATAATCCACATTAACAACAAATTCATTATTCATATACATACACTGATAAGCTACCAGCGTTTCTTGCCTAGATGATGGGGTTTTTTTGATTACTGGAAAAGAATTCACTGTCATGAGAATCAGATATGTTTCTCTTCTCAGATAATGAAAAGAAACCCCAAATTTTTCTAACTTATTGTAGAACAACCCTAAGCTAAAGCAGTTTTACATCAGCCAAAAGATATTTTTAACCAATTATATTTCTCACCGTGTTTCCATTTCCTTAAGGTCTCCAGATGGCAATTCCACGCTAATGGAACTTTGCCTGTCCTTGTACTATTTCCAGGAAGAACCAGACTTCTCAAGTGAATACCTGCTCCATGCAATTTCAAACCTGTAGTTGTTCAGATTCAGAAAGTTCACAGGTTGAAGTAATAGAATTCTATAATTAGACAAAAGCAGTTTTTTAGCCAGGCACTGGCAATCAGACACAGTAAAAATGATGGTCCAGAAAGTTTGTCCATTTTTCCCCAACTCAAAAACTAGTCTAATAAAATTCCATAAAAGAAAAATAAAATAAAATGTGCTGAGCTGGTTTCAGCAACAGAAGCTATCCTGGCTAAATTACTGAATAAGCCCTTAATCAATCAGTTCATTTCAACCAGAAAAAAAGGCAGTATTCCACCCACAACATCTGGGGGTTTTTTTTCCCAACTTTTACTAAATGCTAGCACATTAAGATTAAATACTTGCCATGCCAGAATTGGAAAGAAAAAAAAATTATTTACGTTTTTCCTTTGTCCCAGAAGATGAAAAAGAAATACAGCTGAGGAGGAGGCAATGAGAATGAACAATGAATACTTATGCACATATTTGCTACCAGCAAACTGGTCTCATCAAGGACTAGTACCAAAAATAAAGAAGAGACAAAATTCATTATGAGAGTAATAATGAAAAATATGTTCATGAAAGTAATCTTGTGTATTAATGACAGGTTAAACCTTTTTCACATAATGAGGTTTTCACATAACTGAGTTAGCTAAATCTTTTTTGTTCTTTAAAAAAGGCACATCCATTCACTAACCAGTAATGTTCTGTCCAGCAATGCTGATGTTGTTTTGCTTTGCTTTTCCCATATCAATTATGTTCATTTCCAGAAAAATGTAATGCCCACATAGTATTTGCCCTGCTGGTTAAATAATTTCCCGTGATTAACAAATTGCTCAGATTTCTAGATAAATCAGAAGGAAATCACAGGCAAGGCTGTTCACACTTGCTTTCTCTGTAGGGGCCTTAAACAAAAAACACCTGCAGCACCTTGCTGCAGCCAAGACAGCCCCTGACCTTCACAACCTCTTTGTAAAGCATGAAGTTTAGCAGAGCATCTCCCTTCATCAGTCCCTCAGGCATTTGTATTCAGAAGTAGTCAACACTGAACTACAGAAGCCTGGATTGTTTGATCTCTGCTATTGTTGCCTCGCTCTTCCAGCAAATATCAGGATGATTAAAGTCACACATGATGACCAAGGCCTGCCATCACACAGCTTTTTCAAGTTATCTGAAGAAGGCTTCATCTACTTCTTCCTGATAAGGCAGTCTGTAGCAGATACACACAATTGTTGTCCATACTTGTCATCTACCATTCTGACCCATAAGCTCTCATACGGCCCATCATCTGTCCCCAGCTGCTTTCTCACACTAAGGACAGCTCCTCCTCCTCACATTCTTGGGCTTTCCTTCCTACCCGGCTGCCATCTATTCATTGCTGCACTCCACTCATGGAATCAATATGGGATCTTTTTTTCACTAGATAAAATTCATTTAAAACAGTTGAAGCTACGCAAGTGCTCAGACTGTATGATCACAGTATTCTTCTAACTGTTTAAGCAACTAATTATGAAATTGTAATAAGGGCGGAGGGAAGACATCTGGATTCAGACCACTGACTACCTCCATGGTGTGCTCTTATTATATTCTACACAATGCATAAAAACTGAATTAATTGAAGGGGGAAAATGTCATTTGTCTTAGTATCACTAGATTAAAGTAATATACATAGCAAATGCTTCTGCTTTTTTGTTACTTTTGTTACTACAGTAGGAGAACGTGAGCTTAACTCAATGATGCCAAATATCTGACTTTGGATCATGAGAGGCACACCTACAGAGTCTCCATCCTGGAACACATCCCCTGGAATGTGGTGGATCCAAAACATCACCATGTATTTAAGCGGAGCCTCCACAAGCACTTTTGAAAAGGACAAATTGAAGATTAAGAAATACCTGTAAACACAATATAAATCATATTAAGCTGCAGAAAATTCTTCAGCTAAAACCAGATAGGGCCTAGGAGACTACAGGGGGCATAATTCACGTATTTTTGCCTTTTCCTACCCTTTCTTAGGCATCCATTCATACCTAGTGGGATAAACAAGACTTTGCTCTAAACCGGTATAAGGAATTTTTATGTTCATATGGCTTTTCAGAACTGAAAGTTGCAGAATTGCAGAGATTTCTTCATATCCCATTTATGCCTGTTACAACTGCTCAAAGGCTTCTGAAATTGAATCAGCATCCTCTGGGATTCCTCAAAGAGTAAAAGAGGCAGCACACTGTCCATCACTGAATTAATTTCTTCTCAAAAATGCCAAGAATTCCCTCCCCTCAAAACAACATGAGTCCTCAGTGACTATTTTTACTTCCTTTATTTATGGATAACCCAAGTTAAAGACTATTCAGCCCAAAAGTATACTGACAAATATTTTCTGGCATTCTAATTTAAATATAGCAGCTTTCAATACAACTTAAAGACAATTTATAAATCTTAGAACTAAGAAGAATAGAAATAGTAAGAAATTTAAAGCATATGGGAAATAGGGCTTTTTCATATTTTTGAAAGCAATACCATATGATCAGGAAAACAGAAGTTGACTAAAAAGAACAGACAGCCCACAAAATCCCTGGCTTTTATATACCAGAAAAAAGATCTGTGCTTTTGTCTAACCATTGCCAATACTTTTGAAAAAAACGATTCACAGGTTGAAAAGCACATCTGTTTTTAAATTGCTTAGGAATGAAGCATGAGGAGTTGAATTCTGCCACCTTATTTATGCTTTAAGAATAGCACAAGGATATCTAAAGGGATTTCCATATAGGTTGTAACAGTGAAATGATGACAGGATCTGTTCCTTGAAAACATTTCTCTATGCTTATTTTGATTACAATTTTTTTCACTTGGTTCTCTTATTTAATAAAATTATGTTATGTGTAAATGCTGCTATCATTACTCTAAAACAAGGCAAAGCTTTGATAAAATCACTTTTAAAATCCCTGCATGGGTAAATGAGCCATGGGGGCTCACTTCTCCTTCCTCAGTGCACTGAGCAGAGGTGGCTGCAAAGCAGTCTATGTCCTAATGTGTCTTAGTAAAGGATTAAGAGAAAGCCCAGTTCCTTCTCTGTGACAAGGACAATAAGCCTGTGTTGTGACATCAGGGTGTTGTGATACCTGAGAGGTTCAGAAGGCATCCTTCTAGCCACATCAGAATGAAGGATTTCAACTACCACCAAAGTTCATCAGGGTGGCCAAAAATGTGTATCCCTCTAGAAGATGGATAGGACAGCTGAAGGGATGATACCATAGGAAGCAGGAGAGGAAGTGCCCATACTTTTAATGACAGGTAAAAGTTACAGGGGCTTTCTGACACGTAGTGAGATAATGGGCAACACAGCTGAAATACACATTTCCCTCAACAAACCTGTCAGATTAGATTTTCCCTGCCTGTGCGTAAATACCTTGCTGAAGAACTATGAAGTTTTTGCACACACTCTTTCACTATTGGAATAGGTTCTATTTGATCATAAACATGAAAACAGTCTTAATCTTATAAAGACCTGGTCTTATCTCTACCTTATTCTTTTTTCACAGGTACCAGAGACAGTCATGGATCTTCTGCATCTTTATTGTACACATTAATGAAAAATTTCTTACGCTCATTTTCAAGGACCTGTTCAGCCGTTCAACTCCCTGTATTTCAATTTTTGTCTTCCACAAGCTTTTTTAAACCTTCTTCCAAATAAACACATGGCTTTCCTTCCACCTGATAATTCTGTTATCCTGTATTAAAATCTACCCATGAAACAATCGTCCATTACTTGTGTACCAAACATACCAAAATGTGTCTTGAGAAAGCATAACTCTTAACAGAATCATTCTTATTTGAGACTACTTCATTATTTTAAAAGGTCACAGCATTCCAGATGGAATGTAATATATATGAAAAAGAGAAAAATAGAAGTAACTATGTTGTTGTGTAACTTACTAGTCCAGTTCACACAAGGAAGCCATTTCCATTGATAATAGATTCAAATTAGTGTTTAAGTGTAATGAATTTTCAGAATAAAGATTAAGACCAGGTGTTTTCAGCAAAGCATTAACACTGACACTGGTATTGGTACTTCATGCACATGACTAGAGCACTGATAGGCTTAAAACTGCTTCATTAAAAGTTTTCAAGACCAGAAGGTCATAAAGGTAAGACATGATCTTACATCACAGGGTGCGAATCTGTCTATGCCTACATACGAATTTGGAGCCTGTGCAGGAGAGTATTCTCCCCACCCTGCTTTGGGGAGGAAAGGTTTTCTTTAAAACCTAAGATATACTGGACATCATTAAACCATAAACTTTATAATAGTTCCTGTTGATTAAATTACAAAGTCACTAGATCAACTTTTAATTAAAAAAAAAGAATTTTTGAGAAGTTGAAAATGAAAATATAAACAGAAATATACATACAGCAGAACATCAGGACTGCTGTGATTTTTGTTTTATCCTTATCAGAAAGTGAGGCTTCAAACAGACAGATTCCAACAATGTCCATTACAGACAGGTTTCAGTGGAAGATGAAAAAAAAATGTTCCTAAAGCATATCATCCCTTCTCTCCTTTACTGGTGCATTTTCAGTAACAACCCTTTGAAAATATTAGGACTGCAGGTAAATGACTAATGTGGCTCTTTCCTGAAGTTAAGCTAAATGAAAAGGACATGAGAAACTACAGGACGGGATATAACAAAATTGATGGACATGACAGACAACAGTGCGAGAAGCTGACCAAAATTAAGGCTCAGATTGTGAAGGATGGCTGGATTTCACAGGCCAAATTTTCACAAGGGAAAGTTATGGGTGAAGCAGCTGGACTTCATAGACACTGAGGACCTTTCTGAAGGTACAGTCTTCCGAGCCCAGCAATACACAGGCAACCACATCAGCAGTACCATGTAAAGCCAAGACTACCTCCATCATAGTATCAAAACATCATACGTGAGCATGGATATAGCAAAACTGGGGAAAAGGTATTAATTACCGTGTTGTTTACATGAAAGGAGACTGGGGCAGAAAAAGGGAGGTATAAAGAAAGGTGGGTTAAAAAACAGGAGGGACAATAAGGTACGTGATCGGTGCTGTGGGGAGGTAACTGCCAAGCAGCCTTGTGTTTGACCACTGCAAATAGAAGAGCAATAAACCAAAACCACTGCTTTGTGTGTGTCACCTGGGTATATATGGTTCTGTGGTCAGGAGGAGGGAAGGTGGAGAAAAAGGGGAGGAGACACTGTGTTTTTCCTGGCTGATAGCAGAGCCACTAGAAGGACAGATCAAGCGTTCTGGTCTTACCATGTCAGTGCCCATCCCAGCCTGATGGCACTGGCATCTACCAACCACTTCCTAACAGAGTACTAAATTCATAAGAAGTGAAAGGAATAAATGCATATACAGAAAAAATTTGTCTCAGCTAGGTTTGGGGTTTTGACTGTGAGAGATTCTCACATGTGAACTTCCCTATTTTCCATGAAATTATTTCTTAATAGATAAACATAATTACTTAATGGATATTTTTAGATGTCTCTGTCTGAATGAGCTGAGATTGGCCACAGTGGAAGATTAGTATCAAACATGTGAGTTAGCAATCCCAAAATACTTTCATAGTCAATGGAGAACAGGATATTTTAGTTTATGATTCATGTGACCTATTTTGATATCTACATTAGGGAATGTGAATCACAACTAGGCATTTTCAGTTTCTCTTTATTACCAATAAAGGAAACCTAAAGTGATTACCTCAGATGTAGACCTGTACTACACTTCAGCTATGTTTAGTCAGATGAATCACACCTGAAGTGTCCTTACTTCTCAAAAAAATACGTCAAATGAATCAGTTTCACAAATAACTCAGTATGTCAGAGATCCCCATTTACTCTTCTCAAACCCTTTATATCCTACCTTCTCCCACAATCCTATCAAACAGCTTTACTTTTTTTCTTCTTTTTTTTTTTAAGGATGTCTCTGGTATCACTAAATTCAAATACTTCAGCTGCAAATCAGTAACAAAAAGAAAAAAACAAAACCCACCAGATAAATTCCTTCCCACTGCTTCTTTCTTATAATGAAAAGAAGCCAACTCTATCTGCCTTCGCCATCAAACATGTCAGTGTGTCTCAGCAGCACAGAGAGATAACCACACAGTTGGCCAACAATGACTTTAAAGGTCAATATTCAACAACTTAAATTCCAGAATTTTATTTAATCCAGGTATTTTTATCTCCTAATAAAACACTAATGACCACACCCGTGCAACTAGATTTACAAATGAATTTACAACCCTAGGACTACACACAGGGTCATACAGAGATACAGAAAAGCACCTAGGAAATTAGTAGCTGATCATAACTGAAGCCCCTGTCTGCCTTGTCTCCAGAATCCTACCCACCACCTGCACTCCTAAGCAAACTTATGTTTCTGACTATAATATCAATATCAACCTGTAGAATGACCCACAAATGTGAAAACAAAATGACACGATTACTGTTTTCTAGGCCAAAGCTTCTGCCCATGTGTAAGAGACAGCCTGTAAATTCCCTGAGGAGGGGCAGAAGGTCCTCCAAGCCTTCAATGGAATGCCTCAAACACTTGCAAGAAAATAAATAATGCAGGCCTGGTGTTCAAAGAACTGATAAGGATAACAGGTGCCTGAAAAGCAGTGGGAGGACTGCTTTCTGAAGACAAGATAGTTC
>JAOXJM010000023.1:95907050-95924071 GCA_026413425.1 Tringa solitaria | reverse complement strand
TAAGCAGTTATTCTCTGTGTTACTACATTTATCAGAGCTGTTCAGGTTTAATATCTGTAAAAGCTTCTTAATTGACTTGGTATTTTTATTTAAAATGCATCCTCTACACTTGGTCTTAAATACACTCAGTTCTAGTCTAAAATTTGATTAACATTAGCCCATTAAATTCGGGCTGATCAGCTGAATTTTCTATCAGATCTACAAAACAAAAATCCAAAATCATCAGCCACACCTGTAATTTCACTCTGTCAGCACACTATCAGTTTACAGTACATTACCCTCCAGAATACAAACAGACGTTTGTATCTCCTACCTCAAATCTCATTCAAATGAGTACTTTAATTTCAATCTCACAGTGGTAAACCTACTGTGAAACATCAGCGCCACACAATTCTATGATATTATTGTTATCTGTTTGGAGGGAGGGGCACTGCAGCTAGCAAATAGAATGAGTGACATCACAAAGTGAATATTTCTACCTACCTGATGTACTTGCCAAGGTCTAAGGTAAAGTTCTCAAAAGAGGGACCTCACTAGGTTCACCGAAACAAAGTTCCTACTGACAAATCTTCTGCCGTCACCAGGGATGACAAGCAGGCACTGAGGGGTAAGGGCACACAGAAGCAGGAAGGAAGAGTGAGGACCTAAGAAAGGCTGGAGGCAGAGAAGAAGTCAGAAGGCAGGGTGACCTACCTGACAAGAATTAATATACTTCATAATCTCTCACAAAGTATTAAAAGTAAGCTCTTACTAAAAAATAAGTAGTCACACTGATTACTGTGGTATTATTCATACGTGACAAATTATCAGTAACTTTTTTGTTATCAAGCTTTAAAAATCACATTTCTATGAATTACAATTCTGGCATTTTAAACAAAAGATTTCATCAGAACTTTTAGTTTGGTTAGGCAAATGCTGTCATTTTCCCTGTAATACTGAACTTACTTTGACTTTCAAGAGAGCAACTCCTGACATGCAGTGGTAGATCAGAATGTATTAAAAGTGTCGACCAGAGAGTTGGTATTCTGGCTGTAATCAGTATCTTTTTAGTGAAGAGTTATGACATATAATTCTAAAGGTTACTTTTGGGAGGATTACATACCTACCTATCTACCTACCCACCTACCTTTCCAAAGGAAAATTCACTATATTACAGAGTAGACTCACATATATTGAGAATATCAAAGTATTTCGGTAACAACCAAAAATACGTGAGGAAGGCTCAGACACTCCATATATTACAGATCGTGTTTGAAGAAGACAGAGACGGAATGACTTGCCCAAGGCTGCACAGGGAGCTTGTGATAACTGAATCCAGACTTGGCTGTAATGCTTTTTTCTATTTTGTGAGTCCACTTGCAAATTCTTTGAGAGACAGAATGACTTCCTTGGAGACCCAGCCTACCTTCTGCCTCTCCAGACTGCCAGAGCCGACCAGCTGCAGGAATCAGTACACCTCCTGGGAGACAAAATGCTTGAGGGATTTGTGCTTCCTCCAACTCAGTGAAAGTTGGAATTAATGTGAATTAATGGGAAATAAGGATGCAATCTGTCGGTTAGTGTGTGCACATGACTCTCACAACCAAGGGTATGCATTTTCTAAACTTTAAGCCTTGATAACTTTCCTGTTACTACTCCATACCAACTTTGTCTGATGATACAAAAACCATAATTATATGTTTACATAAACAGAAATGTATCTATATTATATATATTTTTAACAGAGAAAAATAAATTTGTCTAGGAGTTATAAGTTTATAAACTTATATATAAAGCATTTTATCTCCAATCTTTATCACTAACCAATTGGATTCTGGGTATATTTAACATTTAAATGTGCAAAGATTGAAGAAAATCAATCCCTTATTTTACAATCCATACTCCAGCTAAATAGCCCCTTTGCTACACTAAGTAGCTTCCCAATATTAGGTACTAAAATTGTTCTGCTCCACAATCATGACTGAATTCTATTTTCAAAACATGTTTGATGAGTTATCAACATATGTGAAGGAAGATATAACAGATGGATACTGGAGAATTTTGACTCCTTTCTACACTTAAACACTGAATATGATGTAAAGGAAACCCATTTTTTATGAAATCAGGAATCTAAAAATACAGAGAAGAGAGCACAAATGGCTGTATACCAGGCTGCTTTCTGTGACCAGATGGACATGAAGAAGTACATGCTTAGCCAACAGATACTATACTGAAAGAGAAAAAAAGAGAACAAAACTAAAGAGAAGCACCTTCAGCATTAAGATATGGCAAGGAAAAGAAAAAATCAGCCTTTCAAATTGACAGAAAACCAGAATATCATGATAGGATTGCAAAATGTGTTCTGGCCCACTTGGACATCAACTTCTGATCAAAGACTGAAGTGAATTGAAGCACTTGAAAAAAAAATCTTTAATCAATACTGAAAATCATCAGAGGCAGTTCTACTTGCCTTACAAAAACATAGCCATGTCTGAAATAAATGAAGTGCCCAAGGCAGGCTTTGTATAGGAAACCAGTCCAACTTTAACACCTCTGTCACCTCACTAAGACAAGTCATAGTCATTATGGTACGGAAAGATCTGTCTGGAAAACCACATGTTCTCTGTCACACATGCATGACCTAGAATACCAGAAAATTGGTGAGCAGCTATTAAGTGTCTGAACAAGCAAAGAAAAAGAACAATGAAAATACAGGGGTAATCAATATCAAAGTAAAAAGAAAAAAAGGGGGAGGGGGGAAGACTTCTATAAGAAATCAAACTACATTATTGCTCTAGAACAACACTGAGATTGTTATGATTTAAGCAAACAGTTGCCTGCAACAACAGGATAACCCTGGAGAACACCAAGGATTTCAGCTTCTCTGGAACCCTTGTAGCTTCAATCTGTGACTATACTCATCTGTGCAATTTTGCCAAGAAAAGGAAATCAACCATGCTCGTATCAACATTATGGCTGTGTGGAAATATGCTGTAAGGATTTTTTCACTTTTCTGTACATCTCAGTTTCTGAGATAGGCTGTTTAGTTGTATGGGATGAGGAAAGGTTGAATCTATCTTTTTTCAGTTCCATAGGGCCTGCCATCAGGAAGAATAGTAAAATTGCTAGTTAAAAAAAGCTCTCCATATAAAGTCAAAAATAAAATTGAGCTCCAAGTATACGTCTGAATCTTTCTGCTACTACTAAGTGCCTATATACTTCTTAGATAATTTCTCATAAACCCCTTTTTTTTCAAGTTTGAGTTTTCAAATGTAATCACTTATAGACAGGATTCAGGCTGCAGTTCTCAGATACTAAAGACCTTATACAAATAGATGCCGTTTCATTTGGCATTTGATATTCAGTTCCATCTAAAAATAACGACTGATGACACAGTTTACACCAAATTCATTCCACACTGATTGTTTTTTTGTCATTCTCATCTAAATTCTACATGTCTCTTCCTAAAGCAGAGCAAGCCTTTTTCTCCTCTCCTCTCCTTCCTCCTTCTGAATTGCAGTCTGTGAAACAGCCTCTCTACTGACTGAAAAAAAAAAAGGCTACAAAATTATTTAACTGACTATATGTAATAATTATATATATAAAGTCAAAATCACAAATATAAGACGATATAATCCTCACTACAAGACACTGAGGTGCTGGCGCTTGTCCAGAGAAGGGCAGCAAAGCTAGTGAGGGGTCTGGAGAAGAAGTCTTATGAGAAGCAGCTGAGGGAATTGGGGTTGTTTAACCCGGAGAAAAGGAGGCTGAGGGGAGACCTTATCACCCTCTGCAACTCCCTGAAAGGAGGTTGCAGAGAGGTGGGGGTCGGTCTCTTCTCCCAAGTAACAAATGATAGGACAAGAGGAAATGGCCTCAAGTTGTGCCAGGGGAGGTTTAGATTAGAATTAGGAAAATTTTTTCCAATGAAAGGGTTATCAAGCATTGGAATGGGCTGCCCAGGGAAGCTGTGGAATTGCCATCTTTGGAGGTATTTAAAAGACAGGGAGACGTAGTGCTTAGAAATGGTTTAGTAATACTTTTTGTCAGTGTTACGTTGATGGTCGGACTAGATGATCTGAAAGATCCCTTCCAACCTAGGCCATTCTATGATTCTATAAGATCTCTCAATTAAACAGTGTTTCTCATACATTTATTGCATAGCCCACCAGCAGCAAAATCAGTATGCCAGTGCCAATCAAAGGGCAAAGCTGTATTGGAAACTGGTATCATTAAGATTCCACAAAGAAAGTAGCAAAAACCACAAGGAAATCTAAGACAACTGATGCTTTAGCGTTTCTCTCATACGTGTTATATATATGCTTATACTATATTCTATATCAATCAAATAATGCGTCACGTATCCATACAACTACTTTGACCAGCAGTGATGGAAAGAATACCACAAAAAAGGAAGGGAACTATGAGACACAAATTTCATAAATGGCCCCAAAACCCTGTTCATGACAAAATTAACAATAGTAGCAAGATATGAATAAGCTGGAGCTTGTTCTATACTGGAGTCATCCAAACATAGCAGGGTTTTTTGTATTATTGTGGTAGTCTGGAACTAAGTTTTGTAGGAATTATTCCAAATATATCAGTGTTCTGGTTTTAATGTGGAGAAAGACAAATTATTTTAATATACTGCTATTATGGTTAGTGGGAAAACAGCTCAATATTGCTAATTAAGCTCTTTGTCAGATCCTCTGTTTCAGTTTTATTACATACATGGACACTTTGGATTTTTCCCCTAAACCATTAAGAATATAAAAACAAATCAGGTAATGTTCTGTTAGTACATTATTTATCCCCAGAGTATGCTATTATGAATGCAGTTAGCTAAGTACAGGGTATGAAAGGATATCTTAAAAATTTAATTTAATCTAAATGTCTTCACACGTGTAGCTCTTCTTTGAGTATGCCACTGGAGCACAGTGTGGTTCCAGGTATAGTAAGTACATAGAAAATAGCTTTAAGAATTTAGATTATCAGACAGATACGGGGAAACAACCTAATCTAATTTATTTTAAGAATTTTAGTAATAAATGTAGTCTTTGAAAGTTTGGTTGGGGTTATTTTGAATAAAGAAGAAAGGCCCTAGAAAAAAAAAATCATAATTTTCAATAGCAAAGTTGGTTGCTAGTCAATATTTCCTGTAAGTATGCAAACAAAATTTTATCATGTAAAAATCCATCAGAAATCCAGATATCTTCTCTTATCTGTTAGTCTCTGCATAATTATTCAGGGTAAAACCAAAACCGAACACATTTGTAAAGTAGCAAAATAGGCTTATTTGCTTTCTGGTTTTGTTTCCTCAGAATAAGCTATACTGATTCCAGTGAGGCTTTGTCAGGGATAAATGTAACCAAAGATACCAGTAGCTACTCAACTCCTATTAGTTTTAATGAGATTGGCAAGGGTGATTTTTTACACATCATATAGAATATTTACTTCTAATGGTCTATATTATACCCACTTAAATCAGGAAATAAGTTCAAAAGCGGCTGATGAACATGTTTAAGATCAGTTTTCATGCTTTTTTCATTTGTCTTTCTTTTATATTTCACATATTCTTCTGTTACATTTATTGTTTAGTTTCTTTCCAAGTTATCTATAGATCAAATATGACTTCACAAAAGCTGTAGAAAACATATATCTCTTTCAATGACAAAAGATATCTTGAGTATGCAGGTATATTATACAATAAAAGAGAAGGAAAATAAATGAAAAATCTAAGAAAGGCATTCATTTCATATAGCTGTATCACACTTACCATAGACTTCCCTGAACACAGGTATGTATTCCTAATTGATGTATACAAAATGGAAAGGTAAAATTTCTGAACTTATATGCCAAAAATTCATACACAAATGCCCAATATTTACATCTGTGTCTACAGAGAAGCCCCATTAATTTCCACAAGAGCTCCACATTAATCAGTGCAGGATGACAGCATGCTGTATGAATATTTTGTACATGTTGCACTTGTTTCTGAGCAAGAAAATCTGTGACGTATTAGAAGTGGTATTTTGAATATATAGCATGAAAACCCTCTATAAAATCCTGCAAATTTTCACCAATGTAAATGGAACCTCTTTTTTCTACAGAGAAAATTTATAACAAAGAAATATTTCAACAATTTAAAAACAAGAATAATTTATGTTTTTCACTGCAAAGTTGCCATTCCATAGGACAGATGCCTACAATAAAAAGTACATTATAAAGAACGCAACCAATGGGCTAATGTTTACAGTGAGTGTAAGCTGTAGATTTTTTGAAAAGTTGAATTATATTAAGGTAATTAATTGTTTAGGAGCTTATGAGTATACACAGCTCTAAAAGAAAAAAAATAAATCTGTGTTTCCAATGAACTAAAAATTTCAAGTTTAGCACTTATGTTATCTATGTGTTAAAAACACTTATCTGACCTTTTCATCATACGAATGATTAAAGAAGGTAAAAAATTTTCATCCTGAAGGAACAAGCTAAGGATTCATTAATATTATTTTACTTTAGGCAGAAAAAGTAATAAAGGTGATGATTCTGTTCATGCAGCACATAATCATTTTTCTTTTTCATTGGTTATTTTTGCTAGGCAATACATAAAATAACCCAAGCACATTAATTTTTATATCACAGATGAACATAGTATAGAATCTATTTATTTGTCTATCTATATCTGACAATTTTCTCCATGGATATCAATGTCAGTCTGTTTTATCATCACAGAATACCCTTATGAAAATGTGGTGATTAGCAGTATTTGATAATAAAATGAGTATGTTTTCATGCATCCACAAACTATCATAATTTAAGAAAAACAGTTCCATAGTTAAAGTCTATAAAAATTTCCCATTTGATCAATATGGTCTCGAGTACTCTTTTTTCCTAAAAATCCAGATCTTATTGCTAGATTCAACATGTGTCAATACTGAAAAACTTCTTACAGTGGGTGAATTAACTTTACCATCTGGACTCCTAGTCAAGTGCCAAAATGCCAAATGCACCTTACAGACCCCTTGGAATTTACAACAGCCCTAAGGGTGGCAACAAGCCCTGAGGTAAAATGAATTCCCAAAAGCTGATACTACTGATCTCTGCCAATGGCATATATTTAGCTATTCTTTGCCTACCTTTTTTCATCCTAGCATGTCCCATATGTTAAAGAATCAAGTATCTAATCTGACCCTGCCAGCTCATCATTGGGTAAATGTGTCCAGGAAATCCTTAGCTGAAGATAACAGGCTGCATTAAGGACTTTGTTTTTTACTTATTTATGTATTTATTCCTACATTCCATTGACCAAAGTCATAAAAGGAAGCAGTAATAAGAAGAGAAACAGATGTTTCTACCTTCTCTTGAAAGACAGAAGATAAGCAGGAATAGCAGAGTTCAAATAAATTTACTTAAATTTTTCTAGTACCATTGTCACTACCCTAGCTTTCTTTGTATTTCACTTAATGTATAAAACAACCCCAGACTTTATATTTTTAATAGCTACCATTATCAGAAAAAAAAAATCATTTTAAGCTATTAACAAAAAGCAATATAACATTTATGGTCTTAATTTAAAATCTCTCTACTTAGGAGGCAATTTACATAGTCAGCTGCTGTCACTCAGTGTGAGAGATTGATTGCTTCACCAACTGAAGACCTTTTTTTTCTATTGCCATATTCTAACCCAAAGTTAGATACAATTCCATTCCTTTTATATATGCTCTACTGTGGCTTTTTGGTGCATTTTTCCACTGATGCATGTTCTATTTGTTTAAATTAATTTCCACAGTTAATCCCAACAATTTATTTTCTTACAACTCAATGGAATTTTGTTCATTTATTTTTAATCATCTTTCACTTCTTTATTAACCTCTCCTGTTATTTATCTATTATAATCTACCTTTGTCCTAACTCAGCTTCAGTGATTTGAACATGGATTAGTTTTCGGTTTGTTTAATTACCTAATTAAGGCACCAGTTTAACTATAATGAAATATCCTATGAAAGCAGTCCTTCGTGTGAGGATTGATATGAAAACTATCGATAAAGCACTTTGTAACTTTGTTTAACCTCCATTCTGAAATTTAGAAACTTGTAAAGTCTTCTGTTAGCATTTATTTTAATTAAATATTATCACTTAATTTTAAATGTTATTTGTTTGACTATATTCCATAAATATTGGCATCACCACAGAAAGTGGTTCTTCCTGAGCAGTTCCATTACTTCCCTATCAGAAGTTAGATGAGTGGTTCACCTAGATAAGTACTCTGTCAGTTGTAAAAAGATGTCATACAGGCAGCAATTTGAAGGTCAGGGACTTCCTAAGACCAAGGTAGCTTCATTTTATTTAACGAAAGACTACACTGTACACAAAAATAATAGCAGTTTAAGGCACCGAATAAGTCTAATTCTAGTCATTTCTCCTCTGGTCATAACAAGTAATGTTATAACACGAGTGCTGGTATCTCTCTACCTGCATTTGCCACTGATACATCATTTGTCATGCAATGAATTCTTGCAATGCATTTCAAAAGTCATAAAATGCAAAATGTTCATCACAAATGAAAAAAAAAAGTCATACAGTTGACAAAAAAGTCCTATAGTTGCAATATAGTGGTATAGCTCAATAACAATTTCTCCTCAGTTCATACTCAGTTCCAATTTAACTTTTAACTGGCAAAAAACCCAAACAAGTAACAATACTTTTAGGATTATATTATATTATTCGATGGTTAGATGGTAATGTGTAATTTTTAAATGCTACAGGCTAATTACAGTTTGATATTCATACCATAACCAGGTGATAAAATATCACCTGGTTTTATCTTGAAGTTGTTATGAGACAGTATCTGAAATACTCAGGCAGTGAAGTTTCAGCAAATCAGACCTCAGCAGAAAGTCTCTACAGTGGCTTTGGCTTGAAAATAGACTGTTCTTTCAAGATGCAGCTTTCTTTAAGAATTTTTTTTTGTATGTGAAATACCAAGGACTGCTTTGTTTTCAAGTCATTACTGAGAAAACAAGCAGGGAAAAAAATGGGATAATGAGGACAAAAATCAATCAAGCAACTCAGAAATATCTCAATTTGAAAATTAATTCCCTTGCTAGCTCATAAAACTTCGAACAGAGTTGTATATTTTTAGACTGATTCACACATGCTCTCCTATGACTTCTAGAAAATGATGTAAAAAGTGTAGGAAAACAATCTACCTTGAGTATACCAGATGAACAATGTGATAGCTCCATAAAAAGCCTTTAAAAAGACAAATTAAGAATATTTCATGTATTATGGAGGAGCAAGTGAATTCAGTCAGTCAGGATACCATTCCAATACACTGTTTCTAAAATAATAGTCCTTTAATAAGGAACTTCAAACCTAACAAAGTTCAACTAAAGAAAGTACATCTAACATGATGGAATAATATAATAGATAGAATATAGAATAAAAGAAAAAATGATTTTTAAGCATAAATATAACTTATGCAGTATCCACAAGCTATACAAAAACTTAACAGAAGATTCCAAAGACATATGGCATGCATTTCACTAGAAACAATTATAATTTAATTTTAATAATATCAATAGGTATACATATTTTATAGTCTGATAGATAATATTCATTCCCATATTAAGACTTACTATATTCATAATGCCCAATAAGCACCCAGATGTTGTTACAGGATATACTGGAAAAGGTTTTCTGTCGTAAGAATCACACAGGATGTTTATGTATACATTTTTGTAGTAATGAGATATAACTTTATTTTGTGCCCAGGAGACTTAGTCCTTAAATCAATAAAGTTTTTAAATATTTTTTTCCTTTTTTTTTTTAAATTTAACTCACAAGATTTTGTTTGCATTCTCTCTAAAGAGTTCCTAAAATTAATAGTTTATAGACTGAAATAAAACAGCCTTTTGTGGAGGAAAGATATTTCTTTTTGTTAGTTTTATATGGCACTGAGTTTGCAAGAGGGAGGAAGGTTACCAGAGTTGGACTATTTAAGCTTGTAGAAGGTAAATATCTTATTTTATATTAAAATGCATTCATAAAAATAAACACTGAAGTCATTCATTTGGGAAATTAACCTATGCTATAAATGCATCACTTTGTGCTGAAAATTCCCGTGGGTGTGATTGTCTTTTCCTTTTTTGCTTTTTGTAATCGTTCACCCCAATGTCAGGTGTGAAAAGTCAGTCAGCACAGCTACAGGACTTACAAAGATTATCTATAGATCGCAAGAACATCTCAGAAGATGTAGACTTTTGAACTGCCTCATCTAGGATTCTTTCCCTAATTACTCCCATAGATTATACTTAGCAAGGGAAATTCCTATCATATTGCTTAGTAATAGGAAAGAGCTTCTCATTAGATTATCATGTCATTATCCCTTCAACCCAGCCAACTCATGTATCACTGAATATATAGACAATTAGACCTAAAAAAAGATGGCCAAAAAGATGTGAGGCATTGCAACAATTAGAGCTACACCTCAATGTGAAGAGTTCTCTTTCCACAATCTGAAGGAAAGATTTGGTAAAAATAGGAAAAACCAAGACGAAACTGAGCCATGGCATCCATAGTTGGGCAGGATAAGAAATAAACTGTATAAATGATATAAGCTGAAATCTAAGTTAAATGATTAGAATTTTAGTAGAGTGAATGATGCAATTGTTAGAGGATTCCTGTAGTTAGGCTGTAGGAAATGTAATATGTGTTTTCTAAAAATTTCATTAAAATGATAATAGCATTAAAATACAAGCAGTGTCTGAAGATGCTTTACTATATCCTTTATACAGAAGCTGTCATCTGCGAGTTACAGTTAGTCAGATTTTGTGAGTAAAGATACAAAGGAAAGCATTACCACGATCTGACAAACAAATATACAAAATAGACAGTAAACTGCACATGAAATGCTAGTTATAGATCCTATTTTGCATGGCTCCCAGTCTTCTATCTTTATTATTTCAAGGGAGAAATCGAGTAGAGCCAGGAGTCATAAAGCCAACAGAGGACCGTAATTATCCCTAGTTTTGCACAACACAAAATTTGAAAATAGGTAGAGAAAACAGGAAAGGAAAATTAAAATACTTATTTTTAAAATACAGCTTTTTTTCTGGCTACCCAGAGGCCTTAAGGAAACAGTATGATTCTGGTATTGCACGCCCTCTGTTAAAGGAACTGCAAGCCAGCTCGGCTGAACTGGTGGTGTTGGAAGTTCTTCAGTTACACCGATCACTGAAGAAGCCTAAGAAATACTACTCCTTCCTGTAATATCCATTATGTCACCAGTAAAGACAAATAACATCATTTGGGAACTTTTTTTAATTGAAACAGATGCCAAAGACATTGACATTTCCTGCTGGTATTTCTAACTAGCAACTTATCTTGAGCCTGGCAACAGGATCTTGATATGTAGGGTCTTAATGCTAAACTTGCCGAAAGTGACAGATGTTAACCTTATTAAATCAACTCGTTCACATAGTTATAGTTCTGCTCATTGTGGCTTCATTATTAGCCTGTCTACTTTGAGCCTAGATACAACATCAACTATCACTGAAAACTTAGGCTGACATTTCATAAATTAAGGAAGCGACCAATATACTGAGCAATGAAGTTACAATACGTAGCTGGTTTTACTCTGCCATTTATTGTACGTTCTCAAAGTGAGAAAGAGGCAACAAATTGGGAATAGTATATACTTTGATGCTACTGTATTACTCCACTGCTTCTGTGCAAATATGCAAACTAGATTCATATGTCATGATAATTTCTAAGGTACAATTTTTTATTTACTTTTTCCTTGAAGAACAGAGCAAAAGATCACCACCACTCTATGTCTTAGACAGTGTGGTATTTAATAGTAGCTAATAGGATGAATACCTATTTTCTTTTCAAAACATTTGTTTACTTAATTTTGAAAATTTTACTTAAACTTCATCAGTATTCTAGGTCCTGAAAGACTAGGTCCCACAATTGACTAAGCAGGCAGAGGTTATGCCAAACTGTAGTGTGCTAATTACTGAAGTAAGAACTACCTATAAAATTTACAGAGGCAACTGTGAAGCATTGCGTTCTGGACGGAATAACCTACCTGATTAAATAATAATTAAAAAAAAAAAGTAAGCTTCCCTAACATTTATTTCCACAGCTGCAAGATAAGAATTTTCTTGTGTGTGTTCTGTAGTGCCATGTGTCTTGAGGACCATCTCATGTGCCGAGTAGTGAGACATCTCATCAGCAAGTTACGAGATGCTGTGCAGTGCCATAGACAGTGACAAAGCCAGAAGCTTGGAGATTCTTGGAAAAACAGCGTGTTAGAAGTTGTTCACTTCTACACCTTTAGCACCTGCAGCTCTACAGAACAGCCTGAACAAGAAAGATCATCTATACAGAGGAGGAGGGAGTGGTTCCACTTTGCCAAACTTGATCCATCCACTCAAGGACTCCACTTTTGAAATCAGTGGTTTAGCAAAACATTGTTTTTAACAAAGGATAACTAGTAGAATACAGACAAAATAAATTATTTTAACTTCTCATTTGCCCATCATCAACATTAACACCAAGATAATGCTAAACTTGAAAATAAAAATGAGGTAAGAAAGTGTCATATGAACATGAATATGCTTAAGAAGCAAGAGACTAGAAAAGGACATGTACCAGTATCTCATTTGGGACAGAATGAATCAGGGTTGCCTGGAAACAAGAAAGGCTAATGGATGAGAGCCACAGGAAAAGTATAAAAGAGAAAATAGTGAAATTTTAATCTGCTCATATGTTGCACCAATTGAGTTAATTAAACACTATCTAGGTTACTTTCAAGCATACTGATATTTTTAGTAGTTCTGGTTTTGAAAACACACTAATACCAAGTAAGATGCCATATATTAATGTTTTTTCAATGATGTAGTTCAATGAATATAATTCCCATCTCAATTAAAGAGTATTTGATGAACTGACAGAAACCTCATGCTAGGAGCTCTTTCACAAAATTATTCACTGCATCCTGAAAATTCTTTTCGAAAATACATGATTGTGTTCCTTTGATTAATAAGCATGAAGTTTTAATGTATGTTTTCCATGAAGGGTTTGTTTCAGTGCACATCTTACTGCTGTGCAATTCTGATACAATAAGAAATACTATATGGTTAAGGGGACAAAAAAGGGAAACAAACCTTTTGTATAGTTCTGAAGCGCGTGTACAAACATTTTTCATACTTCTCTCCAGAAACACAAATAAGTACCTAAATATCAGGCTGGTGAAATTCAGAAAAGAAATGTAAGATTGGAGATTTCAAACTCTTCTTTAGTTAATTCCATGAACTAAAACCTATGGATGAAAATAATTAAGATAGTGGTCCTCTCAATGAAGAACACATTTTAGTGCTTGGTTTCGCATAACTCCCAAAAGGAGAAAAAAGTCCTAAAAGCTACAAAGATTTATTTTATAAATGTCAATGTTAATTTTTTCCCAAGTCATTATAAAATCTGCTCCTGCATTAACAACCTGTGCTCTAGTAAGTTCTATACAGGTGATATGTTCTAATGGCCTCTGCGCTGAAATTTCAAACATAGGGAAAAGTAAACTTTGTGACCCCTATGGAATCAATAATCAGGTAAACATACAGGTGCTGCTTGTGTTTTCCTTCCTGTTTCATTTCCTAATGTTTTCTACACCAGCTGTTACCATCCAACACTTAGTTTTAGTTCAGACTTCACTGCTCACATGCATATTCAAAGTTTAGCCTGTGTCAATGTGTGGTATCTTGCTCACAGATGATTTCTATTTTCTCTAGTCTTTCACTCTCCAGTCCTATTGGTGAAAAAAGGTTTTACTGGTAGGAATATTAATCATATATGTTTTTTCAGATCCTGCGCCTTAAAGAATGAAGTTGATTATGTTTAAAAATCTCTGGGTTTCTGCATTTTCCTGTACTACCAATATGATTTGAAACTATGTGGACACACTGACAAATATAAAATTAACAGCAACACTTCGGCATTCATCAGAACAGTACTGCTGGTATTTTTAATTAGGGGATAAAGAATTTATCATCCTGATGTCTTCGTTTGTCTTTATTAGAAAATCACACATCAATTCACTGGTAACTACTGTAGTTGAATCACTGCCACTTGCAGTCAAATGCTGCCAAATTGGTGTTCCCCTTCCGCCCACTTAGTTTTCTTTTAATGAAAATATTTTTTATGTCCTAGTAAATGGAAAAATACTAGATTCAGTGAGGGCCCAGCATAATACTGAATAAATAAAAGGGAAAATAATACCAATTTTGATGGGTGCACATTTGAGCAATACACAAAAATAAACACCAAATCACCTGCATCTGAGATAAAAATAAAACTAAAAATCAACAAGACTACAACCTCAAATGAACAACAAATATCATCCTCTAGTTGTGTATGATGTCCTTCTGCCCTAACACAAGAAAGTCAGAAATTAACTTGTACCCTTTGTCAGGGAAACAGAAAGTAAAATAAAATAATTCCAAACAGGTAGCTGGATTTAGTAAGTTTTATAATACCAACAAAGGTTAAGCTTTTCTAAAAATCAAATATTCAGACACTGCTTATTTGAAAAGAATTATGTTGATAGCCAATTCATCTCAAAATAAGACAAATTCAGAAGGGTTGCCTCCATTCTTCTGCATGATTTTCTCCCATTATAATAAATAGTTCACCGAGAGATTTTAATCAAATTTTATTTCTCTGACAGTATTTTGAATTTTAAAACATTTTATGTCAGTTATTTCATTAATCGATTCTAAAATTCTGTTTCTCGAAATAATGAACAGTGAAAAGATCTTAATTTCTATATTTTTTCCTGGCTTTCTTTTTGTTACTGTGTTCAATTTTCTAAGCCATCTTACCTAACGAGCAACTTTTGAAGCCAACAGTTTCATTAACAATGTTAAGCACATGTTAACACGAACAATTTAAACAGTCACTGATGTTCAATATGTGTTGGAGAGGCCCAGTACATCATAAGGTTGTGTAGGAATTTTGATTGTATGATTACAGTCTAATCAAAAAATAAACCACAAAACCAACAAAACCCAAGAAAAAAAACAAAACAAAACAAAACAAAGAAAAACAATCCACAAAGTCTGTTAGCTGACTTCTAGATATTATTAAAATTTATAAAAATATTTCAAGTTTCAATTACAACAGGGAAGCTGAAAATAGGCTGTTCTGAATATATTCACAAATTTAAAAGACTCATAATTTTTTAGGTAAATGTATTTCATGAAAAATCTGTCTCTATATTGCTCAATAGAATGAGTATCAAACTGAAAAGTTGAATGAAAGGCCAAGAATTCATATTCAATACGATGAGCCAAAGCTAAATACATACTTAAAAATATGAATTGTGCTCATAGATAAAATAGATTAGAGAATTGTTATAAATGATAAGTACACAGAGAGTTTCTTAAACCTAATGATAAATTAAATTAATTGTTTTGTTTAATAATATTATAATCTGGATGGTAGTTCTCACATATTTTGCTGAAAGTTATTAAAACCAACAAACAAAACAGTCTGAGGTATTTTTTTTCAATTCAACTTTCTAACTCTGAGATAATGAAAATGCTAAATTCTCCTTCCTAATTTGCATGGTAGATCTCCAGCTTTTCTATTTTCTGTACAACTTCTTTTTTTTTTTCTTTACACAAACTCTGAAAGAATTAAATTAGTCCTAGGTAAAGTAAAAAAAAAATAAATCAGATTGTAATTATCCAATGTGATTTACCCAATACTCTTTCTGTCAGACAGGATATCTGATTTTTAGATTGAGTAAAATAATGAAGAAATAATTGAGTAGAATAATTATTCAGTAAATGTTTAGCAGCTTAGCACCAATTGCTTCCCATGCCACAATACAAAGAAGCATACAGTAAGAAAGGAGGCAGAAAAGACGAGAAAATAGATATACTGCTTAATTTTATTTAATGGACTATTTCTAATGGACTTCACCTCTTCACTCCACCTTAATTTGGGCTGAAAAGTGCTTATAGAATCAGGCTGGTACATCACTTTGAGAGCAATAGCTGCCACAGAGAAAGTGGCAGCTTTCACTTCCTCACAGTCCAACTGCCTCCTTGGGGTAGAGCAAGGGAACACATAAGTAAACTGGAAATTTTCAAATAAGTTTTTAAAAAATGGAACAAAATAGTGGTTTTCCTAAGCAGAGTGCATTGGTGCCTGCACAGACTGGCAATAAAGAGAAATAGATGTGCTAGATGGTAGATAAATTCAGCTGAAAAGGTGGTCCATTGGGAAGTAACCATAAACATCAGACAAAATTTTCCTTGACATTGTGAAAGGATTTAACTCCACAAGTGCCAAGTTAGACTGCAATTTTTAAAGACTAGCAAACAGCAGAAGCCTGAACTGTGAACAGATATGCTCCAGTGAAATGGAACACCATGGCAGACTTCAATCTGAAGAGTCATTTGTGCTGTGAAACATCTCTGCACAGCTATAGGAATTATCAAACTGTTTCTATTTAGAAAAAAAATCAGTGCTGAAATTAGCCATGCTATTTAAACATCACCCAAACTGGAAAAGGGCTAAAACAGACCACTTCAAAGATTCTCAAACCTGCTTGGTCTGCCCAGCAATATAAAATATGACTTAACACAAAATAGGGGTGTTTTTCCTTTATTTCCATGGTTGCATTAAAGGTCTCAATGAAGATTTGGAATGTCACCTGCTCCTTACTCCAGACTTCTGGCACGGAATATAATCATCTCTTTTTGTCTTAAATTTCAAGTCAACTATAAGTCTACATACATAGGTATAGCTTGGGATTCGGTGTTCCTGATTCTCTCGAAAATAGGCTTAAAGATTTTTCAAACAAACTACTCACTCCAAAATATCTTATTCTCCTGTGCAGTTTCTATCGACAGTTATTAATAAACCATTATACTCTTATATCATTATATCTTTTCTCAAGTTGATCTGCAAATATCAGTGCATATTGATTTTAAATAAAAATTTAAGCTTTTAAAGAGTTTATTTACTAGAGC
>JAOXJM010000023.1:95896114-95907040 GCA_026413425.1 Tringa solitaria | reverse complement strand
GTCATGCAATCCTGCAGGGTATTTTATTTTCAACAACAAAAAAATTATTTAATTTAAATTAAAGCCATGTCATTTATTCTAGAATTTTGTACTAGATGATAGCCAAAATAAAATGCTGTTTATCCATGCCAGAAGAATATTAGGATTTCTAAAGAAAGGTTATGACAGTCATTAATTCTTTGGAGACAGTATTCAATATTGATAGTAAACACTGAGTTTCTGAACTGAATTTGAATCTGCATGGAACACCCAAGGACAAAATGGGTAAACAAAGACAGTCTTGTCTCCACATCAAGATCCTCTAGAATGAAAGCAATGCCTTAGGATAAACAAAACACTCTAGAAATGAATCCTAGCATAGAAACTGTGTAAATTCCTGAAAGTTTACTAACTTTGAAACAGAGACAATTCTGAATGTACACTGAAGTCTCTATGAAAATTTTATTTTTCACTCTATTTATGTCTCTAAAAATGCAGAAGCTTTTTAACGAGTATTTATGTTGTAGAAAAGCATATTATTTTTATAGTTATAACTTAATATTCTGCTAACATTAAAAACCATTTGAGCAAGGCTGGTAAGCCCTAAGCAATCCATTCTCACTCCTAAAATAAGCATGTTTCTGCACTGGGCCACATGAGATACTGGCCACACAGGCTGGCATGCAAGGCAGCAGAAGAGTTCTTGGGCCTGAAGATGGTAATATTTCTTCTATTAATAATTACATTACAGGCAGACTTTAATGAGATACCAGGATGTCTGTTAGGGCTTAGAAAATTTTGCCACTAACTTCTGTGTGATCTTCACCATTCCCCTTTTTCTATAGATTTCTCTTTATTCTTTATAAAATAAGGATGGTTATATTCTTCTGCTTTACCATAGTTCTGTGAAGACACGTGCACTAGTGTTTACTTGGGAATCAGAGAACAGTGTAGATGATAACTTGAACAGCACTGGTCCCAGTACTGACCCCTGATATATACTATGATAATATACTACAGGTGCTGCACTGAAGCTAAAACATCCATATAAAAACATGAGAATGTAAGTTTTGGTAAGTTTGCTACACTATTACACACAGTTTATGTATGTATAGTCATGAAACATCTTGAGAACACCTTTATCTTTAATCAGACATAAACCTATTTATGGAAGGACATACACAAAATCATTGAAAACAAAGAGGATTTTATAAAATTGCTTGAAATGGAAAATGTGTTTGACATTAGTCCTTCAAGTTCTGAGCTGTTGTAACTTCAAGTGGGGTTGAAGCAATCTAGTGAGCCCAGAGGTTTTTTGCATTATTTTATATCCTAGTAGTTCATTGTTTCAGAGATTCTACAGACAATTTGAAAATGCTGAAAAACTAATTCTTTTTCCCTCTTACCCCTATTGTCCTCCAAGTAATATTTCTTGATCCCCTTCAGAGACATGAGGATTCAGTCACACTAGGAACTAGCTCACTGGGACTGAATGTCCTTGGTGGAAATTAGGATCTCTTCATCAGCTATCACTCAGAATTAGTTAATATTTGAAGTCAGCTAATAAGTCTTCATTCTGGTTAAATCAGTAAGGACAACCCAGTTGAGGACTTGCTTGAATCCCTATCAGGATGTGCTTCCACACGCAGGAGGAGGATTTGAGGCTCTGGAGGAGCTCTTCACAACATCCTTAGCCTTTCCTGTTGTTTTCCTGTATGACATTCTTTTCAGTCTAAAAATCTTAAGATTTTAGTAGTTGTGGTTAGTGATGGTCGTTTGAGACTAAACAAACTGAACTCAATGACCTAGAGGATCTTTTGTAATACTAGGAGTATGTAAAAAACGCCATGGGGCACTTTTTTGTTGTTTTTTCCTTTTGTTGTACTTGATGCATGTAGTGTACAGCTGAAAATTTATTTACACTCAACAGGGAAGGAAAAAAAAGTTTGCCTAAGTTTAAACAAAGCTTGAGGACAAAGAATCCCAAGAGCTAGAAGACAGTGGTTTTGATATACCAAGATCCACTAAATACAGTTAAGGTTATGATGCACAAAAGCTTAACAAAACATTCAGTGAATGCCATTCATTGCAGCTCTTGCAGACTCGAGTGGCATCGTGTTTGTCAGCCCAGCACAGTAACAAACTGCAACACCTAGGCCTCATAAAACCTGTCAGTGTAGACTTTACCCATTCTTTTAATCTGCCAGATGCGTGGGAGTACTTTAAGCAAAAGCAGTGCAAGCACTTTCTAACAACTGAGAGACATTTAATAAAAGTCTTCTGTGATGAACACATGAAATTTTTCCTCCAGGTAGTTGCAGTTTAGAGAAACGAGTGGCACAAATAAATCCAAACACTAAAAGACCCAAACATGGCATGGGGAGATATCACAGAAAGAAGAAAAATTATACTAAACACAGCTGCCCAAAATCCTATTTCTAGATACTTTAATAAAACCAAAGCGTACAATTTTGACAGCTATAATCCAAAGACACACTTTATTTGCACTTCTAACTTAAGTAGGTATTAAAATGAAGGACTCATTGCCATTGTCAGGTTTTTTAGAAGCAGTTGTTTAAAACATCTCAATGATCTGCTGGCTCTAGTACTACAACACAGTGCTCCTCTAGCACTTGCAAAGACAAAAACATAAAAACACATTACCCTCACACATTTCAAAGGTTGTGTAGCAACTATAAACATTGACTCCAAGGCTCCAGAGAAAAGCTTGTGTCTGACATAAATTCCACTACAATTAATGCTGTCAATCATGCAGCTGATGTCTGTAAATGAGGCAGCAGAAAAAAAAAATCATAGGCTACCAGGAATAAGAAGAGGATTCATTTATATTATTTTCATTTATATTCAGTTACATGTGTAAATCATAATAAAAAAAATACTGAGTATTTTCTATAGCATTTACAGAGACTTCTTTCTGTTTTAAAAAGTTTTAACTTGACTGCATGCTCATTTTAAAAAAAAGACTCACAGAAACATGAATGATAAGAGAGAAAAAGTAAACTTTTCTTTGATGCTCATGTAATAACAGAATGCAATAGAAACAATTTTTAAAACAAACTGGATCAATGTATCGCTGCAGGTCCTACGGTCCCCAATGACACTACATTTCATATACGCTTTCCACATATACTCTACAATTCCCTCTTTCTCAACATAAAGACTGTGAGATTTCTCTGGCACTTCATCTATTTCAGATAAAGCTTCATACAACCATACCTATAAGAAGCACTGCTGCTCGCTGTTTGCTTATCCTAGTTGTGACGGCAAGCAAAGGAACAGGAAAGGCACAGGCTTTGTGAACTTCAGAGAAGCTCGTGGAATGATGTTGGGCTCTTGGTAAAAGCACTAAGTTGGAAAACAAAAACACTGGTGGTATTTGCAGTTTAAAGGAATATGAAATCAAAGTCAATTGTGACAAAATGAAAATGCTATTTATCATTTTAATTGGAAGTAAACTTAGAAATAAAAGATTAATTATATCATAAGGGAGATCCGAAAATCTTAGTCTAACCCTCATCCCAAAGTAGATCCAATTAAATAAACCCAATTCTCTCACCATCTCCCCATATTTTGTGTGCTCCAGATCCCTAATAATCTTGGTGGAGCTCTGTTGGAGCTCACAAGACAGCCTGGGGGAATATCAGGGAAAATTTTGACCATCAGAGGAACTGATTAACAGTGGATGCCCTTGTCTGATGTGACACTCTTAAACTCCCTGTTCAGTTATTACACAGACACAAAAATACTGGTAACATTTTTTCCTGGGAGCTGATTGTGGCTTTGAATATAGGAAGGTCAAAAATTGTAGTAAATATCAATTAGTCTACCATGTATAAGCCAAAACAGACACATTGATAGTTGATCCAAGGCTATGTGAAGCCATCAGTGAAGAAAATCTCATTCATAACTTGTGACTGTTTCCCTGGAAGCAGAAAAAAAAAAAGGCAAAAAGAATTCTGATGATCTAGGAGTAAAGAAGAGGAAATTTAAGAGCTCGTTTCATTAGTGAAACAAACAGGAATTAAATTTGCCTTCCCTTCTGATTTTTTTGTAGAATTGGTCTACTACTACCCAAAAGGAGGTTGGAGAGAGGCAGGGGTCAGTCTTTTCTCCCAAGTAACAAGAGATAGGACAAGAGGAAATGACCTCAAGTTGCTCCAGGGGAAGTTTAGATTAGGTTTCAGGAAAAATTTTTACACTGAAAAGATTATCAAGCATGAGAACAGGCTGCCCAGAGAAGTGGTGGAATCATCATCCGTGGAGGTAGATGTAGAACTTAGCAATGTGGTTTAGTGATGGGTTTTGTCAGTGTTAGGTTGATGGTTGGACTAGATGATCTGAAAGGTCCCTTCCAACCTAGATGAGTCTATGATTCTATGAAAACAAGGTTACTCAAAAACTGGAAGTTACTGTAAATACATTCAGTGTTAACTTCTCAAGCTGAGATGTTTCCCATGTTAAAAACACAATGGATGTTTAGATGGTATATAGGAATGACCTTGTGGTAGAATCTGAGATCTAGGCAGGAAAATGAGTGCCCATAAAGCATCTGCCGAAGAGTCATATGAGTGTTGTAAGTACATATTTGCATTTAGCAAAGCCACTCTCCTTGAGTTTACTTCTGTAGTTTCTGAATAGAGTTGATTGCCTCCTGCTTGCTGGAAACTTCTGCCAAAAAAAGGTGAAGGATGTCTCCTCTGAATATCAAATCTTCTAGTTTAGCTTCTCAGAGAAAGGGAAAACATAATCAATTATTATGTGTAGCTACACATTTATACTTCAAGTAGTGTTCACTCTGTATGATATTTATGTAAATGCCCAAGTATATAAGAATTCCAATCATATAGAACGACAAACAGACCTATTTAGGTGTATATAAGTTCTTTGCTGAAATTAAACCATTTGTATTGCCATTCGCAGTGCATTTGCACTGAGTATGGAGAATCATGAAAAAAAAAATTTTAATTTTTCTGAAAAAAAAAAGTTTTGAGGCTTGCTAGCTGCATTTTCTTATGTCTTAATACTGCCTAATTTCATATACATACACAATTGCGCTTTGTAGCGATTAAGATTCAAAGAATTAAGTTAAGCCTTAACTGAAACGTTAAGAAAATACCCAAAACTGTCTCAACTCATGGAAGAATTCAGCAAATAGCACTGGAAGAGACAGGTGGATGCAAAATTTCTAATTTGAGAGGAAATTAAAGTCATTGACTTGCATGCCCTTTCCATTATTAAAAACACATGTCAGTGAAAGTGCATTTAGTGAAGCCTCTTTCTGTAATACAGTCTTCAAATACCTTCCCAGACAGATAACCCAATTAAGCATTACTGAGTACTTGTTTAAAACATTCTCTCACTAGGCATTTTATTTTTAAAGACCTAGAAAGTTATGTCAAATTTCCCTGGATTAGCTTCTCCTGCATGCACATTAGCTTACAGAGCTGACAGTTACAGCATAATACAGTGGTAAAATCTACCTGCACAGATGGAGATAAATTATTTAGGATTTTATTTATTAATAATACACTTTAAAACAATATAGACAGACAGTCAGGTGGGTGCATCTAGCTCTTTGTACTAGAAGTACCTTTGTGTTTTTAATAGCGAAGCTTCAAAGACAAATACTCCAGTGTCTGCATTTAAAGCTACTGTTAGTTAAAAGACAAAATCATACTAAGATGACTTCACTTCATATCACTATTTCACAAAAACAAAACAAAATATGCAGAAACCTATGTTTCATTTCATCATAGAATAAAAGTAGAAAGTTTACTTTGAGGAGCAGCTTTGCATTTTTATTTCGTACCTGAATTTCTATTTGATTTTAAATTTGGGTTTCCCTTTTCTGGAAAAGAAAGTAACGGGATTTAACAAACATTCATTCCCACTGAAGGACTTGAAGTGCTGACAAACCACACAAAAGAATTCATGATTCACATAAATTATTTTCATCAATAGCACAGTATGAGGTACTTGGCTGAATAATTTTTGCCAATACCACAGAGAAAAAAGACTCTTAGAAAGTAAATTGTACATGAAAGCACAGGAATAGCCTAACAGAATTTGCTGCTTTGATCAATTTAGTAAGAAGATTTGTAAAAAAACACCAAAAAAGAAAAGCATCAGGAACATCAGATGAGCATCTAGAAACATTATTTCACTTACAACAATAACAAAAAACCCAAACCAAAAAAACCCCACCATCACCAACAGGTAGTGGTACCAGCCAAGAAGCCTCTCCCATGCAAAGTGCTAAGGAAATACTTTTTTCTCACCTTGGTGCCAACATACTGCCACTTATATAGAACCCTAGACAAACATCACAGACTATTCCTACACACACTTCCATATCCATATGCTGCATTTTGTCCCATATACTTCTTTAACTTCTTGTGTTCTTTGTTTGTGGCTTTTTTGTCTAAGTTTAATAGGTCTTTCAGCTATGCAGATATATTCCCTCCATTGCATATATACAAAATATTTATATTTGTGTATCTCTCTATATAGTTTATACCTTACATGGGTTCAGCTCTTCTTTTTTCACTTGAGAATTCTATAGACATAGGAGGGTAAAAGAGGGAAAAGTACCACAGAATTTCATGCTGTAGAATCTAACTGCAGGTGCTGCAGAAATCATCTCTAAGATGCCATAGAGGGCCCTAGTCATTGCCAGACTTAGCTACACCAAACTGCTTACAGGCAGTCATTAAATTACATGTATGCAGCTGACTATCAATACAGCTCAGAAATCATTCATCTGTTATCGCCGAAAAGAAGAGGATGAAATATGGCTCCATGTTTTTATGACACTGTAAAGCCTCAGTTTGGCCAGATTATTCTCCAGTTACCAATATTTATCATTGCTCAAAAGGAATTAAATCTCTATTTTAGATCAGTATATGTTTTTTATTTCCCAGCAGTTCAGTAAAAATCTGTCAGTAATTAAGTTTGAACATAAACCAGCATTTCAGAACAGAAACACATGCATTTTCAATTCCTTAAGCAGCTTAGTTTGTTGACAGATCACCCTTAAATACAAGGAGCAGCTTGAAAAGCAGCGGAAAGAAAACACTAGTGTTTAATAAAACCACTGAATCAAGTCACTGAACAACTTCAAAAAATGAGGTACCCATAAAGCTAGATAAAATTGAATGAATGAAATGTATTTATGAATTCAAGTATGTCAATAACTCTATATAAAATATTCCAGCAGTAGCACAACAGCTAATTAGCTTGAATTGAGAAATATGTAAATCTGTGAACAACAAGGAACTTTATCAACTTAGGTTTCAGATGAACTACTCATCATTTTTACTGCTCATCTATGATATTTTCTGACATTTTCTAAAACATAAAGATATGTTCTCCTGAACATTCTCTGTATAACCAAGTAAAAATAAGACTATCATTTAAAAAAATCTGTATTTCTAGGCTATATTTTTTTCCTTTTCTAATATTTAATATGTAAGAACCAATCTGCAATCTCCCTATACTAGTATTTATTTTAAAGCCCAGAAGAGATTCCATGTCAAGTTGGCTTCCTTTCAAGAATTCAAAGACTAATATACAAGTAAGTGAAAATGTCTTCTAGAAATGTTCTTTTTTGGTGATAACACTATGAAGTATAATGTTTTTAATTGTCATTACATCATTTTTTTCCAAATGAAAGTTCTAAGGATGACTAAAATGTGGCAAATGCAATCCATGGCTTCCTCAAAAGTGAAATTGCTATTTTCAGATTGGTGATGATTCAAGTAACTTAGAAACATACAAATTTTATTAATAATCACTGAGTATTTGATATCCCCTTACTGGCAATACATAAACAGGGGGAATTTTGCATAAGCATCTCTGTCTGCCTTCTCTACATTTTTTTTCTCTGATTCAGTGCAAAATTTTGCAGCTTTAAAAAAGAATTTATGATTTTATTATGAAGATATGAAATCAAGGCATAGCTATATTTACAATTTAAATGGCAAACGACTATATGTTCTCCATACTTATGCAGTGGAAAGCAATCACACTGCCATTCAGAGTAAGAGCTTCACCTCATCAATATTGCCTGCTAACTACTGCCACTGACTTTAACTTTGGGTATCTTAAGCCTAAATTCAAAAGGCTTATTCAGAGTTATAGCAGAATAAAATTCAGAATTAGCAATGCTAGTATTGAAATCTCATGATCTGCACTCACATTTATTGTGCATTATTAAAAACCAAACAAACAAAACAAGAAAAACTGGAAAAATTCAAATTTTTGGAAAACTTAAATGTGATCTAAATCAAGGCTCCATGATTAGATTAATGTTTCAGTAGTTGAGGTATTTTCATCAGACTCACTCTGGATACCTGAAAATGCAGATACAGGAAAATGCTGTAGATCTTCCTACCTCAAATAAAAAAAAAAATATAATAAAAACTGAAAGAATTAGAAAAAAACCCCAGAGAGGTGGCAATGGGAGCTCAGCACTCAGCTGAGACATGCTGCTATCATAGTCTGAACTACTACAAATAAAGATGTTATGCTTTGGAAAAATAAGATATTATTGTGCGAGTTGGGTATCTTTCCTGTAAATTGTATTGACCTGCAAAAAATAAAAACATAATGACAATAATAGAATACTGATCTCTTTGCAATTTATATGTACTGAACTCTTAAAAATTAATTAAAGTTCTTTGACTCATGGTTAAAGATTATTAGTCAGGAAACAGGGCTCATTTGATACTTATTTCAAAGTATAAAGTAAGTAATCAACATTATAAAAATGAGCACTGAAATGAAATGTGTCTGCAATTGAAGTGTTATAAATGACAGAACACAGTTTTATAGAATTCTTTTATGTAGGATGCAACAATTGAATACAAAACTAGTGAAGTTCCATGTTTTGGCTGATAAAAAGAATGATTGTGCAGAAGCATATCCTAATTAAATGTAATTAAAAAAAAAAAGAACAAGCAATTTGGTAAAATCTTCAAAGTATTCTTTGTAAATAAAGTCATCAACAGTTAAAATAAAATAAGCACAGCAAGCACTATTTTATTGTACTGGAGCTAAAGCTAATTATTAGATACAGTGATTAGAAACTGAATGGGGATCTCTGTTATATGAAAAAGTCATTTGAAAGAGTAGTGCTAAGGGAATACTTTCAAGAACATAAATACTAGTTTGTAACAGTGAATGAGAACATTTAGTTCTGAATTAAAGTTGAAATGGAATGTTTTTCAGCGTGGTAGCTTCATGGCAGGAATTCCGTTAAGTGTTACTAGATAATTAAGAAAATAATAATTAGGAATATTAAAACTAACTAAAGAAATCAATACAGATGGTGTACTTGATTTACCAAGAATTATCTTCAACTCAGTTGAGCAAAGAAATATTTCATTTCTCTCTAGTTTTACTGGAAATACCTCTAAGATAAGTTAAGATACTGGCATTTTTGTGTTGGCTCTGAAAACAATGTATGTTCTTCTGAACTGATCTTTTATCACAATAATATATTAAAAATTGAGACACATCATAATTTTTAAAAATGTTCAAATTTTCAGGTTCTATGGGGTTTTTTAATGGAATAAAAAACTCCCACATTCTTTTATTTTGCTGTATTTTACATATTTACTGACTATATTTCTATTTACTGTTCAGCTTGTGATTTACATTCCCCTCACCTCCACAAGCACTCTCAAGAGCTTCTACGTGATGCAGCTGCTGGGTGGGACAGATGTATTCTATTTCTAGTAACATGCTGAGAATAAACATGATTATTTGTTCATTAATTTTTCATACCTTATTTTTCAAAAACTTTTACTTTCTCCACATCTTCCAAAGTTTTTTTGATCATGTACAGCTTGCCCAATAAATCAGGCTTAGTACCTTCCACAAACATCACTGAAGCATAGCCCTCCACCTGGTAAAATTAGTGGCTTCATCTATATGAAGCTACATTAGATTGGAGTTTCTTTTTTTAAATAAAAGAAAACAGAGAGATTGCTACTGTACTGTGTAGTCTCCTACCTCTCTATTTACTACAAAAGCATGTTCTGGAAAAGGTTCTTGGGTTTTCTAGGTGAATTCTGCAAGGTTGTGCAAGTTTATATTACCAAAGAAGAAGTTGTGGGATTACTTGGTAACAGTTTGTAAGCACTCACTGGGAATTGCAGTCTGGTAGCAGCTCTTCAGTCTTGTAGACAAAGACAGAACAGCAGATTATGATTGGTACCTGAAGCTACCGACATGTAAGCTTGAAAATAAGATACTTGATTTTAACAATAAGGATAATTAATCATTGGAAAATATTACAAAAGACTCTGAAGAACTGGAGAATGCTAAATCAGGGAGAGATGTAACTTTCTTTTTTTAAAAATATTTTCTTCTTCAGATGGAGATTTTTTTATGGTTAATTTTACACAGGTCACAGTTGATTATTATAGTGGAAATGTCTTGTTTCTAATTAAGAATTTTCTGTTTGTTGCCTGAATTTATCAGATTGTGACATCTTAACAAAATTTTATATCAGTTCTGCATCAGAGATGCATAAAGAATACAGGTGGGTTTTTTTATTAATAAAATCAGTCATAATTCTAGAACAATGAAAGGAGAAATCTTGTCCATATTTGTATCAATGGGTGTTATGCTTCATGTAACAGGTTCTTACTAAGAAAAGACAAAAAGTGCAAACCAGCTGTATAAAGACTACTAAATAATGGAAAAATGTTCTTGTTCTATCTACCTTACATTGAACAAACAGGAAGCTGTTATTATTGTTCCCGAGAAGTAAAAGTTTCTGAAACAATATCCAAATTTGGAACAAACATAAGCTGCAAACTCTTTAAAAAAATTTTATCACAAACAGGTAATCTTTCTTTTCAGTCCTTTGAGAAATGCTTTAAAATCCCTAAATTTTTTTTTAAAAACTAGGAACCTTTA
>JAOXJM010000023.1:95843034-95856212 GCA_026413425.1 Tringa solitaria | reverse complement strand
GGTGGGTGATGGTTTTTGGTTTGGTTGTTGTTGTGTGTTTGGGTGGTGGGTGGTGGTTTGGTGATTTGTTTTTGTTTTTGGGGTTTTTTTTTGTGGTTGGAGTCGATGATCTATGAGGTCCCTTCCAACCACCACAATTCTGTGATTCTGTGATTATTTGTGGCATCCTAATTAATCAAAAAGGAGAATTTGGGAGAAAAAACATAAGCTTTTTTTTTTTCCCCACTAAATTTTTCTTCTCAGTAAAATGCAGTGGCACCTTTAGAACTTCTGCAACCTTAGTCATGCTAATTACATATTTTAGCTCATATTTTTTACCTGACGATGTGATATTTCTAGAAAAATGATATGGCCCATCATGCAAATCCATCCTTAAGTGCTTTATGGGTTGGGGCTTTTGGGCTTTTTTTGGTTTTTTTGGTGTTTTTTTTTTTTAATTAGTCAGTTTTGACATAAGAAACCTTAAAAGCTCCTTCAAAAGCCCTTAAGCTTGAATCACGCCAAGCTGATGTCCCTGTATGTTCATCATGTGTGAGCACTCTGCTAAAAATCCTGCCGCAGTGGAACAAGGAAGCAACTTAAATCCACTGCAAACCTAAATTTAAAAAACCTTGTGCTTTTTAGAAATACTTTGTTTAGTTTCCATTTTATATTAAAAGAACATTAGTGACAAAGTCGCATGATATTCCTTTAATCAAATATATGAATCAGGAAAAGAAAAAAAAAAGATTAAACCCCAAATATCAGAGCTTTTGAAAATAAAAACCACTGAGAACACTCTGGGAGAGCAAAATTATTATTTACACACAGCCATTATCCTATAGATGCCACAGAAACCAAACAAACATGTGCATGCATATTAGAGAGCAAACAGTTCCTTGAAACGAAACCTGAGATCCTTTTATTATATTAACTTTGAGGCAGCATAGAAATGATCAACAAATAGAAAAGCAATTTCAAATCTGAGTTAGGGTGCATCTCCATCATTCAATGGAACAGAGCGTGAAGAGTTTCGAACACACTTGTACTTTCACAAAATAGAGTGAAGTACGGAGAGAACAGTTAAAGTGCTGAAAGCACCTCAGCCATATAAATATAGGTCTTCACTCCAACAAATAAGGCAGCTTAACCTTTTCTGTACCTACACACACTCTCCCAGCGCTGTGAAGTGGCTGACAGCAGCTAACCCCTACAGGTCAGCACCCTACTGCACACAGCAGCGTAAACCTGGCTCTGAACATGGGTTTCCAGGCAAGCTAACTGCTTGCACAGGTCTCTCATTTTAAAATGTAGCCATGCAGCTAAACATTGGCAGTAGTTTTGTTCAATTTCACGCTTTAACAAAGAAAGCTGAAAGAAGTGAAAACCTCAACTAGAGGCAAACTGGTTTAATCTTCTGACAAAGACCTGTGGTTGCTCCTGGGAGAACGAGACTGACTAGAGTGAAAGCCATAAACATTGTTGACTAAGTAATAAAGTTGTAAGGAACTGGAGAGTGGCAACAAGTGAGAGTGGACAGATTTCTCCAGACTTTTCCTCTGAAACATCTGGTGTAAAATTCCTTTGAAATTTCGGAATCACTTTGGTCCTCAGGCTTGAATTTCATTTGTGTTGATCTTAAGGACTGTTAATGAGTGAAGATTTCCTATCCTGCGGTTACAAATCACAAGTTTCCTTCATTTTCTTAAAACTTGCCCTCAAACTCATTTTGCACAACTGGCATTTCAGAGTCTGCCCAAACAATATGCCCAACACCACTGAATTTCGTATTAGCCCAACTTATGGTTCATATGTTCAGTAATGATCCAACCAAAGCTTACTTTGCCAAGGACTAACTCTCAGGACTATTTGGATCTGGAGATGACGTTAGATTCTCACCTAGCTCTTTTGAGACAGTGGCTTTAACTGACACTCGCAGACAGACACTATTAAACAATTTCCATGTGTTCTCCATTTCTGTAATTCTTCTGGGACTCCCACAACACCAATGCGGCAAAAAATAAGCTAAAACAAAGAAGAAACCCACTAGTTCTTTGTACAGTTTTTATGTAATATGACATTCTGTCCACTTTGGTTGTGGTTGTCTATTTTAACCCTAAGCTCAGAACAGCATATGGAACAACAGAAGGTATTTTCATCCTCCTCAGTTTTATCACAGTCTTGACAGACAAATTAGTATTGTGGCTATTTGAACAATGAAGCCATCTGCGAGGCTGATGCCATATCAAAGGAAAAGTTTACTTCACTACAATACTTGTTCATTGTGCAGCTAAAGGAGATTGTCTGCTATTATTTGCCTAAAAGATTATTTACTGGAAGCAATGGAAGAAAGTTTAGTACTGGAATTCTCCCGGAATTCACTAATTCCGTATTTTTTTCTTTACTAAAATGTTCAAGGGGGTAATGGTGATCTCCAAATCTGAAAATAACCCAATTCTCTTCTACTCAAAACCCCAGAAGACTGTGTGTTTCACTGGACGCCGTGCTGCACTTCCAGAGACTTCACATAGATGTGAGTCACTAGATCAGGATAAGGAGACATACTGACTAGACTATACCCTAAAACAGAACAGAACTGAGGCCATCTGGCACATCATTATTACACTTTCTGAGCCTGCAAAACAGGATGGCTGCATCCAGATTGCCTGTTTGGAACAGTCAAGAGGCTTTACCAACTTCTGAGTCATTCCCAAGAATCATTCAGGAAAGCGCTACTTGGCCCAAACGAAACTTGTGCTGCGACCCATCTAACAACAGCATAGATGGCTGTTAGTGCTCCTTCCCACCTCCTGACAGGGGTTAATATCCCCACGTAGATGAAGACACCAGGACGGCATTGATTGCTCACTCATCCCAGTCAATGAAGAGAAAGAGCATCAGCACCTACTGTGGTAGATGGACACTGAACTTTTGGATGGCTATGTGATCACTGTCCTATCCCTTTGTTGTCCCTCAGAGAGCACTTCACACCTGTTTTTCTTTTAAATAATGCTATGGTACACCCCACAGTAAATAGAAATGAGCACTATGAAAATCAGCTTTCCCTTTACAATGATTCTTTCAGGGCAGAAATCATAAAGGTCTCTCTACTCCCACCTATGATGGAATGGGACGACTTTCTCATATACAACCAAGGAGCTTTTGATGTTTGTTTTCAACATGTATCCATCTGCTTGGATATACAAACACAAGACAGTTAGAAATCAGTTAAAAGTAAAACCCCACAGGATATTGATAGAATGAAGGAAGAATAAAATTTTCACTGTGCTGATAGCAAGGATCATATCTACAAAAATTCAAAAAGCTTAAATAGATCAAATAGGCTTTTTTCCCCATGGCTTTCACACAGCTCTGTTGCCTGGAGATTTTAGCCTGTTGAATAGCTACCTTGTATGGCCTCGTATGGGTTTCTAAAGTTTGAAAGGCACCAGTTCTCACTGCACTGCCCCTCTACGGAGCAGCCTAGCACATCAATTTCCTTCACGTAAACCCTGGGAGAGAAAGTGATTTTATGTATCTGTCTGTTAATACTAACCTATTAAATTTTCTCCCCAAAAAAGCAGTTCTGTAATCTGCCAGCTGTTAAATGACAGAGAAGTGAAAGCTTTATGTTCATTCAGTAATCACAGCAGCTCTTTTTCGCTAAACCAGTTTTCCATTTATAAAGAGCTTGCCAAGGTGAGGGGTAACATCTCAAGAGATAAACACTCTCTGCCTTCATCATTCACCCACATTTTTAATGTGTTTCCAAGGCTGGCTGTGAAATACCTCCCAACGATATAAGAAGTCTTTATGAAACCAACAAAAATACTTCAAATTATTAAGTGCCACTCCAGTATCTCCAATATGTGGCATTTACAAGTATTAGAGATCTTCACGGTTTCTGACAGTTGGAAAATTGAGTTTAGAATTTGTTGGAACTTATTTTAGATGCTGAATGCTGAAGCAATAGAAGTATACTAATAACGCTATAAGAATTACTGCACATTGAATCTCTCCTCAAAGTATTTTCACTATGAGCAAAAAAAAAAAAAGTAGTTTATTAAATGCATTTTGGAAAAGCTATTCCTATAAAACACAAGCAGTGTGGGAGACAGTGAAAAAAATTGTATCTGACACAAGTAGATAACAGCACAGATACTCTTCTTGGTCTTACGTGACACACTGAAATCTGAAGGAAAATTCCAGAGTTTCCATGTCAGATGTGCACTGATCTTATTGGCAAAATTAAACAGCACAGAACAGTTTATTTGAAGATAAAGCCTTCTGAGTCTTTGCATCTCCCAGTTACTAAACTTTTTCTCAAAACAGTGAGGTGTAGCCTCTGCATCTAATAGGATGAGATTTAAAAGATGAACAAATCCATGAGTTTTCTATTTGAAGCAAGTAAGTCACAATCCAGTGTCATACTTCTACTTGTGCTTCTCTTTAATCGTAAGTGTTTAGTCAAAGAATTCACAATCAGAAATTAAAATTATACACAGACTAGATGTCTAAATCCAGCAAGTACAAATCATAAGGGAATGACAGTGTTAGAAAAAAAATTTTTAGAAATTAAGTGGGAATTTTTCTTCCAGTATTTTGACTTATGTTATCTCTGGTAGTCTTTAATAATACTGTACACCAAAGGACTCCTTATGAAAGATACAGACTCCTTTTGGGCAAAGTATTTCTGACATACTCAGGTGCAAATGAAACACAACTGGTCAGAGAAATTTATTTGGTCTAGTGCAAATAAAAGTTGCACTAGAATCAATGTAGAGTTGTGCAAAGTATTTTCTTGCAAATTTTCCCTATGCTCCCCCAGGTAAAGGTGATTTAACACTACTGAGATTAAACATTTCTGTTGTAAGGCAGTTCAGGAATTTACAGTGAAGAATCTTATTCAAAACCTCTTCAGAACAACTAAAATCAGTTATGGGCACAGACTGCAGCCCTTCCTATCAGCAAGCTGCCCAACAAGTGGCATGTTTCAGGCTTCAGTCTAGGGGTCATGAGAGCATCCCCTCTCCTGAAGGTCTGGCTGCTGGGGCTCAGGAGGAACCCAGAGACAGTGCACCAAGGGCTTTGGGCAGAGCTCTCCCACACAGCACTGTGGGCCGATGTACCAGCCTGGCCCTACACCCGAGCCCATCACCACAGCCCTGTCCAGCCATCTCTGGGCTGGGCCTCACCCTGGCTACCATCTTCAAAAGCCTATCCTGCTCCCCAGGCCCTCCATGGAGGTCCCTGCCAGCTATGTGGCACAGATGGCCCCTGCTGCTCCTTCATATCCTCAGTAAAAGTCTTGGGAATATAAAAAAATCTCCTCATTTTAATTTCTAGAAGAAGTTGAGAACACTTGCTCTATTTCAAGACAACGTAGGTTGCTTCTCCCAATGAGGATGGTGGCTCTCATATATCATCAGGATAATGTCAGCTGTATGCAGCTCACAGGCAACTGGACTACAGGTGTGCTCGTGGGGAAGAAAAAAAAAACAAAAAAACTCCCAAAATAAAAAAATCCACACTTCAGTCACTGTTTGTAGCTTCCAACATTTCCCATACCGTCCATTAGATCATAACAGAAAGTATTAATTATTTTTCCACATACCAAAGTGAGAAAAGCACCATTTTAGAATGAAGGAGGGAATGCATATGGGAACTAATAGTATCCTTCATTTAATCACCTGGTATAAATAGAAGGCATAAGGCTTGCTTAGCAAGATCCTGACCTGCAAAAGGGTTTAATATCCAAAAGTTATGCATCTTCTCAATTCTTAGTTTAATTACGCAGTTTTATTTCTGTCCACAAGTTTTTCCTGGTTTATATTTGTAGACCACCACAAGTACAACAATGCCACCACCATATCATATTTGGCATTGACATAACAGACAACATGCAAAGGTGTATTTACCTACTTCTTTCCCATACACACACACACATACTTCTTTTTGGAGCATGACACTCAAGAGATAATCAAGTCAATATGTGAAGCAGAATGAGAAAAAAAATGATTCGTACCACAGTGGTGACAACTTTGACAAAACTATAAAAGGAAACCTGGGACGAGATGTTATTAGACCATTTCAGAAAAACACAAGGTATATGTGTCAATCAGAAACCACATATCAATCACAATGGCATGAAGTGGGGTAATGGCTGTTTATTAAAATGTAGAAATAGTGGGAAAGCACATTAATGTTAAATGAAATGGTTAGCATTGAAGTAACACTTTGATCTAAAGTTTTCCTAACATCAAGAATAATTGGCGCTTTTCCCCCCCCTCTAATCTCACCATGCTTTTGAGATGCCTTTGAGTATTTCTCTGTTAGTTCACTAACAGCTGCAGAGGATGTGGATAAACAGAAGATTTGACTTATGTGCTGCAGTGAATAACACGTAATGGAACCAAGTTCTATTATTTCAAAGGCTAAGATTCATTTTGTAAAAATCAAACCTTTTTGCAGTTGTCAAACAGGACTGGTCCTCTCAAGCACAGCAGTGAATGAATAATAAAGCAATAGCCACATGAGTAGCTGTAAGGGAGAGCCCACTAGAACTCAGCTGGCCTTTACAGGTGTGAATCAGGGCCTCTCTTTCTTTTAAATCCAAATAATGAATAGACAGATTCATTGTGTGCAGGTCCCATTACAAGCTGGGCACATACATACACTAGAGTGATAAAAAAAAAATATAATCTTTTGCTTCCTTCTTTTAAATACAGCATCTTCTTGGGCTGACTTTTCTCAAAATAGAAAATTGATAGATCAGTTTTTCTCCCTATAAGATGTAGAACTGTTAACTCTTCCTGTGTTTTACCCGGTATTAAACAACTCAGAAAACTCAGGATTTCTCCTAGCACTACACAAAGTAACCTTACTGCTTTAAAATATACTATAAAGCTTAAAATGCGTTTGTTGGCTTAAGCATTCACAGGAACTTGGTGCTGTAGATCACAGAAGGAAAGCTCATTTACCCATCAGTTTTACAGCTCCAAGGAAGGCAGCGCTGCGTAAAAGATACTCTGTCATTCCTTGCCCTTCATACCAGGCTGATCCGCCTGCTGTTGGGGGACGAAGACGTATGAGCTTTGTGGTGCACAAGGCCAGAGACAATTTTACATGGGTGGAAGCTGCGGACAGCTTCCCGTCTTACTTACTGAACACTGTTTACAGGTTTTAATTGCAGAATGTCATTTTGGTAATTACACCAAGTCTGTGATATACCTGCTTAGCTAAGGTTGCCCCAGTGATTTTTTTCTTTCTTACATATTTACTTTTGAAGTCAGACAATTAACTTCTTCCAAGACTTCCTACCTCTTCATTTAAGTAAACAAGTAATCATAGGAAAAAAAAAAAGCAGCAAAAAACACTGAAAAGACTTATGATAGTCCCCAGAAGGATAATTATTTAACTTTATCACAAATCTAAAGGTTTTTTGAAAGGTCTCTTTGACAGATTAGTGCTGAAATTAAGTTTCACTTCATTTTATTAGAATTATGGTAGAATAAGCCAAAGCGTCTAAACCATGAGAGGTTTCACCAACAGCCACATGTTTGTAAGTTCTAGGGCCGGTATTATCAGCTACGTGAACCTCCAGCTAGGGAGTCGAGAGCTACGGCTTTCATAGTATTAGTTCTTCCCCCCATTTGTCTGCCTGGCTCAGGCAAAATACTGTGGAGTCGGCAAACCACTTCCAGTACTAGGGATGCAGAAGGAACAATGATGATACCCAGTCATTAGATCAGTTTAGATATGAAGTTCAAACCCCACTTAGCTCCCAGTTTCATGGCTCCAAGCAGCACTCCATCGCTCACAAGAAACTTTAGATTTCCCCTGCCTTTTCACTTGCCTTTCCCTTACCTTTGTCTTCATTTTTGGCAGCTAATTGTCTAAATTACTCCGCACAAAGATGACCTCTTCTTACTCCTGCTCATCGCACTGTGCTAACAAAACATTGTGACGTTCTTTGTGTGTAAAGTGGGTTTGGGTTGAAAATAGTACTATCATGTCTGAATGGGTTGCTGACATTGATCAAGAAAAGGGCAGAGAATTCAACAGCAGTAAAGGATACCACACCAGCAGTGGCAAGAGATGATCTAACACTACTCTGCATCTACTCAAACCTAATGTGAAAGAAAGAAAGGGGGTTAAATCCAAAACTGTATGCATCATGGCCAACATTAACACAACACCATGAACTTGAAAAGGAGGTTCAGTGAGTTGTAGTTGACTGTAAACATCATAGATTATTTGAATTTAGTCTTGTGTCTACGAACTAGCATTGCCTGTCCATATCACTACTCATGCCTATACATACTCACTGATGAAATTTTCAATGGAGTTTAGAAACCATCCTGCTGCTCCTCTGAGTTAGTTTGCAATCTGGAACCCAGACTCACAAGGGGGGATAATGGGGGTGACACACTGGATGGGACATGAGGGACACCACAAAAAAAGATGAAACAGAACACTTTTCCTCAGTTACAATATCTCACTTCTGAGAATTCCTAGCTCTTTTGAGAACTTGTAGATCTTGCCAGGAGATTTTATCAAGAAAATATAGGTACAATATACATACTACTTACAAGATCTTTAAGCTCTTCCAAAACCAAAAAAATAGGAATACAATAGGGAATTAGTAGACTTTAACTTTAGATCAAATATCGCAGGTGACCTTAAAATTTCCTGTAATAAAGTACTAAGTGTTACATAGTTACCTTACTTGAACCCAACAACTTGTGTGGTAAAACATGACTCCCAGAAATGGAGTGACATCTCGTAAGAGGCATAAAGCACTGCCATTTTACTCCAGTGGCTCATCATCTTTTTAGTTAAATGTGTATCTAATTTTGTATTTACGTTTTTAATTATATTCTCCAGCTACTTTTTCTTGCTAAGGTTCTGCTAGCATAAAATTTCTTCCTTTTTTCTCCTCTGTGAAGGTACATGCACTTTCTAATCAAATCTTTCCGTCAGCTGCATCTGCAGTTGACGGGAAGGGATTGACAAATGATTTTTCCCAAGCTCAATTCAGCAATAAATACTATTTCTCACTTTCAATTTTTGGTGTCATTTTCTTTCCTCCTTCCCAATCCCAGGTTTTGTCTTCTTTAAAAACGAAAAAAGAGAAGAATGAAGCTTCAGTATTTTTTATTTCATTGGCAATTCAAATACTGTGCATCAAAATATGCTCAAATTATTTACTTAAGAAAGATAGGCTTTATTTCAGATAGACTCAAGCACCAAAGGTGGAAGAAGATTGGAAGAAAATTGTCAGATGATTCTTGCAACTGTAAATTCATACTCAGGTAAATGGACACGTCTTTTCACTGGAGACATGTAAAATACTTTTGTATTTTTCTCTGTGCAAATTAGAAGTTACACAACTATAACTGCCATTCCGAACAATGACCTCTGCAGTTCACAGGGAATACAGACTGCAGCTGCTGAATTTCCAGTCAAAAAATCTTACACTCCTTTAAAAAGGGGCTGTTCGTTGTTTTTTCTGGAATGCAAGAAGGCACACACACAACACAGCCTTCAGCATGGTGCTGCTAACAAAGGACTTGAAATAACCAGCTAGGATGGAACACGCAATTCTCAAGAAAGCTAGTACCAATACGTATAAATGAAGCGTAAGCTCATTGTTATTCTCGAGGATAGATGCTGAAGGTGTTTAAAGTCAGAATGCAAAGTCAGTTAGGAGTTCTGACACGGCAGACTGGAGTAATTTTAGAGATGGATACTGATTGAAGACTGATAGACATAATTTGTGCTTATTTTCTCTCTTCACAAAAGGTCTGGATATGTAAAGTTCAGCAGTAATCATTTCACATTCCCCCTAAATATGTGAGGAATAAGTGTCAGGCATTGGTTTCACTGTTTCTCAGTCCTAAATACACCAAAATGCTCTGAGGATATACATCTGAAAATAATTAAATTCCTTATTCCCCAGGCCTCTAGGAATTTGGGAATGAGATAGTTTATCCATCTCAGGAAGGACAACATTCTTCCACATTGCTGATGATACAACTACTTGGTGTCTTTATTATTTAGAGAGCATTTTTAATGCTATTACTATTATTATTATTAAAGAAAAACACTAAACACACTTCACAATACTTTTTTAGAATGCAGCACTAAATCCAAGTAAGTAATTGAAAGAATAGGAAAAACATATACTCTTATGATACAGAGCGATAAAAAAATTCATTGGATATCAGAATAAGTTTGCATTACGTTTCTTTGTTATAAGTACTATATATTATAAATAATTGCACTATGTAAATTATTTTATATTTTTAGTAACATTTTCATATGTTATTAGAAAGTTATCTTCCTTTACCAAGATCAGACAGAATGAGAGCAAAGACCAACAAATTCAGAACATGTTACAAGAAATGGTTGGGAGCAAGAAATATGTCTCAGCCAGGACTCCCTCTCCTATGCTTATCCTTTTGCATTAAATGTTGAAATTACTGTATGTTCCTTCAAAGTCTCTACACCGTGGTTTCTTAAGTATTTTGCTGTTGTTACAAAGGCAAATATCCCACTTACATCAATGGGGAGAAGGATTTAATTCATGGTATTTCACTCTACAACAGCATTACTTGACAGCTCTACCATCTACGGAGAAGTTCCCCTTGCATACTAACAGAGCATCCAATTAAGATATGAAAAACAAAAAGTTTCAGTGTCGTTCTTGTAATCTAAAAGCGATGATTAAAGAACTTCTGAGGCATGCAGAGATACAAATTAGCAAAAGAAAAGGATGTTAACAAGGCCAACATTATACAGATAAAGCACAAGCCACGTATCTAGCAAGGATTTGATCTAACTCCTCAGCAAATTATAATTATGGTAAAAAAGCCATACACATTGCTGATTTTAAAAGTTGATGAAGTATTGTAAGCTTAAGAGTAAAATAAGACCCTACTGTAGAAAGGAAAAGAAGTCATTAAGGAGCAGCACCCCACATGCACTTCCATTTCAAAATCATTTCAAAGTAAGTCAATTAAAGATACAATTAGGGCAAAAATAACAGTTTGTGCAGTATTTTGTACTCAAGCCATGGTACCACTGAAATGAATGGGAATTAGGTGTGCGCTAATGACCAGGACATGGTGTTACCTTGCTTTTGATCCCTCAGAGCATACCTTAAACATCCCATAACTTAACCACACTGCAATAAACCCAGGAAGAAACAGACAGATACTAAAGGATATCTCTCACTAAGGAAGAATTACTAAAACTGAAGCTAGGCCCAGAGTAATTATACAGAAGCAGCAAGCTGTGTTCAAAACTGAAGAGAAATCTGTGCAGAATTAGATCCACTTTTGGAAAGGGCAATCAGATTCTACAAGGAGTCTAGCTCTATTACATCCTTTCAGGATTACTAAAGCACTAGATGCAACAACAGTCATAGGTATAATTTAAAAAATTTTAATAACTAAGAACCTTTCATAAAGTCTTACAGAGGCTTTAAGAAAAGTCTTTTATACCCGTATATGCATGTTTTTCCCCCAACAGTAGCATAAAGTATGAATGACCATTGCTTGGGCTTGATTTTATTAAATATTTCATTTTAGTGACCTACTTTCACTTATATTAAAATCTACTGCATAGCAATTTCCTTTAGGTCACAGTATATTTATACAGGGAAGTCTTGAATGTTCTGGTATTATAATATGTTCAAATGTAAATTGTATGAACATGCAAGCTATGTAAAACTTACTGTTTAGTCATGAAATCAAGTATCAAAATGAAAAAAAAGGAAATATACGGTAACGATAATAAGTGGTTTTGCTTACCACTCAGTCCCTGAGGTTCACAGTATAACCCTGCTATGTATAACGTGAATAGTGCTTGAAATTAGAACAACTTTTTCTTACAATTGTCAGATTGTAGCTACCGTTCCCTTTCTTCTCAGCAACCGCACCTGCAGTTTAAACATTCTCAAAACAAGAAAGAGGTAAGTTGGGCTTCTTATTTCTATTGTTTGCACTGAACCTTGCTGAAAATAGAATTAGAGATGCAGAGATAGACTGGGGGTTCTCCTACAAAAAATTTTCTTGTCAAAGTTTTAACAAAAGCAGGACTACGTCGCATGGGAATACTGCTTACTTGATGGCACGGTCTTACATCAGACATAGGCGTTATCATTACTCTGCTTTGTCATGAGAAAAAACACTGCTTGGCTTGAGCACTGTACCTTGCTGGCTGTTTTGGAACAGGATTAAAACAGCACTGTAAACCATCACGAAAAAAAATAACTTGTCAAAAAACTTATTTCAGAAAAGCAAAATTCACTAGTTACCTCTATGATTGATTTTCAATTCCTGTGAAAGCCATTAATGTCGTACTTCCATATATATACTCAACTGCCCCATCTAAGTAGCATGGTATCTTTCCTCTTCACTTGCCTCACCTAATGCAGAAACCAGGCATTCCTACACTTATGCCCTTGGAAGAGCTGATAAGAATGCTTTAAGAGTGTCACAGTGCAACTGGGCTTCAAACTAAATATTTATTTTACTTCATTTTTTTTTCCAATAAAATACTTGTCTAAGAATCTCAGAAAAAGAAATTCTCAAACTGCAGAATTTCCCTTATGCAGAGAAAGGCTCTTCCAGGAAGTTAAATCCCCTAATTTCAAGCCCCTGTTGAGCTGGAGTGAATTCAATTTTACTGACTTACTTATTAATTTAGCCTTTATTGGGATAAAGACAATTGCATTTCTTGCTGCCAAATCACTGTCACATGGCAGAAACGACCACAGAAGACAGGAAGAAAAGAGAGAGCACCAGAAGCACGGCTCTAAAGCACACTTGCCCATGCAGGCTCCCCTTAGCTTTTTGTTTGGTTTTAAAAGGGTTTTTTTTAGAGGCAGTACCAACTCAGCTTCAGACATGGCAGAACTAATTGAGAAATACAGTCTGAGGAGCTTCAGACTCATACAGCAAGGACTGAATCGCGTTGTATCCCCCATAGTCCCAAATGGCACCTGAAACCATGCAGCTCACTTCAGATGACAATTTCACTCAAACACTTTCAAGAGTCAGTACTATTTTCTTAATTTCCCTTATCAGAAATGCCCTATCCTTTACTAGGATTTGTTTGGGGGTAGGGTCTGTGTGCCTTCTCCCCCCCCCCCCCCTTTCTTTTTTTAAGAAAACTAATTTATGTAAGATATT
>JAOXJM010000023.1:95813565-95841511 GCA_026413425.1 Tringa solitaria | reverse complement strand
TCAAGGTGAGGCTCGATGAGGCCCTGGGCAACCTGGTCTAGTTGGGGGTGTCCCTTCTGACTGTGTGGGGGGTCAGACTAGATGACCTTTGAAGGTCCCTTCCGGGGGATTCTATGATTCTATGTTTTGGGGGTGATACAGACACTCACTGCCCCAGCAGCTGGCACCAGGCACATAGGCTGTGACCCGTGGTCCCCACTCCACCCACCGGTGCTGAGACCCTCACTTGTCCTTGTCCCTGCAGTATCTGGTTTTTTGGACAAACACCGTACCTCCCCAGCAGCTGAGAGTTACAGATCCACCACCCACCCAGTTGCTGGCACCATAGTCATGGGGCACCTACACCCTGGTCTGACTCCAGTAGATGGCACCCAGTTCACTCATGCCAGACCCCCCGGTTGCTGGGATTCACCCACACAGGATGGAGAGTGAGATCATGCAGAGAGTTAAAAGAGTCTGTAAATAAGGCAGGACAGCCTGTGATGATCAGGCTGCACACTGACCAGCCCCATTTTACGCAAGACCAGCACTTTTATATCCCTCTCTGACTGCCCCACCTTTGTTAATCCTCAATTCCCTTCCCCTAAACATTCCTTTGTAAACTCCGCATAGTCACTCAGGCCACCCCTGCATATCCCAAATCCTCACGCTCCCTGTTTTCTCCTTATCAATCACAAAGTCCAGGTGGCCCTCTCCAAAACTCTGCCTGAATTTTTTTGATGGCCCATTAATTAGTAGCTTGAGACTGTTCATCTTTGGCATTACCTCCCTTGTCTCCTCAGGTGGAGTTTCTATGTTCCTCTTTATCACTTCTCCCTTCAGCACCAAAAAGATCCTTGGTCCTGTACGATCAGTAAAGCAGACACTCCCATCTTCCTCACCCCCTTACATACAGGACATAAGTCTTGGTATCTATTTATATCTTATTCTAATACTTAGAGCATGATTTTTTTCTCTGAAGCTCTGAAAACGCTTTAACCTGTAAGTTGTTATAAAGAGCAGCACCCATTTCTTAGAAATTGTATATTACACTTCTAATGGTTGCTTACCCACGATCTGCTTTTAAGATTTGTTAGCTACTTTGTATAGTTTAGGCATTATTTTAATTCTTCATTTGCTCATAGCTGTATTATAACACTAATCAGAAAGCATGGGAGAATATTAAGTTAAGAGCTATCTAAGTGCTTTCTAATACTGCTAGGGCTATATACAAGTAAATTAAGCACGACAGAGCTTATTTTCTATGGCCCTTAAACTAAGTAGCCCAATAGAAAAGAAGATGATAACCTCCAAACTGCCTCTGAAGTGCTCTTTTGAACTGTGCCAGGAATTATTTGACTGGAGCCAGAAATCACATGGGGGAGCATTGTATCACTCGAACTGTACAGACAATCAAGGCAGCACCAAGAGGTCTCTGCACCACAAGCCCTGGGTGTCCATCTTCAGAAAGTACCTTCTTTAAACATAGGCTCTGAATAGTTATTCTGCTATACATACTTAATCCTGCTGCACAGACTTTAAATGTAAAAAAATCACAAATATTTATATATAAATAACTTGACTAGCACATAAGTAAATTTACTTTTTGAAGTTCGTCTTATTACTATGCTTAATCACAGCCAAAGATAGGGAAAAAGATACAGTAAGCTTTACTAATAATGATTTTTTATATTCTATAAGTAATTTCTATGGTTTGAAGTAGCTCAGAATATAGCTATTTGCATAGCTGCAGAATTACTTTATTTTAAGGAAGCGGTATAGTTTTGCAAAGATGAAATTCAAGGGAGCTCAGTTGTTTCTGACTTCTCCCCCACCCTTGGGGTATGTTATCTCCTGCCATAAGATGTAATGACATTAGTATACCTGCTGTATTTGAATCAACAATATCTTCACTCAGGGAAAAATAATAATAAACACCTGGGCAAAAAGTAGGAACGAACTGCACTGCATAATGTACCTTTGTAAACTAAATTTCCAGGAATCACAAATTTTGCTTGAAATTATTGAAATATCTGACTATCACTTCCATTAGCTATGCAAAGCTCTTCAGCTCTAATGGAGACTTCAATCAATCATACACTTTAAAAAATGCACAAATTGAAGTAAGGGAAGTATTATTGCAATAACACACTATTTTCAAAAGGCCTTTGCCAGTACCTACTGCATACGTAACGATCGATTACGGCACACTGTTAATCCTTTTTTGTCATCACAGCTTAAAAGCCTCACCAGAACCAGCCCACACCATTCATACACCACCACCACTAATTCTTCCCCCCCTTGCTGACAAAGCCACCAGTTCACCTGCAATAAAAAAACGGAGCCAAGTGCTCAGGTCTGTCCTCATCACCTGCTTCAAGGCTCCACATATGAAACTTAACATTAAATTAGACTTCCCTCGTTCCCATTTATCATGTCCTTCCTTCTACAGATTTAAAAGGTTTTTTCACCTGCTGGCTCAGCTGTGCCTGAAGAGGACCAGGGCCCAGGGTGGAGTGAAGCAGAGGGTTCACAGCTCTGGAGCAGCTATTTCTGATCATGCACATCTCTCATCTAAAGTCTGATATATGGTTAGAACATGTTTGCTCTTCTGCCAAGTTAACTCATCATTCCCCAGTGAGATATTTGTGGCTGACAATACATGTTTCATTTGTGTACTTGTGGTTTCAGAAGCCTGTGGCTATTCAGGAGGCTGCTGGCATGCTGCCTTGCTGCACCCTGTGCTCTGGAAAAAAAAGAAGAGAACTTACTGAAGTGTTCTCAGGAAAATACTGGGCTGAACTGGAAGCAGCTCCTAGGGAGTGGACGGAGATTGGGAGGTAACAAGCAAAAGTTATCTGCAGGACAGGTGAGAACTGAGAACCTCCTGAGAAGTGAGAGAAGTAGAGTAGAGAAGTTTGATTTCACACTTTATTTCTGTTTGCTTCACCCCACAGATCTGCTTATTATAGCCTAATTTGCTTCTAATAAACAACACTTCAGAGCTAAGAAGCTAAATAGCTTTTTTAGTCATCGCTCTTAAGGAAAAGTGAGACATTCCTGTCTCCAGACTCTGTCCAGTGTACAAATATCTAACATGATGTCCCATCATATGCTTCTCCACTAAAAGTAATAATCTAAAGGTAAACCCTCAAATGAACAACTGTGAAGTGATAAACCTTCAAGCACATGCAGGTCTTAACAGACTGTATCCGAGTTTCTTGCCTTTATACCTTAAAGAGTTAAATGTTAAGGACCTTTGCAGCCTCTTGATTGGTATGTTAATTTTCCATTGCATTTTCATTACAATCGCACACAGCAGGAAATTATTATATATCTCTCATATATATTGCCTATATTATGAATATATAAATATTAATATAATTAATAATATAATTATTAATAATATAATTAATGATACAATTATTAATAATATAAATATATAAATAAATATATATTATTGATATATAAATATACCTATTTAAGGTATAGACACCAGTATCTCTAACTCGTTAACCCACTCCCTGCCAGGGTTGTGACCTCGGTGCTGCCCCGGGCACTGAAGCTACTGCTGTACTAGGAAGCGCTAGGACAAAACTGTGTCAGGGACTAGTCTAGTCGTTTAACAGCCTAGGTGACCAAACTCCATTGCCTTGACACTATCACCTTTGAATTTACTGGTATGGATGCACTTTTCTTGGACAGAGCTCAGTGAATGGTGAAAGATTCCCCGCAGCAGGTCGCCTGTGTGTGAACCCTCCCTGCTGGATGGGGGGGGGGAAGGTACAGTTTAGCTGTACAGCGTGAGAGCCATGCCATGCCATGCCATGCCACTTGTCCTCGGGGCCATAATCAGGTACCTGGCCTGATTTATTTGGTGATTTACACGTAGCCTTTAAAGCTCAAGAGATTTCTTTTTGCTATATTTAAATATATCTGAAATGGAAGAAATAAAATTGTGCTTTGAAATGTAATATTTTATATTTCAATGAAGAGGAAAAAATATAAAAGAAGAGTGACAAACAGTTCTGAAATAAATAAATAAAAAAAACCACCGCAGATAAATACAATAGGAATCTCATGGGTCTGACAAACCAGGAGGAACAAAAAACCATATCTTTTTTAGTAACAGCTATTTTTAGTAACCATTGATCCTCAAATGAGAATCTTGACTATAAGGAAAAAATAGGATAGAAATGGATCAGTCAGCAGACAATGCCTTCCTTGAGCTTGAAATTCTTTTAAGTGAGAGCTTCCAAGGTAAAACGGATACATCAGCTGTCCTGGGAGGAAGGGGCTATAAAGTAATCAATACTGATACAGTTTTAGAACAAAGACAGCACCGGTTGAATTTTAATTACGGTCAGATATAAGGAGTATACAGTTTAGTAGCTTATACAATGAACAAATATTGAAAGCGTATTTGGAGCAGTAATCCATCATCTGTGTCAAACATGACAGTGCAATCACGCAGTAAATGCATGCTGTGTCAGATGCTACTGATTAAACAGACATGACTGCTGCTGAATCATGCGATTATGTTCCTCGCCATCCCATCTGCTAATAATAACAGATGCAAATGCCTAAGAATAAAAGTGGTGAAGAATTGCAGTAAATACAAACAAGAATAGATGGGTAAGCACATAAAAGCAAAGTGTCAGCATCAAAGTCAGCATGAAAAGAAGATAAAACTCAAAAAAATAAAATCGATCAGGTTGTAATGTGAAATGAGCCAGATTATCAGAAAAAACCCCCACGTTAATAACCTGTTGTAGAAGCTTACACTGTATATTCCTTTTCATCACTTTTCCCTCTAGCTGCTGAGCTGATGTTTATGGTTCAGATTTCATTAAAATATTGGCATGACAGAATGCTATTTTAAAACCAGACTTGTTCACTTGCTAAAATACGATTTGAAGACCCGTATCTGCCTAACAACACATATCAGCAGGGGTTTCAGTGCCAAGATGCTTTTAAAAATTCACTGGGTTCTTGTGAATCCAACTCGCACAAAGATTGCTAAAACAGAGCTCGTAATGCCCTGAGACGGTGCAGGGCAAAAAACATGCCCAAATTGGCAACAGTTTCTAAAATACAGTCTACAGCTGGGGGGGAAAGGTGACCTTTAGCTACATTTTCTCTTCTTAAGTGTCCTTTTTCAGGTGATGTGAAAAAAAAGAGACTAGATTGCTGCCTTCCTAAGTCTCTGCGCAGATGATTCTCACAGCAGAGGTCCATAGCCAGTCCTGTCCTATACAAAGAGAACAAGGTATCCTTTAGATCATGCTTCTTGCTGTAAATATACTGAAATACTCATTGAGTTGAATACTGGGAGCGGCATCAGCTTCTCAACAACGCCATTTAGTTTCATATTTGGGAAAAGGGTGAGACTGACAAGAAAGCATTTGAGAAATCCCTGGGGAAACCCTGTTGCTTGCCAAATCCCAATGGAGTTACAGAGCGTACAGAAGGGAAAGCAAGAACCTATTTGATGTTCCTTGTGGGTGCCACCATTACACAGCATTTGGGTGCTGCTTGCCATGATTGGGTCACAGACATACATTTCTAAGGCCAAATCAAAATCTTTAATTCTACATGGGTTTCTCCTGGAAAAAGCTATTATTTCTGAGACTGAAGTGATCAGAGAAGTAATTTACACTGGTCTGTGGACAACTATCTCTTCACACATATACCCGTACTATGAAAGAACTACTCCCCTAGTGTTCACTTGCCGCAGTGATCTGCTAACCAAGCTGATTACTGAGTTTGTCATAATTACTTCTAAGAAAAAAAAAAAAAAAGGAAAAAAATTAAAGTATCAAATTCAGATAATCTATTTAAGTTGTATAAACTTAAATAGGGGGGTTTTGTTGTTTTATTTTTCAAGACTTAATTGAAATCTGAGATGAAGAGCCCATATCTCTTGTCCTTCAATGAGGCGATAAAAAGGGCAATAACACCAATACCTGGGAGCAGTAGTTTTGAATCTGGCTGTGCCAATGTGGAAGAGGAGGACACCTGCCTGTGGTGCCACATGCTGACACAGTCATGTAAATAAATTACTGGGTAATCAGACAATGCTTAAATTCATGAAACTAAATGTTAAGATGTTCATATATTTGACTTTTCCTTTTATACATAAAAACCACAATGAAATGTTGTTTTTAATGGAAGACTCCACTCTTTTGTAATAGTGGTTTATGCTGTTAGTCAAGATGAAGATAAGCAGAAATATTTAAAAAACCTTAGCTGGTATGTGATAGCACTACAGGTGGATGTTTTTGAAACTGAGGGTATTGTAGTCCATCTCTACAGAATTGTCACTTAATGGAAACAGCTTCCAAATTACAAGACATTGTGACAGAAGAAATTGCATCACCTTTGAAAATTGCACAGTTTATGTATAATTTAGAAGCCATTAGACAGAAAATGTAGTTTTCAGTCTGAGGAATTTTCATTTGAGGAATCTTGTTGCACAATAGTAGCACATATAGTCGTAGTGACCTAGCAAATAAATAAAATGTTCCCATTTTAAGACAGCAACTTTACGCTGGAATTTAATTCCTATGTGAACCACTCGATAAAATCAAATTGTCATATCTCAGACATACCACAGAAATGATTTGTGATAATGATTCAATTTCAGTTCATCAACTGCTCAGTGGAGATAAATTTAATCCCAGAGCATTGCACTGTGGACTGTTTGTTTGAGTCAAGAAATTCCTAAAAGCCTCTCAAGAAGATTTCTGACATTCTTTGTCTTCTCGTTGGGGTGTGTAAGGTCCAGCATCCCCCATCAGCACAGTCACACAAAACGTGACACCAAACAAACCAGATCAACATGTATACGAGCAGGAAAAAAAGAATCAGAAGGGTCTTCAGGAAAGGTTCCAGGTCTCTGCAATTCTGGGTAACAGTGCAAAGGCCATTTAATCTGGAACAGCCCACAGAGCACTTCCTGTGATGAAGTTGAAGTCTCTAGTATCGAACATCAGTAGCGACAAAAAAAAAAAGTAGTAGGCCATCGGGTGAGAGAAGGTCAGGTATGTCCCTTTGAGAGCTAATGTCTTAACAGCATGTGTTAAGCTAATATTTCCTCATGATAACAAGACAAAGATCGTGTGTTGCAGAAAAAAGGTAACCAATTTCAGTATTCCCAGGTTCTGTTCATCCCATCCTCTGTTAGTTCTCCTTTCTTGAGCGCAGAAGATAGCGGTGCGCTTGATAAGCTTTGTAACAACACTAGAAACACCACACAACCCATTTTCAGCCATCAGTACTCTCCAGGGCTTCAAGTAGAGAAAATAAGACAAAAACAAGACTGAACCAAATCAACCAACCAAATAAAAAGCTCAGGAAAAAGATTAAGCAACAGAAGGGAAATTTTCTGGTGTCAACAAGCGAGGAGCAAAAGCCCTGAAGCATGGGGATCAATTAAAATATGGTACCAGAACCCAGAATCAACAAATTTTTGTCCCCTTTTTGAAAACACATCCTGATCAATCACCAATGTACTACAAATGCCAATTTATTAACATTGGTCTTATCCTTGTCACAGAATCCAACAAATTTGGCCTACAAACAGTTATTCACTCCAGATAATATCTACGTCTTTAACTGCTCATCCTCTGGTAGGATAGCACCTCCGTGCACATGCTCTCTCCTCTATGCATAACAAGATATTGTCTTGTTTTGTTGTGAGGAAGACAACAAGCATGACCTAACACTTGTCTGATTTTTTTCTTGACTCTTCCAGTTTGTCATACTACTGGCTCTTTCCAGTAAGATATCTGTGCATATTACTTCATCTTTCCCTTTCCGTTCTGCTCTTCATCACCAAGTATATATTCCTTGGCAAAAATGAATGCAGGTTGTCTTATCCTCCAAATACACTCACACTTTACTTTAGTTAAAACTGCCCAGTTAATAAATGTGGTCTGTACAATGTGCGGTCTCACTGAATACTGCATAGTTTCCTTAGGATAATAAATCTTTTTTCCTATGGCAGCGGGGGCAATTTTGGAGATTTCAAACAGTATTGTCAAGGGTAGCAGCTGCCCTCAAAAGGGAAAACCTATCCTGTATCAGGTTTTTCCTTTTCAGAAAAGAAATTCCCCCAGAGTTTCCTTTAAGAATTAATGGGAAGTCAAAGTATTTCTGAACCAAACACTCCTCTATCCTGTAACAGAAGCTATCTAACTTATTTATATGTTGGGTATTGCTAAGGGATCTAGATACCTTGAATTAAGAATCTCTAGGATTTAGGATTCTTCCCTGACTCAGGATTCACAGATTAGAGACCTTCCCTTCATAGTCTTCAAAAAACTGTCAGAGATCCTGGTTGCTAAACCTACAGATTAGGAGACTGAACACAGAGACAGTATTAAAGTGCCAGGGTGTGTTTTTATGTATCCAAGTGTGAGAAGTTGTACGTAGCAGGCTTTCAAAATTCTCCAAGAGGTCTTCAGAAAACATACCTAGTGTTTTTTCTATGTATTTAACCAGAAAGAAACCTTTGCAAATTCCATTCAAGGTCACAAAAGAACTTGAAAAAAGAAATCTCTAACTTCCACATATCAGATTAGTTAATTCTAGCTGTAAAGAAATACCCTGCTTTCCTTTGGTGCTTTTTACTTCCAGTTTAAGATTTTTGTAACAGACAGATAGATACACAGAGAGAGAGGTATATATTCAGGTCATGTTACAGACCTTATATAATGGTGTCCTGGTATATGACAATAAAAATAAATGCTAAAATTGATGTACGCTCAAGAGGCATTGCGAGGGATAGAAGACATTTCTACTGCTCTCAAAGTTTATTTTCCCCTTTTTAGATCATTCTAAGTGGTGACTTCTGTTTCTTTCACAAACTGTTCTCTGTAAATCCCTTCCAATACACCATGATTCTGCCACCACATCATATTTAAAAGCAACTATAAACTGAAAAAGGTTTTCTGTTGGCTGTGTCTCTACCTACAAGAAAATAAACGAAAGCAGAAGCAATGTACTGTAATGTCAGTATTATGATTGTTTTAATAAAGGATGCACTTGGAACAGTATAAATCATTTTCACCTGAATGGCTCTCATGGCAACCCATTACAATACTCACTGATTGTAACAACTAATAGCAGACTCCATAAGCGGTTATTTTTAAAATGGACTAGTATTATTTTGCACTTTCTACTGTAGAACAGTTATCAAATAGTCTAAGGGCTAACCAGAAACAAAGTGTCTTATATCAGCGGTCACTTTTGGTCACTTCAGTTGTGAATCATGAACCATTTGAGTGGGGTTTGTCCTGGGAATAGATGGAAAACAAGAATCCTGAGGGGCAAAGCATTGTATCTGTCCATTAAATGTTATTAGTAACTCACTCCCTGGAAAATGCAGCCTGCACACTGCGCCGCGCCGGTGCTTTCTCATAGCAAAAGCTTACCTAGCCCTGGCTTGTGGCAGCAGAGGTCAAAGGACCACAGCTTGTTTTCTGACAATAAGCTTAACTCATCTTAAAAGCTTTCTCCAGCCAGCTTCTTAACTCTGACATGAGACTGAGGGGAGGTTCAGGGAGTGGTGGAGCCTATCTTTTGATGAAACATTCCTAATAACACTCTGGTGTCATCATCAATTAACGCACAGTGAGGTTTTGGTTCTGTTGAGAGGGAGAGAGCATCAGCATTTTATTTCCGAAGTTATGCAATTTAAAATGTTTCTTCATCTATTTGGCTTCTCCAGTGGTATTTTTTTTCATGTTGCTGGCTGTAGTTGCGCTATGAATATGAAGTGAGGAATATGATCAGAAAAATGAGTGAAAAATTATTTCCTTTATAGCATGTTTCTTTATATAATTAGATACAGAAAACATATGTAATAATTATGTATTTATTTTAGTAATTGTTTTGGGCTCAAAAGCGGTGTATAAGCAATATTTCAATTGTACAAGCCAGGGTATGAAAATACCTCTCCTACCTAGTTGTCCAAGGAAATCATGCAGTAACATGCATCTCCCTGTTGACCTAACGTGCTCACCCTACACCAAGTTGGGAAAGCAGCAGCTATCGACCTATATTCCTTAATGTACAGATCAGTGAGAGGGGGCACGTCCTGGATGATGAATTTATTTCTCTGTGTGACTGAGCTGCGTGAAGTGGTGTGTTTTGTAGAAGGCATTAGATATGCTCTGCTAATATAGATCAGCAATAAACAATTCTTCCTTAAACTAAGGCGGTAACCAGAGATATTTGTGGAGAATGGGAGGCATAAACACAACATGCAACCAAAAAAGGACTCGCTGTTCTAAGAGATGGTCACCACAGAGAAGTTCACCAGATAGAAATTTACATGTCTGTAACTATAGACCTAATTATCACATAGGCACTTAACATGCAATACACATAACCATTCACACTAAAATAACTTACAAACCAGAAAAAAAGTCATCAGTGATTTCTCACCCAAACGTATACCCAGATAAGCTTCTAGTCATCACCAGATGATCCAAAAGGTGGCTTAGCTTACCTTTCTCATTCACGCTGTGCTATTTACCATTCCCAACACCAGTAGCTGAATTTTACTTCCCAATACCTTTTCAGTCATTTTAAGCATTGCCGAGGGGGCTATACCCATCACTGCCTGGAAACAAAAGCCTGTTCCTGCACGGGGCCATAACCCAAACAAGCAGGAAGCGTCAGCTGGTGGAGAGCCCTCAATCAAAGTGAAATTAAAGAAAAGTGTTAGCACATGGCAGCTATCTGGAATGCTGAAGTAAGAAGGCTCTGACTTAAGCCGGGAACAATCACTTTGGACTCGCAGCATTAGCAAAATGTATCCTTGCTTAATCTTTTTGTTAATACAGTAACTGAAAAGTGACCTGCAATGAATTATTTCAGTGCGTTTAAACCCTTTTTTCAAACCTTTTCCACACCCCAACCCCACCTCCGAGCTACCGAACACCGAGCGCTTGCTTCCCTCAGATCTGGAAGATATTACCAGGTTTTACACCCGCCTCTTTAATGAATATGTCAGTAGATGGGAGTGCAGAGGAAGGCAACGATGGGGATTAACAAACTAATTTCAGCCTTTGCAACAGCCGTCTGGAAGTCTCAGCTCCAGCACCTGAGTGCTGATGAAGCAGCCCTGGCAAAATGGATCGTCTGTGGATATTACACTTATGCAAGTTACTATAACCCTTCTCCGTGATGTATTGCAAGGCACTTGCATTTATTTTGTTGGCTTGATAAACGGATATATTGGCAGACTTAATCTGAATACATTCTCCACAGTAATTTTCACTATTCATTCTTTATTTTATCTTCCTAATACTATGAAGGTATTGTTGTAACTTGCTAAATATAGCCTCAATTTGTTTGATACTGAATTTTCCAATAGATTTGGAGATAAGTTTCTGATTGGTATTTTGGGATAAAGAAGGTAGTTAGACTGGTAACATATTTCAGTTGTGTTAGGCGGAAGCAGACTTATTTCTTGTAAACAACAGAACTTTTGTATCAGGAAATTGGGTGAAATATTTAAGGATATAGAATGGCCACAGCACTTCAACGAGCTTCTATACACTTGTTGAAAGAATTCTTGCTAGTTGTCTACAATTTATTTTTACACGTCTATGTCAAGTACATACCTTCCAATGATAAAAGTTTTTCTTTCTTTAATGGTTTTTGTGCAAAAATCTATGAAAATTTAAAAATACTTTGCCATCTTATCATTTTTTTTTATTTGACTCAGTATGCCTTGTGGCTTAATTTTGAACCTGTTCATAATCCACTCTAGTTTTTTTTAAATCTGATTTCTGAAATTCTCTGTTTTCATGTGCTGAACACCTCTCGCTAGCAATCTTACTATAGCTGATTGATCCTCTGAGCAGAAGGAAAAAAAAATGATGCCGATAAACTTTAAGAAGAATCTTAAAAGGATGGTACTTTATATATAGATACGGCTTAGGCAAATATGAAGATACAGAAAAGCAGAGGAAATGGTGTTTGTTGGTGAACTGTGAAAGGTAACTTTCAAAGGTAATTTGAAAGGTAATTTTCAAAGAGTTTAGCATTTAAAAAAATAAAAAGAAGCCAATAACCAGAAACAATTATTGCATTTAATGTAAGAATCTTTTCCTGGTGGCCACTGAAATTACAGATATAAACCAGTGTTTTTACCTCCTCCATCAAGTCTTTTAAAACTCTCCCTGTGAAAGGAGCAAGATTTTTTCGGTACTAAGTAATTTATATGAAAAATTACAATATTCTGGGGTTTCTGAAAAGCATATAAATCACTTAACTCTTGTCCCATAGTTAATGACCTTTCCAGAAGTAAGAATAGCTACCTCTTGAGCCTCTGCAGCATATCAAGTAATTCTGGGATACTTAACCATAACTGCGACCTGCAGGTTATATTTCCAAGCCACATCAGTTCCTCAACATATTTAGGAAAGCGTTTTTTAATTCTGTACCCTTCTTCTCCTTTTGGTTTTCACAAGTCTGCAAGAAGTTCTCAGTAGCTGCTGATTAAGACACTTGAGTCTACAGTTGCAGACAACAGAAAAGACCACTGCCTTGTGGTTCTAGTCTGCCTCATGAGATTCTACTAGCACTAAGGTCCTTTTTACATATTGTCCTGGCCAAGCACAACAATTAGCTTTCTAGTTTAGATAAAATATTACATTAAGACTTTAAAGGAAAGCTCTTCTGCCATATTAATCCTCATATTGAAAACAAAAACAACTTCTGTTTCAAAAGCACAATGTATATGAAATTAAAAGTATACATAACATATACATGCACAAAATGCAAGTGATCTTTTAGTTATTTCCTCCCCACCTATTTGCATTAAGGCTCACTTCTTGGTTTGCCTCCATATGGTTGAGGGGGTTTAAGAAGTCAGCTGACATCTCAAGCCTAAACTGGAATAGGACCTAAAGTTAATCATTCCTTCATCTACTTTCTTAAATGTACAAGGGTTTTATTTTTTTAAAGCAGGTTACACAGACTTGAACCAAGCATCAAGAATCATTCCCTGAAGACTGAGTGGCAAGAATTAAAGACATATTGTTATCCTTAAAGTTTCTTACTGAATACAGATAGCTAATGCCACTTCATTTTTGGATTGAGCTCCAAATATTTAAGAGATTTATTCCTCTGGCAGCAAGGAGCAACTTGTCATTTTGGCAACAACAGAAGTTCTGCCATTACCTTCAAAAGTGCCAGAAGCTCAAGCTTTTTTTTTCAGTATCTTAAACACACAAGAAATTGAGTTGGACGTTATAGTAGTTTAGAAAGCAAAACACTTTTCCCTGGCACTAATAAACAACTTCTGTGTTCTAGGGGATTGTTCTTTGGAATTTGTTGTGCTTAATATTTTTTTTCCATTTACTCTGTTCATCCTAAGTTCTACAGCTTTTCTTGCTCTTTATATCACTGACAGATTAGGATCAAAGAGTTTTCATGTAAAAATTCTACTGGCTCTGAAAAAAATCTATAGATAAGAGTCCGCTGAAGTTGTTTGGCCCTGTGTTTTCTTTAGGACAGCTGTCTTTTGTTCTTTATTTCCCTTTATTTCCCCTGCAAAGGAATATTTCCACTTTGGGTTCTTATGGCTTTTCCCTCAACATTAAAATATTAATCTCACATTATCTACAACAGTGTAATAAAAAAATATACTACTTTTGATTCTTATCAGTTGTTCTTACATATATAGCACTTCAGAGATTCCTAAAATACCTACAAACTATTCCCTTGCTTTTCCTCAGAGCACATTAGCTTTGCTAGGTTGCACTTCTGGCTTGCTGTATCTTTGTTTTAGGTCTGACAGAGAAATTACAAAATGTGATACAATAAACCTCACATATATGCTGTTTGTATTCCTTTTTTAAAAAGCACAGAAACAAAAAAAGTGGCATTGTGTCAATACATAACAATAAATTCTCTATACCAATACCAAAGAAGACCCTCTTTCAACAAGCGAAAACAATTTTAATAATCTCTAAGAAAACAAGGATAAAGATACTATTAAACATCAATGTTGAGAGAATGTACAGTTGTGGGTTTTTTTATTGTGCTCTGATCTGCATTACACTTAATTCATGTGTAATTAGGTTCCCACACTGCCTGATATGGCCTTCTGTCCACCTAAACAAGACGTACACTGCAGTCCACTCTGCATTTAACCTGGAAAAGCAGCTGGCAGAGCTTCACGATTGCACTCTTTTCACTTTTCTGCTACTTTTTGCACTACGCCAAGACAAGAATTTGGGCAGCTGTATTCCAGCCAAGGGAGGGTAGCTGATTTAGCTCTTAGCTGGAAAGATGCCATTCATTTTTTGCTGGATACCTGATTTCAGCCAGACTGGTTCACCAGTTCAGTTTCTTTTGGCTAACTGACTTTGAGTGATTGCTTCAGCTGACTGATACATGTAGTGGGAAAAAAGAGTGCTGTACTACAAAAAGAAAGCTGAATAATTTCCATACTTTTTCCACTGTTCCTCTGGGTAAACTGGCTTCTTCTATACCTCAGTGGGTTCATATTAGCCCTGATACATAAGTGGGAGTAAATAATAATAATTTTAAAAATACTCTTTTTCATAAATAATTTTCCTATTTATCCAAAATTGAGAAGTTAACTAGCTCTTTTGTGATCCTAGATTATCTCTTTTACCCATACTTAATGGAACATGTCAATTAACTAGTTCATTGAAAGCATTGCTTACAAACGGATCATGAATACACAGCTGAAGAAATTAAAGCAAAAACCTGTAACATTCACAGAATGATATAAGGAACAAAATTTCTAGATCCTGCTATTAGGAAAGTACAGATTTTATGTATATTTTAAAAATTAAGATTATGAGACAAAATACACTTAACTCTCATGAGTATTCATTCCACCTAGGTCTATAGCTGCCTATTGGCATAGACAAGTCAAAGGGGTGTTGTAAACATCAGTGTGTGAGTAAGCACCTAAATAGTGCAATACTGAATGCTAATTACTCACACTAAGAGAAATAGGAGAACTGTCAAGAAATTAATAAAGCATGTGAATTACACTGAAATGAATGTTTCTGCCCAATGAATTTCACTGAAAAAACACTGAATTTTGCTTGTTTACACCTGTTCTGTCTTCTGTTGCTTTATAGTCTGCTTTTGGCTCCACTTAAAGTTGCACAGGTTTCTGCAGTATGCTTAGTAAATATGAAATGTTATCAAAACACCTCATTGGCTTCCTTATTGTACAAGAACAATAGAACCACCTCACTAGTTAATACTGAGATTAAAATGTTGTTTGTCAAAATTTGCCATTGTTCAATTACAGTTTTATGGAATTACACTCTCATCCTGTAAAGGCTTTACCCTGAAAACCTGTAGGTCAGTTATGAAATTAATAAACTAGAGTGTTCACATGATAAATATCAAGTAATTTTTAATTAATGTCATTGTACATCTGCAAAGTGTAAAATCATTATATTTCTGAAAAGATGAGAAGGAACAGTTGTGGTCTATGTTGAGGAGTGACTCAAATAAACAGTGCTTTGTGAGACGGACTAATTGGGGACATTGTGGTAGGTGTCTGCTATAAACCACCTGATCAAGGGGAGGCAGAAAAAGCCTCCTTTGGACAGTGGAAAGAAACCTCATGATCATGACTGGTACTCATGAGAAACTTCAGCCACCATGATATCTCCTGAGAAGGGAATAAGCTTGGGTGTGAACAACCCATGATGCTGATGACCATTTCTTGATGTAAATGATAGACAAACTGACTAGGGAAATGCTCTGCTGAACCTGTTAATAAAAAACTAGAATTGATCAAGGATGAAGGCTAAGGGCAGCCTGAGCTGCAGTGACTATGAATCCATGAAGCTTAAAGTCCTGGGAAAAATGAGCAAGAAAAATAGAATTATAGATAACAGAATTATAACCCTGTATTTCAGGAGAATGGATTTTGAGTTGTCCAGGGACCTGGTCAGCAGGATCCCATTGCAGACTACCCTGGAGGGTAAAGAGGCCCAGAAAAGTTGCTTGATCTTCATGGGCAACTTCCTTTGTGCAGAAGACCATCCATTTGGACATGCAGATATCAGAGCAGGCTTCACAGAAGGCCAGAAAGGATAAACTCAGACCTCCTAACTGAGTTTAAATGTTAAAAAAGAAGTACCCAGAAAACCAGAGATAAACTATTCATGAGAGATATAGAAATGTTGCCCTGCATGCAGGGATGGAGTTAAGAAAGTCATAGCACAGCTGGAACTGGAAAAAGTCAGGGAGGTGAAATGCAGGAAGAAGGACTTTATACTTCCACATATACCCCGCCAGTGAAAGACTGACTAAAGACTATGTGGCACAATGTTCAGTGGGACAAGGACATAGACATGTCTTTCATCTAACGATGAAAGACCAAAGTACTCAAAGGCCTTTTTGCCTTCGTTTTCCCTGGAAAGGTCTGCCCTCTGGCCTTCCAGTTCCCCAAATCTAATAGAGGTCTGTGGGAGTGAAGCATTATCCTCAGTAGAAGAAGACAGTTACAGGAGGCATGGGATCTGATGGAAGTACCCCAGTGTGTTGAGGGAGCTGTTCAATGTCACTGCAAGGCTACTTCTAATAACTTTGAAACATCACAGTGGCAGAGGGAGGTCATTCATGACTGCAAATAAGCAAAAAATTACTTACTGCTTCAAGAAGGGCAGGAAATATGGTGGGTCCCACCTCAGTACATGGGAAGGTTATGGAGCAAATCCTTTCAAAGCCACCTCTACTTTGAGTAAAGACTGAGCAATATGTCCTCCAGAGATCCTTTCCTACCTCAATTATTCTATGGGTGTGATTTCTGCCTGAAGCCAGTGCTGTAAGCTCATGCACACAGGTGGAAAGAGGAACCATCAGTAGTTTCTGGATTCCAAATTAGAGACCAGATACTGTTTAGTAGCCATGAGAAACCACGATGATAGGTAGAGTGACAGAAATGTGAGATAAAAACCTTATGTTTGCTATGTTTGAACAGAGATGGTTGTATTTTCCTGTTCTACATTCCTATTTTGACTAATGTAAATACCTCTTGGTGTATATATATCTGTGACTAAATCTAATCACACCAAAAATATATTTGAATCCATCTTCCTTATTTGTTTTCCAAATGAAATTACTCCAAAGACTAGAAATTGCAAGTGAACCAAAGCAACAATAAATTATAAATGTTTACATGGTGGGACAGGTAATAAAATAAGCCCTTTAAGCAAGCAAATACATAAATTACTAGTTCAGATTGAATAATAAAAAGAAGCCACTATATGACAATGATCTTCACTATCAGAGTGCTAACAAATAAAATACTACAAATAGCTCATTCTCACATAAGTCCTTCTAAAGGGGCTTCATCAACTGTAGAATGCTATACAAGTGTCCATATTTAATCTAATCTCATTTGAACTTCTAATTAACTCAAAAAAAAAATTGATCATTCCAGAGATCACATTGGATCAGCAACCCTGAAATGTTTGCTCTGTCTGCAGATGAACAAAGCAACGTAGCAATAAACTCATAGATCAGTCAGTAGAAACTAATCACATGAAAGTTAGTTCCAAGGAAAATTTTCACTTAAGAGAACTGTCTTTTTATGTGTGTCTCAGTTAAGTGAATTCTATTATAATAGCGTCCAAAGACCATTTCTCTGCATGTTACTTATGGAGTTATATTTTTCACGCAAACTGCAAATTATACTGTAAACACACAAAAATATGTAGATATTAACATAATACTAAAATTCCAATCAAATACAAACAATCAATCCCAAATTCATGGCACATTTGAAATTCCACAGCATCTATCTTCTAACTGTAAAATAAGTATTTTAATGCCTGAAGTTGGGCAAATTAGATTGCTACTGTGTTTTATGAGAATAGATTGTCTTGTATAGTATGGTTTTCAGCTTTACAGACCGTTACAACAAAAACTGGACAAAATTTTGTTCAAAGTGATTAGCAACCCTTCATTTAAAATATCAATGGAGGAAGCAGTTAAATTCCTTTTCATAGTAATGACTAAAAGAAAAGTAATTTCCAGTTGCAGGCTATACTCCAGGCCAGGCACTAGCTAAACTCGGGAATAACGAAAGGCAGATGAAACTCGGGAATAAGGAACGGCAGATGAAACTGATTGTAAAATCCAAGAAGGTACTAAGAAAATTTCTGAGAAGCGGTTTGAGTGCAAACAGACTTGGATATGTGAGCAAAGACAAGACAAAATTAACTTTCTTTTTAGGGGAATGTAGGGAAACATTCTTCAGAGAAATATCTGATTCATCTCTTCCATTTCTCCTTCCATTAACAATAGTTTGCCAATCTCTGCCATACAGTGTTTCCATAAATCACATATTTAAATATATATTAGAGTATTCTGGCCAGTTCTCTTGAACTGCAATTCCAGAATAACATGCAAAGCACTGAAATCCATTTAAGATATAATTTGTTTACACTAAGAAAGTGAGTGTCTACTGTGTGATCCTATTTTGCGGCTCTGTCATTTCATCTTCATTTCTTAAGTAAATTCTCAAATTGCTTGTTCTCATGCTATAACCATAGCTTCTGCCTGAGATCATAGCTAACATTCTGCTGAAGCATGTTTCTGTTGAAGGCTGCTTGTTTCATTCTCTTGTACTACTTTATTTTTTTCTTTTAATTTCTCTCAGTTAACCAACTCCCTCTCTTGCATCTGTCAACTGCACAAGATCAGCACCAGCCCTTTTCTTGCTCTTTGTTCTCTCTGCAAAACAGACACTTCTTGGGTGCTTCACAGAAGTGCTGGGAAGCAACAGGAAACCCTATCACCCTGCTTCAGTGTGGCCCCGATGTCTTCTGTGGCAGAGCACTGTCCCTGTGCCCACACTTGTGGAGGAGAACAACACAAGAATTATTCTGCAAAAGGCTCCAGCAGATTCCTTCACAAGGTCCTCTAATTTTTTTTCCCATGATAAAAGTCTTACGATGAGCTTTTGGAAAAAAAGTTAATGCTTTACTGCAGCAGATATGACAGTTAAATGAATCATTCAGTCTAGAAGTTCGAGTACTTTAACTCTTTTGGGATGCCTTTCATGGTTTTCCATATATGAATTTTACGTTTCTCCCTATCACAAAACTCCTAGAGCTGGCGACTGAGTAATCACATTGGCAAGTCTCACAGACCTCAGGAATTTACATTCATTTTACTACCACATTTAAACAAACAAAACAAATAAACAAAAAGGAAACAATTAAGTTCATGAAAGATAATTACATTTTAGGATTACTTTCATCAAAAAAACAATTCCTGTTCAGTTCTGCAAATTTTTTCCTGGCATATTGCTTTTTTGGAGATTAACTCAGACTACTGCTATGTCTTACAAACCAAGTAGATTTTGTGAATCTGCTGCAAAATACCTTGGGTATAATATATCAATCTTTTTGCTAAAATGAATGCAAATTTCTCTTATATTTCACTTTTATTGAACCCTAGAAAGGTGAAAAGTGAAAGAAACAAATCAATTTGAGGACTTCAGACACGGAATCAAAACAGCAAGAACACTATATATGTCCTTATGTAGTTATATAGCCATTTATAGTTGTCATCACAGCCCTTGATCCTTTTATTGTTGTTATTACTGCTGTCCCTGGAAAGGCAAATGGGATGTGGGAATTTAAGTGTCAACGTTGCTTTTGAAAATGGTATTTAATCATCTGCAAAAAAGCAACAGACAAAATTAAATTCGGTGCCTAGCAGAGGAGCACACGGAATCAGGGTAGCTAACTTCCTAATTTTGACCCTGAAAAAATTTCTGTGCAGATGCTGCTTAACACACAGCATCTAACCCTGCAGGAGGCTCAGCAGCCCAAGCCTTGAGAGCGTTGCACAACTCTATTCTATATTCAACCACTAAGGAGCCTGAACCAAATGATAGCAGAGCAGTTGCTGTTGTACTCTCTCTTTTTGATATTCAGGAGCTAATGATGTATGCGCTCCACAGGATACGGAAAACACAACTTTATTCTATCCCCTGCATGATAGAATTCAAACAATTTCCATAGTACTGAAGACTGACTTCATAACTGAGCTGTTTGCAGTTTTTGCTTCTGCTGAAGATGTATCACTGTGCAGGAAAAAGTTGAGATTCGCTCACACCCATCTTTCTTTGTTTTGGTGAGGTCTTCATATAATGCCCATTGATCTACGCTAGAAAGATAAGGCCACTGGCAATCACCAAGTTTCTATCCTTCCAAGCAATAGAGCAGTTGCTGTGTTTACATGCAGTTCATGTCTGAATAACAATTGTTAAAGAAGAGCTTGCTAAATTAGTCCAGAGAATCACACAGCAATTTCATCTAATTGCTGTTTCTCAGAACTTTATTACAATCACAGAATATTTTTAATTATATTAAGAAAGGGGAGATGTCAAGTCATGATTTCATAATATGTCAGAGACTCCACAAAAAGAATTAGTAATTTTATGACTTATCATTGCAAACTATGCTCAGAGTGGCAAATATTGCTTGCTGTTGAAAATTACCATCAGTTAAAAGAAAAAGCCTTTGTTGCCTCTTGTGTTATTGCTTTATTCATTATTGTTTTAAATATAACAAATTTGACCTGACGATTTCCTTAATCTATGTTCAGCTGCACAAAGAATGCAGACAGCTAGATTTACTAAATATTGAATTTTTAGACAGCGCAACTAAAGTGAGATGAAATATATGAAAGTGAAACATCATCATCAACTTCTTTTTCAGCTGTGTTTTAAAAGAAAGCTGCTGTAACTGAAACTTCTCTATTGTATGTACTCTTAAAAATCCCAATGGATCAGATTGGGACCCTCAGGGATTTAGGCAGAGGAGTGCTTTTTCTGGATTATGATCTAGTTAATGGGAATGACAGGCATTAGGGAGGAAAAAGATAATACAGTACATAAAACTCATGCATTGCAGCATCCACTGTTGACATTAGCCTCAGATCCGAGCCATTTTTTCTGACCTATATATTTCTTACTGAACTGCAAGTTTTTAAGAAGAATTGGCTTGCAGATGAATAATTCATACACAGCAGGGCATTAAAGTATTGCACACATATTTTTTTTTTATTTTTAACATCACACACTACAGACCTGAGATTATGTCCTAATAAGATTCTCTGAAAATATACTAGAATGTTTTTCAGTGTTCATTCACTGCAAGGTTATTTGACACTGTACCTGGTAGGAAATGTAAATTTGGAACTAGTCAGGCCTGAGATCCTGCAGATATAGAAGCAGACCTGTAGCTCAGTCTTTAGCGATGACAACCCAAATTACACAGTAATTTCAGTCACCTTTTCCTCACATGCTGCCAGTTTAATAATTAGTATATTCTGCTCTATGCAGTAAAAGATTCTGGTGGGTTCAGCCTGGATGTGTGAATTTTAGTTTACGAGTTGATGAGACTGCCATCAAAATGCAAATGCTTCACTCAGAAATGATTTATAAATCACCTCCCAGCCAGTAATGATTGTAATGAAGTAGTAATTAAACAGAGATACTGCTCTGTGGAGATCATCATACTGCTCTGCGGAGACACTTGAGGTTAGAAATAAAGTTTACATAAAAAATCATGGCTATCTGTCTTTATATATGCATTGTGTTAAATAACAAAGTTTATATTAAAACTCTTAAATTTCTGTGTTGCGGAGCAGCTTGACAATTCATACTTTTTTGTTCCCTCCAGAATATTGTCAATATACACAACTTGACCCCAAGATACGATGAGCCCCACCTGAGATAGGGATCTGCTTTGCTTCCATTCATTTGATGAGAAGGTGGCAAGATCCTTTATCACACCCTCACCTACAAGTGCACCATCGTGTATCCTATTTACCCCCCTTCGCTTTGGCTCTGCCTGAGCTTGGAGGCTCCTGAGGAAGATCTGGCTGGATGGTGCTGCTGACCACCCGCCGGACCAGCTGACCCGGCACGCACACTTCAACATCCCCTCCTACCCTGGGCTTCTTCAGCTTGGAAAATAAGCTGAGCAGAGGCAGAGCAACTCTTTCTCCATGAAGCCCCATAGCTCTGCATGCAAAACCGAGTTTGGCTACGTTTGCAGCTCGACCACCGTTTTGCCCTCTTTCCTCTACACCTGTCCCACAGCCAGCAAAATAAGCTCAGGCATTTCATTCTGCATCCAGCACTCATTTACAGGCAGAAAACCACTTTAAGCATAATTATTGAATTACAGAAGAGACACTGAAGCTGTACTTTTGCTCTCAATTGCACTTTTCAAACACTGATTGGTCTAAATACTGGCCTTGGTATTTATTGATTACTATGCCCATCACTGATAATTTAGTAAAAATGGTTCCCTGGCACAGAGTTTAGGGGGGGTTTTCAGCTTTCTAAAATAAAGTATTTTTTCTCAGGATGGGTGAGGATGTAACGTTTTGCCAGATAACTTGAATATGAATGGTAACCAAACAATATCAGAATGCACAGAAGTGACAACAAAATTAACCTCATTAAAATAAGATGCCTGTCACCGTCCTTACTGAAGTATTGTAGGATGAAAATAGAAATCATAATTCCTATTGAAAATGTTAATGTTTCGTATGAGTCTGCCATTTTGCTGTTCACAGAGATTACTCAAATTAAACTACGTCTGGTAGCAGACAACTTTTTAAAGAAATTCTAAGTGAAATGGCTTCAACGAGTAATACTCATAGATTGAAAAAAATGAAAATCTACTAGAAATATACATTTCTACAGACAAAATTGCAAGCATATCCTATGCAGACTCAAAAAAACAAGAGCGCCTGTTCCTGTGTGCCCATATAAAAGTGAATTATGTTCCTTTCTGTATCCAAAACTGTGTTTCGGTCTCTTTTCTCGCATGTTGAATATCTGCATTCCTTGTCCTGCCTTTCTGTTTTGCTGCTTTCTCCTCATCAGCCTTGAAGGCTGAACATCTTTCACCTTTCCTTCCCTTTTCTCTTATCCCTATGGTAGTTTCTTCCCTTTGTATTTTTTTCCACTTTGACTCTTCACATACCCTTCGGTCTCGCTTTCCCCTCTTATCAGAGCGTATATGAACTTTGCCGCAAGCGCGGTTGTATGAAATGATTTTTAGTGCTGCCAGCAGCTGGGAGAGCATTGCTTTAATGATCCTTCATGCGAGTCAGATTAAAAGCCTCGAGCACAAGTGACCTGTAGTCCAGAACAAACCTTATGTTACAGTCATCATACTCCACACCTTAGCTTTTCCATACTGTAGAGCCTACATAAAACGGGATGCAGAGACATTGTACAACCACAGTGATAAATTGACTTGCTTCATTTACACTAAATTTAAAACTGTATGTGTCATCCTTGTGTATATATAAACCCAGCTTTTAGGAGTTGGGTTTCCTGGAGCTCAATCAAGAGCTTCTCACGTTCTTTCAGAGAAAACAGTGTTTTGTCAGTCTTCCATTTCTGAGGATACGTTCCTGCTCACACAATTCCCCCGGGCACATGTGGCAATATTGTGTTTTCTCACAACCTGGCAGAACCAGAAGTGACCGTGCCACATCCTTCAGTTGTAAATCAGAACATTAAACTTTTCTCAGCTGATTCATCAAAGGATTTACAGAGCAGAGAACAAAATGACTCCAGTTGCAAGCATTCCCCTAAGGACCGAAACACCATGTGTTAGCAGATACTAGATATTTAAACAAATGTAAAAAAGGATAATGCTGCATAAAACCATAATAACTCAAGATAAGCACCAAATTAACACAAGCCTTTTATAAATTAGCTATCTTTATAAAAGCACTCAATTTACTAACAGCTCAGAGCCTTGTACACCATTTCTGATGCCGAACAAAGGTTTTACATTCCCGGGAGGCTGCTGACTCTATCTGCTCGGTTCAATAGGACACCTTGGCAGCTTTGCTCTGCTGGGGTTAGGACAGTCTTGTTCAGGCAAACAGCAGAAGCCTGAGCAGGAGAACCATTTTCTGCAGGTAAATATTGCGCTGTGTATGCACGCCTCTTACTTACAGGATTCCTGTTACTTGCTAAGTTTGCAAGGAAAGCTGCTACAAAAGAAAAGCTAAATTTAGAAATCTTTTTAGACAGTTGGACAGCCATTTATATAAGGTAGAAAATAATTTTCTTCAGACGATTTTCTTAATAGTGCTGTAGTTAATTCCAAATGAGGAGCATGGTGGATTTTGGTCCCAGCTCCCTTATATTTAATTGGATGGCTGAGGCTAAAAATATTCCCAGTGGTCAACCATGCCACAGTGTAAGATTACATTAAATATGTCAATCATTGAGTTCAGGCAGAAGGGCATAAAGAGCAGCAGAACATAAGTTCTATTATTAATGCTAAATTGACTGTCGCATCAGAATAACAATACTGCACAAGTTGCTTGAAATAATAATAATGCATTTCCTGATATGAACTCTTATTAATATGATTAAGAGGTGATGAAGTACAAAGTAGTGCCCCAAGTGAATTCATGATCATTTCCTGTACTGTCACACTGAAAAATTAATGTTTATAAACTAATTAGACATCCTGCTCCAAAATACTGCACTCTCAATGTTTTCCATACGTACAAACACGTATAAATAAAATGGAAACATTTATTAAAGTTTCCTTATTCAATTTTTAAAATAGCTTGGTAAATCTATCAAATACTAAGTGGAAACAGCAGAGAAAGAAGCCGTTAAAACACAATTATTACTTCAAAATATACAACAGTTGCTACTGACATTGCAGTATGAATTGCAGTATGGCACGTCAACGTCTGGAAACAGTGTGTTCAGGAGAGGTAATGACAGGCTTCACAGCCATGTTTAAGTAGGCAGTCACATAGCAGGGCCACAGCAGTAATTTGGATCAGAGATTTACGAAAACAAGTATATACAAAAGCTATTTCAAATTTGTGTATTCCTCACAGAGAAATATATGTCAATTCAGGTAAATTTTCTAACAGCACGTTACAGATTATTATAAGTTTCCCATGCAGTAGTTTCATTTATTAGCATACTTGTAATACTTATAGTTGGCATATTGAATGTATAAGCTGCTGTATTGCTAAAAACTACAGTATATCATTTTAAGGAACTTGAAAAAGCTTTTTTTATTTTTTTTAACTAAACTTTCCCTTCTCTCTTCTTAGGACAGCGAAGATCTGTCAACTGCATCTCTTCTTGGGAACTCAGAATGTAAGCAGGAGGTTGATGTTTCATTTCACTGGGTAAACTGGGCAGCCTCAGGAAAAGAAAAACACTATGTCCCTCTGACAAGTCACTTGGCTCATACAGCAGCCTGATCATGCTTTTGCATTTAGATACCTAAGGTTGATGTTATCCTATATACTGCTTCTAAGGAATAACTCTTTCTGAAATAATATCACGCGATACTGCAGGGAACTGTCTCAGGCTGACTACAAGAGACTTTTCCAAAACAAACCTCCTGAACGTGTACTTTTGGTTGGAACATAATTATTGATACCAGCTGGACCAGAAGGCCAAGCTTTGAAGAGAAAAGAAGGCTGATTTCTGTTCTCTCTATAGAAGAAGTAAGATGAAACATTGCCAAAACACATAAGCTCTTGTACTCTTGTTCTTTAAGCTGCTTACTTTCTGTTAAAGTGCTAAGTTTATTAATATAAAATTATTTGAGATGGTCTGACCAGTATTCTATGCATTTAATGAAGCACTTAACAGAAATATTTATTCAGCATGCTAACTGGCCAATTATCAATATTTATTCCGAAAACTGTAATTCAAAATACTAAAAGCAATCTATATCTACATATGTATATATAAAACTGTCTTCTTCTCCTGTATGTTTTAAGGCGCTTTATTCCATTCTTTTCTGTGATATTCAAGTAACGACTTCAGCACACAAAGACTATTGCTGGGTTTGTGACCCTTGATTCCAGACCAGCTTTAACATATAGGTAGTTGCCCCCGGCAATAAAATCTAGATTCAAAATTATTTAATGCCTGTGGGCTGCAAGACTGAACTAATTTTTGTTGGCCTAGGGCAGTAAAATTTTAAGAGTTCTTATTTTATGACTGTCATCTTCCTACTCATAACTGTTTATCAGCATCAGGAGCATGGTTCCGGTTATTACTCAGGCTGAAACCAGCGTACTGGTTTTAGCTGGGGTAGATTCAAGTTTTTTTTCATAGCAGCTTGCAGGGTGCTGCGTTTCGGATTTGTGGCCAAAACGGTGTTGATAACAGAGAGCTGTTTTAGCTATTGCTGAGCAGTGCTTACACAGAATCGAGGCCTTTTCTATTTCTCACACCGCCCCACCAGTGAGAAGGCTGGGGGTGCACAAGGAGTTGGGAGGGGACACAGCTGGGACAGGTGATCAAAGGGATATTCCTTTCCATATGATGCTGTGCTCAGCAATAAATGCTGGGATGGGGGAAATTCGGAGTTATGGCATTTGTTTTCCAAAGTAATGGTTATGGGTAATGAAGCCCTGGTTCCTGGAGGTGGCCAAACACCTGCCCGTCGATGGGAAGCGGTGAACGAATTCTTTGTTTTGCTCTGATTGCGTGCACATATTTGCTTTACCTACTAAACTGTCTTTATCTCAACACACGATTTTTCTCACTTTTACCTTTCTAATTCTCTCCCCCATCCCGCTGAGGGGAGAAGTGAGTGATCGGCTGGGCAGTACGCAGCTCCTGGCTAGGACTAACCCACAGCAGTCAGCATAACACTTCTGCTGCAGTATCTTTTAAAGTAGAAATTATGACATCACACCTCTTCAGTATTTTTTTGTCAATTCAAAAACTGAGTTAAAATAAATGGTCCCAGAAAGTTTGTTTATCCCCATTTTAATACAAATGGAACACATTTCTCTAGAAGCATTCTGCTGATCTCTTTTATATTGCAGAAACAAATGTTTGATGGAAACCTTGATGAAAGCTTGATCATTCCTAGATGAAAGGAAGTTCAGCTGATCATTCTTTCATCTTGTAGCAGTAGCATTTTTTTCTACGTATGATCTGGAAGAAATTGTTTTTCATGCTTTCCACTACAGTGCTAAAATGTACAATTTGGAGACCTTACAGAAGACTTTGGTATTCACATTTTTACCAAATGTAAGCAAGATAAAAATGCTGAGAAGTCTTCTCATACCCGTGAGCCTGCAGAGACGTGAAATAAACTCTGCTTGTGCCTAAGAATTTATCGTGGTCAACATTAGATGCTATCTTTTTCTAGGTCAGTGAAAAAATCTGTGCATGGACAGACTATCTCCAAGAAGGAAGAATAAACAAAAACTGGAGATACTTGCTACTGTGAAGCACATAATTGTACACCACAGGAAAGATGATCATTGTAGAAATTGTTAAAGTAAAACTGTTTTCTACACACCTTTCATCTGCTAAATCACACCATGCTGAGAAGCACCTACTGTCTGAGCCTCACAAAGGTCCCTGAGGCACTTCACAAATGAGCAAGTCACAGGCAGAGGCAGTGAGATGCAAGTTCCAGATCAGACGACAAAGCCCTAAGCTACAGGTCTTTGTTTCAGTTGCATGTTGGTATAATCATTCAATCACTGATCAACCCGAGTGCTTTCAGAGCTGTGATAAGCCATGAAACATATGGCAAAGGATCACAACATAAGGTTATTGCTTTACTTTATTTAATACCTTTGATCTGTTCACAGATTATGGTTGAATTCATGCCCACACTTCAATTTGCTATGGAACTGAGTGGAAAGAACTAATTGCACCAGATTAGGGATCTCTGTTGTCTGATCCCTGACACATTGCTGATACAGGTCACAGGAAATATTAGGAAATCCCTAATCTAGCACCCCTGACTTCACTGGTGGAGTTGTGACAATCGCTGCACACCAAGAAAAGTATCTTTGACTTTATCTGATCCTTTAAATCATGCTTCTCCTGAATGAACCTTTGGTTTAAGTTTTGTTAATCACGGTTTTCAATGTTCCT
>JAOXJM010000023.1:95792069-95802586 GCA_026413425.1 Tringa solitaria | reverse complement strand
AAAAATCACCCAAACAAAAGAAAACAAAACAAAAGGACAGAAGGAAAAATGACACAGGAGCTCACAGGAGCTTAATGGATAGGGTAGTTGCATAGAAGTGGCTAAAAATGCATTCTAGTCCATATTACTATGATTTTTTATCTTATCAAATTGACCTTTAATGCAGGTATGTAAGTTTCCCATTCCCCGGTGGGTACTCAAAGGACTAGACACAGTCATTTTCAGTTTCTGTATTTTTTGTTCTAAACCAGTAAACCCTGGACTCCCTTATACACGACTGTGAAAACTTCAAAAACGGGAGGTAGAGAAGAAGAGGAAATAAGAGGTATCTGAGGTAGATCTCAACAAGCTGGCTGACACACACCAGAAGCAAAATAATAATACAGCACGACGGAGCTCCTTAACCCAAGACTGCTTGCGGTAGCAGGGCTGCTCGATTCAGAAGACTCAGAAATCATTCTCTATTAGTACACAGCCCACAGCAAGAAGGAAAAAAATGTACCCCGTTTTTGAGCAGTAGGGTTTTTACATACGTATTATGGAGTATGATACAAACACTGTCAATTTACTAGAAAAAAGATGTAAATATTCTGTTCCAAAATAATCTTGATAAGATAGTGAAAAAGTTGGGTTTCAGGAAATGCTGCTTGTAAAGTGCCGGTACGAAAGTATTCCACAGATGTGAAGCAGAATATTAAATTTGTTTTTACTCATATCAGAAACAAAGTGGAAGTTAATTATGTATTTCACAGTAGCAAAGCAAGAATGTCTGAATTTTTATACAGATTCCTACCAGTGATGGTCTGCTCCTTTTTCATGTGAAGGAATTAGCTTTCAGATCTGTTTCACCAGATTTAATAATGTTTGGCACATACACTACATCAAGGCTTCATCAGTTACTTTCTATTTGGTAATTTCAATAAAGAACCCAAACAAACATCCAAACATCTTTTTTTTTTTTTTTAAGTAGTTCTATTTAAAAGACTTCTGACTCTAAATGTCATATAGAGGCAAGGTAGAATTTGCTTATTTCATAATCACTTTTTGCTTGAAATATTTGCTATTCATTGTTGTTATTGGCAATTGTAAAAAAAAAAAAAACACTTCAATTTTAAAACAATATTCTAGCAATTGAAACTATGTAAGCTTAAAGACCCAGAGAACTCACTTAGCTTATGTACGCTACACTCATTTAAAAAATTGAGATCTCAGTATTATACTTACTAAGTCTCTTTCAATTAGTGGGTGAATTACATTACTGAAATAATTGCATTAGATCATTTCCAGGTGTTAAAAAAAATGCCAGAAACTTCATCTATTTGAATAATTCCTTTGATTATATCTAATTTGTTTTACAAATATATGCTATTTTCTATGTGACTTTTACTTCTCTACTCTGGATACATCTGAAAATGAGAGTTACAAAAAGTCAACCTCCAGCATTTTCCAGTTTTCTCTAGGAAATACGTTGCTGGGGGTACTGTCTCTGCTGTGAGTAAAACGTTCATTGCCTCATAAGCTGCAGAGTATCTCCTCTCTGCTTTAGCAAAGAGGACCAAAGGAGCCTACAGGAGCTAAACACCCAGCTCACCTCCAAGGGCAACTAAAAAAAGGTCACCAAAATGGGATGTGTGTCAAAGCGATGGAAGATATAATGAGTATCTATATAGAACATCTAGCATTTTGCAGAGAATTACACTATTTCTATTGACAGGAACTGAATGTTTGGTTGGGTAGTTTTTAAAAGTTGGTTATATCTCTGTAAGTGGTCTGGCAAACTAGCAGTGGAGATGTTATATGTATTAATTAGAAAAAAATATTGAGGATCCAACTATGATGATGCTTAGGCATTTTTCTAATACAGTTATGGATCAGCTTTAAAATCTAACTTAAAGCAGAGCTTACCACAATCATTTTCCCCTTTCAGAAAAAGAAAAGCTGGTTTTTCACAGCTGCCTGGGTGTACACGACTCTGAGTTGTGTCTTTGATACATCGGGACCACTGTTACTGACCAATTATTGACATTGGATGTCTCTCCTGAACAACTGCCAGATGCTATTTGTTCAGGATAAATCATAGTAAAAAAAAAAAAAAGAAAAAAAAACAAACAAAAAAGCAATGAGGATCTGCTAACAACTGTCAAACCCAATGCTTATATGATAAAGGCTTGGTCATATTACTAACTGTCCTGATAATACAAGCAGCTTCTACTTCCACGGGAAACTAACACTGTCTTAATCATAATGAATAAGGATTTCACTTCAGCATTTTTACACAAGCTGTTCCACGTCATCGTTAACCATTCGTAATAACAGCATGATGGACATGATTTTTGGAAATGAATGCTGCCTAATCCAAAAGATGTATCATTTTTGGATAACAACTCTTAGCATTCTCCTTCTTAGATATTTCCCTGATTTTTTTCAAATATCAGTACTTCGTTTTGATGAAGTCTATATTTTAGGGAAATAATTTTCCTTGTGTCCACTTCCTAAGGAGTAGAAGAAGTGATCTGATGATTCAAATCAAGAACATTTGTCAAGGTTCATATAGCAAAATATGAATGCCAGTAGGGAAAGACAAGTATGTGTTTCATTTTATTATCAAGTAGAGAACTCTATTAGACCCAAGTTCAGCTGCTGCCTTTGTAGGCATATTCCTCTACGATTTCAATGGGAGGGAAACCAATTACACTGAAAATCATTTTCAGTGCCTTTATTTCTAATCAGTCATAACAAGGCAGAGTACATATGAAACCTGAATAGGCTGATGTAGAAAAATATTAGTACTCCCTGGGCAATTTATTATTCATATTTGAACAGATACATGTGCTGGACTGCTTTGCTTCAGGCTATTCTATTTCCTTCATCTTTCTGTATGTACCTTTGACTATTCAACATAAATAAAGGATCATCTTCAAACTAAAAATAAGTTACTTGAGTATTACTTTCTTACAGACAACGAGTACTAAAATAATTGAAAGTGGAAACTATACATTTAAAAAGTCTCAGTTTCATGAAGTGTATTTATGGAAAGTTTTTTGGGGTATCGTTGGTTTAATTTTTCAGTCTGAAAATGTGAGTAATTCATACCTAATGTATGATAACAGTATTAAATTTTGTATTTTAGCAATGCCTTGATGCATGTCTAAAATAATTTACTGTCTGCACTATGAGATGTAGTCTCCAGATCTGCAACTGGCTTAATCTTACTTTCTGTAGTTAACGATTGAACAATGCCTGTGATAAAGACCACTACCTCTACTGAAAAAGCATAATGGAGGAGGGAGGATGAGAGAGTGGAACATTTTAAAAGCCTGAAACAAAACAAAAGTCTGGTAATAAGACCTGCGAAAATAACCACATGAAGACCGTGGGAGAATTCACAGAGCAGGAGACAGACGACAGAGAAGCAACGTTGTCCTTCTCAAAGCAAGGGACCAGGCAAAGTACAGGACAGCAGAACTGGTCAGAAACAAAGGAATGTTTTCTCCAGAGAAAGTGAGTGCTTGAAGATAACTTTAAAATCTTTTGAAGTGTGAGAGGGAGCAGTTTTTTACTAATGAGTGAAAAAAAAAAATAATACTTAAAATGGAAAGATATGACAGTGAAATCATAAAAGTTAGGATATGAATTCAAGAATAGGTAAATTGTACAAACTTCATTTAACTAACACTAAATATTGTATTCGCATTTCAAGGTGATGTCTTTATAGTATACATAAACTGAAGATGTCATGTTAATGAAGAATGATATTGGGGTAATACAACCAAAATCTGGGAGTTACAGATTTATGAGTATGTTTGTGTTTATTTGTGATTATTGAAGGACTGTGAGACTGAAGCTGCGATAAGCTGTTTTGTTTTAATTGTCTTTGGAAATTGTGGTTCTTTATGCTATGTAATTAAATATATATGAATCTAAATTGTAATAGCAGCTCTAAAATTGAGAAGTATAATTTAATTTAAAAAGTTATTTTCTTCCATGGGGAAACATTTTCTGTATTAATCTAGACCAGCACTGCATTTCAAGAAATTTTCAATGAATCATAACTTTTAAATAGATATCATGGTGGCAGCATGCATTAGCAGTAGTGTACATTCAGCATTCACAATTCTTCCTAAATGTAATGTCATTCATTGGGTTTCTGCTATTTAAAAGCTGGATTGATGCTGACAGTATCAATTATATATAATTTTTACAGACTTGTGGTCCAAGCATCATCATATGTATTATTGCAGAGGGCACTCTTCTTACTCACATGTTCATTTACATAAAAAAGCTGAAATCCATGTAAATAAAAATATGAAAAAAAACTTAAGCTGCTGACACATACAAGAAAGAAAAATGCATACACACATGCTTAAAAGTGATCTCTAAAAATCAAGAAACATCACGAAGCTCAGTTTATCATATTTTCAGACTGCAGTTACAGATGAAATTACAGAAATTTTCTGGTTTTTTTTAAGATCCTGGAAACCATTTTTCTAGGATGAAGTAGCATCCATATAGTCTGAAACAACCTGAAGGAAATGTGTTAATATGACATGCAGAGAGCAAATTACCCACGATGTCCAGCTGAACATGTATATGCTGGACTTTCTTTTGGGATTTTTTTTGTGTTTATCTACTAATAAAAAAATACATTGAATCTTATTATCTTAGTATTTTGTTTATTTTATTATTATTTTTGCTCTACTGCAAATACAAAAATATGGTCCTATGTTTTCATTTCTGATGTAATACTGGCCCAAAGTTCTTACCACGAATTCATCTGTCATTGTTCATCTTAAAAATATTTAAGTAAATGAGATATAAGGTTTAAGGACCTTAATCTGGTAGCGAAACCATGACAACAACATTGCTGAACGTTTTAAACCATTGATATGGATGGGGGGAGAAGAACAACTAAGGCCTTGAAAATACAACGAAATAACTCAAGTTCTCTTTAAATGATACAACTTAGCTCTTTATTCCCTGTAAAGAGGGTTATTTATTTTTAATATGCCTGTGTGTCCTTTAGACTAGATTGAAATTGTACTAGGGTGGTGGGAGAAAATGAATAAACACTGACACAGGGTGAATTACTGGTAAAACTGCATCTACCATGTGATTCAGTGTTTTTTAAAATAAAAGACACACTAAAAGGGAAAAGTACAAATAGCAAAGACTGAAAACTCTCGTGGTTGTAACTACTGCATCCCTTGTGATGGAAAACGTACAGATGGCCCCAACTGTATGAACCACATTTTGTAGAAGAAGAAACTAGTAGATGGTTTAAAGAAAGAAGGTGTTCCTGGTCGGTGAACACCTCGGGTGGCAGGAGGCACCAAGAGGAAAGAAGGGTGTGGGGAAGAGTGGGGCTGCTGGGAAGGGAGCTTTGCTTTGCTCAGTGCCCAGGGCACCCATGGGTCTGTGTGAATGGCTAGATCACCTGGGTGGATCCGCTGAAAAGATGAACTGGTTGTTCAAATGATTCTCCCTGAGTTAATCAAGAATGTGAATGTCTGGCTGAGCTAGGCAGATAGGTATGGGGGACACAAAACTTTGGGCTCTAGGGTGGAACTTCAGCGCATTGAGGTGGTTAAACCCAGATACGCTACCCTTCGACTGCACCCAAAAATATTGAAGGCAAACACCCTCTAGATGGCATGCCTGGGGATCACCATTGTGTTTGGCAAAAATGCTTAGCAAAATGATCAATGAGGTGGCCACTGCATGGACTACCCACTGCTGCACTGGGAGAACTGGTGGCCAGGGCCTTTCTCCAGCAGCAGGACCCTAGCTCCTGTATCCCATGAGCAGCAGCAGAGACAAAACACTGCGTGCAAAGCCACTGAGACTGGCAGGGCAGTGGCTTGGCCCCCTCCTTTATTTCAACAAGTTGTGATGTGAGAATGGCCTGTGAGAAAAGCTCTGCCAAAACAAATTGTAGACTGATGCCATTTTTCTCAAACAATGGTATAGCACACGTCAAAGGACAACGCTTTGATAATCTGTTCAGGAAACTTGGCAAAGAGATTACCGTGTAGTATTCCCTCAAAGCGAGGACCAGAAGGCTGGAAATACATTGTTATAGAAGTAGAAATTGTCAGGGTAGAGGGAGTGTGTACCCCAAACAAGCTGCATTGCAGGTTTAAAATCAATGGTTTGTTACTTGTCCTGGGAAATCCAGTTTTATAACAGAACACACGAAGAACAAAGAAGTGCAAACAGTGTGCTTCAATGTACAAAAGACTTTCCCACCTCAAAGTAATAGGACAGTAAAACAGTGGCATGGACTACTAAAATAATAGCTACAAAAGAGTGAATCTGTTAATACCTCCAGGAGGGAATCCCACTTGTAGGAAGTTGTAAATTCACTAAATAAGTAATAATCCCTATGGTAAGTCCCATTCATAATGGGTTCATCTCAGTGGCTGCTCAGATTCCCATTAAAATAGAGATAAAACCCTATCAAAGTGCTGGAGCTGAGGTTGTGGTTAACTGGGGATTGATCTGGGCGACGATTTCATAAATGAAAAAGGGTAGAGGAGTAATTTAACAAAAACTGAGGCTTGGGTTATATCTAACACCTGGTCTTCTTCTCTTGAAGGAAAATGTGATGTTTCTGCAACATTAAGGGTTGGAACATATAGCTGAAACCTGTTTCTAGCAGGTTCTGTACTTGCAGTAGGATTTCAGCATGTTACTGCATCACTCTGTTAAATCAAATTCCCATGTAATGTCAAGTGACTTCGAAGAAGTAACGAAGGTATTAAACATTAAAGCCTCTATGTGTGGAATATCTAAAAGACTCCAGGCAGAAAGTCACTGATTCTGATATGAGGTAGGAAAGACAAAGGTTACCTAGAGATTGTTACAGTATTATACACTCCATTTTCAGATAAAGAAAAAACTGAAGAGGGCAATGACCTGTTCTAGATATCCTTTCAAGATGATGATGATGAAGCGCAACCAATGTCATGGTAGATTCCAAGGTGTTAGAAAAGAGCGTAGATAGAAGACAAGATGATAAATCCTTCTTCAAGATTGTTTTACCCGGTATCAGTGCCAAATTATGATGTCTCATTGGGTCTTTAATTACCCTCTGAAATGGAGTGATGGTGGAATTGTCTTCCTCTCATTACTCATACACCACAGGAGACCAGGACTCATCTTGCTTACCAGACAAGAGCTCTGTGTGGGATTTACATTCCAGCAGATTTTTTCAGTCTTTCCTTTCTAATTAGCCTTTCCTAGCTCTTCAAGAAAATTTTGTATAATATGCCAAATTTAGCTCTTATTATTTTGAACAACTTGTTCAAAAGACAGCATGTTGGAAAAATAATAAATATGTTCTCAACCATATGATAGGTGAGAGATAATAACTGTCTTGGAAACAAAAAGTAGATACCTCTTAAATGTACTCATAGACTGATGGTCTTTATGGCATCTATGTGTGTCTGACAAGACTCAATTATATTTGTCAATGAAAACATGGAAGGAAATTTCCTTTTAATTCCTCTCTTTATTATTATAAATGTCATTAGTGGTAACTGCCTTTTTGTTTCAGCATGAAAATACAGAGGATGTTTCATTCATCTTACTGATTAGCACTGCTAATGAAGAAGCTGCCCTGAATATGAAGTTGCCCTTTCATAAAAAAAGGAGAGGATATTTGTCAACCATTATACGAAACATCTCTAAAACATCCCCTACTGTGTGTTTTACTTTTTTTCTTTGAGGAATATAAATACAGATTTTAGTAGGAGAACCCATGCATCTAATGGTGTGGGAAGCAGGGATCCATACTGACAGAAGCCCTGCTGGAAAACTGAAATTTAGAATTCTCTTAAAAGATTCAATGCAAAGGTTTTATCATCCCCTCACATAACCTTCTGGGATTCCTTCCCTCTTCACATGATCTTCTGCATAATAGATTTCTACAGGAAAATGGAAGAGTGCAAAAGGCTACAGTAGTTATCGAGTTACTTTAGCAGTGCTGGGGAGAAGCAAGTGTTTACCTTGTTTAACACTGACTTGTAAGGATTTCGTTTATAAAGATCGCAAGGTTGAGAAATATCAACTATTAGAACAACTAGAACAACTGCAGAATCTTCTGTCAATGTTTCTTTCCTTACAGACATAAATAACACTTAATTTAAAATTTTTTTCAAAATTTTTCAAGTTAATTCATTCAAACATTGTGTAACTCACTCACTGTTTTAATTGCTAAATTATTGGATTTCTACAACCCATGTAAAATCAGAGAAGAAAATCAACACTGTAGTGGCAAGTCCACAGTCACATGTGAGACAAAGAACATAAGAGAGAGTCCTCAAAACGAACTATACTGTTTTGAAAAGTAATATACCCATCCTGTCATCCATCCCCAAATCAAATCACTTCAAATCAAATCACATTAAATTTCTACTTTAAATGGCACTAAGATAGCAGAGGGTTGATTTTTGACATGAAAATGGGAGTTATAAGCTCTCGTAGAATGATCTTTGAATGTCAAAATGTTTAGGTATTTTTAAGAAGATGGACCCTGAAAGCTTCTAAAAATAGTGAAATGAAGAAACCACATGGTAGCAAAACAAACAGCAGAGGTCATAGTGTATGGTCTATTCATTATTTCTATGTTTATGTCCAAAGATGGGGAGTTAGGAATTTCCTAAAGAAATTACATTGGCCTTTACAGAAAATATATGTTAAAATGTGTAATTTCATCATTTATTTATTTTTAATTCTTAGGAATTTAAATCTTATTTCCACCCCAAACTACTCAGTGATACCAAAGTTCTTCATTAATAGTCATAACAGGTATTTCTAGGTCAGTTTTTAACTCCTTAGGAAGCAGTACAGCTTAAGAGCAACTAGAATAAGCTGTTCTTAAACTGACAGTATAGCTCTCAATGATATCCACACATACTGAAAAGAAAAACTGCTGTCAAATCAGTTTCAACACACATTTGCCATAAGGTTGAGCCTATTACATAGTCAGTGCACTCATTGGAAGAGGTTATGGTTTTGTCTCAGAGAATTGTGCAGTGTTCAGTATTTTATGAGTTTTTTGCCCCTCATCAGCGAATTATTTATTTGAATTAATAGATGTAAAAGCATTAAAGATAAACAGGATAGTATATTTAAAATATTACAGTAAGCTTAATTACAAAGAAAACCTACTCAACTAAAAAGTAAATTATATTCTGCTTATTTTTATTAGTGTAGTATGTTTTTTGTCTTTTTATATGCTCTGTCATTAGCCATAGGATGGAACTTAATTGTTAAACAGGTAATTACATCTCATCCCTCAAAGTAAAAATTCTTCATATATAACCCTATTATACTATTTATATTTATGCCTCTAAAAGTACAAAGAAAATATCAAATCTTTTCAATTACTTATATTCTTTTTCCTCTTTATCGTACTTCTTGTCATGCACTGCAGTCTTACCTATAAACATCCATATGTATGTGTGTGCACGCATGCATGCCTTGAAGGTAATTAAGCTATATTATTACCATTCTAGAGATCATAAAATGAAGCACAGAGATTCCTTAACCAAGATGCTCAAAACGTACTCAGATACCTAGCTCAGAAATAAGAGTTTAGTATTTCCAGTTCTTTGACAACCTACATCAAAGCAGGTCTACTTTACAACTAGTAGAAATCATCACTCAAACTGCCATATTTTCAAAAGTAAACATTAGAATTGTTTTTTGCAATCTCTCAGGACTCGAATCTGCCTTTTATCAAAATTGGAGCAGTGTTCTGACCATGGAAATTAACTGACGTAGCTTTTAAAGGTACTAACTCAGGTTTATCAGTCCTGTAATTCCACTGAACTCATGAATAACCTTTAACCTTTTCTCCTCTATTTTATATTTTCTCTTCCTTATCCAGCTTTCCCTGCAATCTAGCACTACTAGACTGAAAAGATCATTAAACATTAAAGGTATCAAAAATCTTTCATAGGTCTAATTCAGCAGGAGGTAGGAATGGATTGGTAAGAAAAAAACAAATCCTAGCTAAGCATTCGAGAAGGCGTAGCTGTACTTGACTTTTCCAGAGCATGGCATACACATCCAAGGGTGCCTCTCTCCTGAATGACTGCAACTTTTCATGTTTTACTCCCCTGTCTTCTAGTCCCAGTTAAGTTTCACAAGTTCAACGTCCTGAAAGTTAAATCCCCAGAGGGACTTCTCACAGTACATCTAACGTGTACAGACAAGCTTGAATTCATCACAGGGCACAGCAGCAACATGTCCCGAAGGAAAAGGAAAGATGGCACAATGCAGTCAGCTAAGTGTAGGAATCACTCTGGAGATGTAATCATAGTTGTGCCTACATATATAAATCTATATATATGGATACATATATATATTTATCTCATTCACAATTTTAGCTATACATTCTTTTTCAACCGATTTGCATTACTGTCCTAATTCAAGTGCTAAATACTCTGAATTTAATTTCTATGATACATTGAATCTTGTTCACTATATACCGAATTAAGTTCCAAACACAT
>JAOXJM010000023.1:95771126-95784646 GCA_026413425.1 Tringa solitaria | reverse complement strand
GACACGCTCCAGCACTTCAGTGTCCTTCCTGTAGTGAGGGGCCCAAAACTGAACATAGTACTCAAGGTGAGGCCTCACCAGTGCTGAGTACAGAGGCACCATGACTTCCTGCCACTAATATACCGGTAATTAGAGGTAACAGGAACTTTGAGGAATTACTCAAAAGAAAAGTTAAAGTGCTGGGATCCATTGCTTCCTCTTTACAAGTCATCCTTAATTAAACAACAAAGGCTATTTAATTAAAGCTTTGATGATCTGCACTGTCAATCTTTAACACAGCTTTTACCCTTGATGTTTGCTACTTCAGATTTTACAAAGTTGACTGGCCAGCTTCTTTTCCTTTCAAAGTAAAATGGATGAAGGAAGCTGTAGAGAAATCATGCAAAAGATCTGGCTCTCTTTTGTAATGAAGAGCAACTCTGTCCTGGATTTCTACATCAAAATAGTCATCTTAAGCTTCACTCAGAAATCAGCTGGAGAACACAGAGAATGGGAATAATGTGATTTTTATAAAACTTCTACTTAATTAACAAATTCACAACTCTTATGTATTTTTGTTAAAGTACAGCAACTCAGTAGACCAGAACATGTTAAGCAAGGCTTGCAAGGCTTGAGAAAAGGGATGTTATTTTATAGTTGCAAGTATGTTTTGCAAATACCCTGAGCAGATCCTCCTTGATGTCTATATTCTCCATACGTTCACTGGGACAGGACCTGGACACTGCTCTGTGGGAGCTCTGTCAGCTAAACGGGAAATGACAGCAGCAAACACACTGCCTCTTTGGCAGGTAATGCTCATGCTTTTGATGACCAGGGAGATGCCACAGTACTTCTCGGTCAAGTGAGCAGACCCATACAGGCAACCACAAAAAAACCCAAGACAACAGCCAGGTAACTCTGCTGTTCTCTGAACCCCTGGACTATGACTGGCAGCTCAGCCTCCAGGAGAAAAAGCCAGCTTTCAGGTACAACTTGATTAAAATCTAACCCGTTCTTCAACTTACATGATTTAAGAAGATTTCATTGCAACCAAGCTGTTTTAGCATTACAGTACGCTGTGCTATTTTCCTTGTATACTAATCCATCGTACAGCTTAGTGTGATAATTATGTGTGTTCCCAACGTATGACAAGTTTAAAAGTGGAATTAACAGTGCTGCTAGTTCAGCAAAACAGTACATGGGGAAAAAAAGCATTAAAAGTGTTTCCTTTACTTCTTAACTCATGATCAATATACATTTTATGCTTTCATTTACCAAAGCACTGTAAAAGTGAATTACCATTGATATTAATCATAAATTGCTTTCCCCAATAATGACATACTATATCCTACATGATAAAGAAAAAGATTCATGACAAGAAAAAAGTCATCTAGGAACTAAAGCAAATTGTTTCATAGAAAACTGTAATATCACATACAAAACATTATCAGCTGCAAAATTAACTACCTAATTTAAAGTCTCAGTCAAGAAACAGATTCATTTTTCTATGACTGTGCAAAAGAGAAATGAGTCTACATGAATCATTAAAACACAGTATGATATAGTATTGCTTGGTTCTAGTTGATATTCACCATAAATCAATAGTAGTAATCTTGTTCAATACAATGAATACGATATTTCAATGTAGGATACACAGGATATTTTATGCAAGTGTTCTAAATGAAACAGATCTGTTTCCTTTGCATTCTGCCGAATCCCAGGAAAGATAGATAACTGAGATCAATAAAGCAAGATTAACTCTATTCAATACCAAGAAATTTTCAATACCACTGTCCAGAAGATTAATATCTGGAGATTATACCAGCAGTATGACAAAGCCAAAGTACCAGATGCCCAAGTTCTAAATAAGGACAACAGTGTGCTTTCTGCATTACTGCTTCTGCTATTATTGACCTTTCTGAATGACAAACTTACACAGATTCATTTATTTTCATTAATATGCGAACTTACAAAGCATCTATTAACACGTGTATCTGTGTGAATTGCTCAGTACCTTTTTAGTCACTCACAATTTTGCATTCTGTACCATTCAAAAAGTCTGTCCACTTCACTACCCATTTTCAAAAGCAATTCCTCATATTTTGTATATATAACATAAAAGCTATATTTATCTAGCAACTGTACAAAGCAGACAGCAAACATATTTGCACGTTTTTCTATGACTAAACTAGCTGCTAAGTTTTGTCTTAATAAAAAATGTTTTGTCAATTCACGTGCTCCACCTTAAGAAAAGGTTGTTTATTTAAAGAATATAAAACTGGAAAAATGCATCCTTAGTCATCATGAAATTACTTTCTTTTTTCAACTGAACTGGAAATGTTACAAAAGCGTATATGAAAACGAAAGAGATAAAATGGGAATTAGCCGCTTTATCAATAAAATTCTTATCTGGTTTACAAGCTACTAAAACATTTTCACTTGAAATAATACTTCAGTTTGTATCGATGCCTTTGGTTTCTTGCACCTAATTCTACCTATGTACCAAAGATACAGAAAGTAGATGATTTTTCTTCTTTTTATCTATATTTTTACTTTCTCTAGCAAAAAAAAATAATTAATAGGTGCACTTATTTTTTATATTAGTGTCTAAATAATTATATAGATACTGCCTATCTTTGAAATTTGATTGCCTTAGTGTTCTGTGTTAACACGTAATAGAAAAATCTTTAGTCAATAAGTATTTGATTAGAATTGAGCAAAGAGTGTATAAACGATTTTAGTAAAACACTCTTAGGCACTCAAAGGATATTGAAATACTTTACAAAAAGCCATTTTTCAGAAACCCCCCTCCACAGGATGTTTCATATGGTGTTCTATGCAATCTGTATAAAAGTTAAGAAAATTTAATTCTAAATTCTGCACGTGAACATATTTTAGTCATGTTATTAAGTCCTACTGAAGGGAGTTCAGATAAATAATGTTTAATATTATAAGAATAGCAAGACCTGGTTTAGAGGGAACATGGCAATTTTATTGAAGTATTATGTGAGCATCCTGTCACCTTAGAACTACCCTAAAACTACAAAAACTTACCTAACCTACCTGGTACTTTCCTGGGGATTTCCAGACAGTCTGTTATCTCTTTGGAGCAAGCAAAACTAGAGCACAGATTTCAGTGTTTTCTGTTAAAATACTGTGTGTAGTTTTCTGTTAAAATCCTAATGATGCCTTCTTGCAAAGATAAAATAATTATAGTATTTACTGAATAAACAGTATGTAAAATACTAGTCACCCTGTCTTATTACATATCTCGAGTAATAAGAAGAACTACTGTTCTGTGAAACTACCCTCCCCCTTCTGTTTTCCTTACAAGACTAACACCATAATTTTTTCAGTCACTGCACCGCAAAAGTGGTTTCACATTGAGTGTTGAAGACTAAGCTTTTTCTCCCAGCATAAAGGAGGATATGACAGTTTACAGGTTTGACCTTAAAGAGGGCAAGGGGAAGCAGAAAAGCCAAGGGGAGCAGTTTTACATGCACATCTCCATCCAGATGCAGGTTGTTGATGAGAAGATGAGGGGAATGTATGACCCTTTGCTTACTCAAATTCTGCTTCAACCTCTAGCTTTATCCACCCCCTGTTCCAGAAAGACCTAAAATTTCCCAGAAAACAGCTACAGAAAATTAAGTACCTACTTGGAAATTCCTGTCATTTCATGTCTAATATTTGTCTACGTAAACAATTAATTAAATAATTATGTAAAGAGAAAAATGGGATTAGGTAACAATGCATGTGTCTGCTGTGGTCAGTATAATCGCTAATGCATATATTAAACAGTAAAATGATATTTGAATGAATTGACAGAACCTGTTTAAACTTTTTCCCAGAGAAAGAACATTCACATACTGTTTCAGGAAAGCATCTCTGGTGGATACTGCATAAATACAACCATAGTTTCTAAAAAGACAAATTTAGATGAGCTTTTCTGGGCTAAAGAAATCTACTTCATTTATGGAGGTCTACAACGACAGCTAGGTGGCATATTAGGTGACCACAAATATTCTGATGAAATATTTCAGAGACAGAAATCACATTTAAAATCTGTGGCTCAATCCACTTGTACAAAAGCTGCCATATCAACATGACCAGACTGACCGTCATGATGACAACTGTGTAGTTTACAGTTTTCTGTAGGAAAGGAGTACAGTCTGATTATCGAATGTGATTGAAGATACTTGTTATATTTCTAATGTAAAAGCTGTCTAGTACTATGTTTGAACATAATTTTATTAAATACTTTGCATATTCAAGAGTAGCATTGAGAAATGCAGCAGATTTACATTCTCAACTGCTTATCCTTTCACTTAACAGTACTTGATATAATTTTTATCTTCTTCAAGGAGGATGAGTGTTGCCCTTGAGTAATATTCACATCTACACTACAATCCATTAAATTTACAGTAGCAGAAAAGAGTAAATATATGCTTTAGTAACAAATTTTATGTTCTGTTTGTTTGAAAATGAAAAGAAAACAGATTAAAATATTATTGAATTAGATGAACATCAAGATCATTTTCAGGGTTGGTTTGCTTTTTTTTTCTGAAGGTAGCTGATATTTCATCTGCTATTTAAACTTGCTGGAGACTTAAGGCATAATAGTCAAATATGGGGCCATATATCACAAAGCTTATTTAATATTCAAGTTCCCAACTGTCAAAAAAATATCTCCAAAAAGAGGTAATGAATTAAGAATTGTTATTTGTTTCGCTTAATGTGGTTTTTGTTACCTTGTTTTTGAGCAACTAAGCATTTATTTTCCTGCATATATGAGGAATTGCATTTTTCTGTTTTAAAAAAATAGAACTAGTAAGATCTGATTCATAGAGTGAAGGCTTTAAGAAAAATACTATGTATCACTCAACTCACAGCCAACCATAAGATCTGGAGCACTATATCTATAATAGGATTCAAAACATATTCTAATCACAGAGAAAATAATCACCCACTGGTATTCAGCTCTTGCCATCAGAAAGAATGCTTTCACAAGAATAGGTTGTACTGAGCCAATTATATCATACAGCATACTTGGCTCAGTTTCATATAGATTTTCACATTAAAATAAGCACTAGTTGCAGTGTCTTGATATATGCAGTCATTTGGTACTTCTTCATAGTACGTGCCACAGATTATCAAGCATCACGTAGGCCTTTTGATTTGCTCAAGAAGCTGACTTATAGCAAATGACCATAAAAGTAAGAGAGAGAAGTCAGTAATACCTTTATCTCAATGTGAAACATGAAAGGTCATGAAATATATATTGTCTTGCAAACCAAGAGAATCTCTCTGAACTTGATTTCCAAGATGCAAGATGTCCTATGCTGCTTGCTAAATTGATGACTAGGAAAAGACAGAATCTATTTAAAATTCATGTCCTGCACAGTCAATCAAGTCATAAGCAATACCTTCCTTTTTTAGGCAGAAAAGGGAATTTTAAGGGCATGTCTGAAGTGTGAATTTCATTTTTTCTTGTCTTAGATATCTGTACAGGCTCCAGAACTGAACTATGCAGTACAAAACATATGCGTACATATGAACATTCATCTGTCTTATGTGTTACAAATCTGATTCTCTGAGAGACTGAATAAATGGATTCCTTTTCAGCATCTCATTTTCCTTTCTAGCTTGGTTTATATCAGATACTAAATGCTCATTCACTTGTATTAAAGCTCATATTTATTAGGCAGTAATATTAATATTTTTTTAAAATTATCAGTGTATCATGAAGTCTGAAGTGTTTTGAAAAAAACTTTCTGAAAGGATCACATGTCTCTCTAACAATAAAAAAAGGAATACATGCCTGTTGAATGAAATAGTTTTAACAAAATATAAGTCGGGTGGTGTTTGGCAGACAGAGTTACAAACAATAAAGAAACCTGAACTATAGCTATTCTGTTCCCTTTTCTCAGGTTTCTTTAATCAAATATATGTAGCTTCCATCAGTTAACAACTCTCTGTGCTGAACTGGTCACTTTTCAGTACACTTGGAACTGGATGCCTTTCCCCAATCTTTCAAAGAACTAAAGTTTATCATTCTAGTTGTGAACCACATCACACAGCTCTTGAAGTCTCATCGTTGTGTTTGATTTTTCATTTCTCCATATGTTTCTGAAAGCAAAAAGGCATGCCAATTCTCAAGCTCATTCTAAAGGCACTGTCATTTGAAGCACAATCCTTGAGTAGGTAGGATGATAACCTGTCCCTTTTACATAACTCACACACTTCTTGTAGCACTTCATGCTCATCTTATATAGAAGTGCTTGTATACCTGTGAATGCATATACATATTCAAACAAATACATAAAGGTCTACTGCACATACACTTACAGTTAATGGCAATTATAAAGTTATCCAATTCCAAATGTGATATTCAGCCAGATTTGTTTAGCCTTTACTTAGAAGTTATATTTCATTCTGTGATTACAAGGAGAATGTAATCACTGCATCAATGTCATTGGAAACAGAAGAAACATAGACTATAGTGAAGAATTTGCTAAAAAAATTTAAAAAACTTTGATAAACTCATTTAAATAATTTTTTTTTAGAAGATATAGTGATGAAACTAGCATTTTAACTAGCAAATCAATGCTGGTTATAGCTAAAAGATTGTAACTTCACAGAAATTAGAATAAAATCTGGTTTTAATGGAAGAAAATCAGCCCACCATAGATTTGGCTGTTCATTCCTTTGTTGCCACCAAAGTACAGGTTAAATATCATACTTTAATCCAATAATGATTTAAATAGAGTATGACTTTTAAAAAGCAAGCCAATAGATATTTAAAGGGAGACCCTCTAGAAATGTGTGTTTAATTAAAGTGGGATAAATAGTTAAATCTGCTGCCTTAATATCTATTTTTTGAAAGCTTCACCTGTTAAGTACTATTCAATATCCATGCATTAGTTTATTTTGCACTCCTTATGAAAAACACAGTGGGAATAGGACGGGTTTATGAAAGAAACAATCAGTAACCTACAATTTTTCTTAAATCATGTTTGAAGAGCTATTTTACTGTAACTACTTTACATCAGCTAAGTCTCTCCATATGTCCTAGTTTAATTCCAGCTGGCAACTAGGACCGTGTAGCTGCTCGCTCACTCCCCCTGCTTGGGATGAATCAGAAGAATAAAAGTGAGAGAACTTGTGGGTTGAGGTAAAGACAATTTAATAGATAAACCAAAAGCTGCATAAGCAGGCAAAGGGAAACAAAGAATTCAGTCACTACTTCCCATCGACGGGAAGGTGTTCAGTCCCCTCCAGGAAAGCAGGTCTTCATCACATGTAATGGTTTCTTGGGAAGATAAATGCCATCTGAACATCCTTCCTTTCCTTCTTCTTCCCCCAGCTTTATATGCCGAGCTGGCAGATGTCACACGGTATGGAATATTCCTTTGGTCAACTGGGGTCAGCTGTCCCAGCTTTGTCCCCTCCTAACTCCTTGTTCAACCCCAGCCTACTCACTGGGCAGCAGTGTGAGGAGCAGAAAAGGCCTTGACTGTGCCAGCACTAGGAGTAGCTAAAACATCCCTGTGCTATCAACACTGTTTTCATCACAAATCCAATACATAGCCCCATACTGGCTATTATGAAGAAAATTGACTCTACCTACCCCAGCAGAAACCAGCACACCTTCTCTATGGAGTGTCTGTTTATGTAATGGAGTCCAAGGGGATGGGAGCGTTGCTCTAGCACACTCCCTCCTCCTCCTGGAAGGAACACTCTTCACAGACCTGAAATAGCTGTGTCAACACCATTACAGGCTTCTGAGGAGATTTAGTCCAGACTAACTCTTATCCTAGTTTGGTGAACCAATACTTACAACCAGTTGAACCGCATTTTAATCTGCTTAGCATCTGAAAATAGTTTGCATGCTTTAGGACTGCCCCAAAAGGCAAAGAAAAGCTCTGGATGTGTGGGCAATAGGGAGAACCACCTCAGAAGTATGCTCCTGATCCAAACTAAAATGTTCACATGCATATTAAGTACCTTTTTCAAAGCAAAGTGTTATTTAATCATAATAGAGCATAGAAGATAAAAATAGCTGAACTAATATATTTTTAAAACACCAGATTTCTTTTTCTACTGTGGGCCACCCGAGCCCAACAAAACTGGCTAGTGGACCGCACTGAAAAGAGGTTTGAGATTTTCAATACATTTCAGATTGATATGCTTTACCTTTACAGACTATTTAACAGAGGTTAACAGCAGTCTTTCTACTGTCTGCATTCTACAAAGCTATTCACAAGTTCTCTTGAAACTACGTGCTTTTTAATCAACTGCAATTAGTCACATAATGAAGTTAATTTAATAAGTCTGTAGCACCTCTCAAAGTATATAAGCGTCCTTACAAGTGTGGTTCAGATCCTTCAGTAATGGGGAGAATATCCAAAATCATCCACTTAAATTTTTCTATTTGAGTATTTCAGATCTTTTAAATTCAAATAATGGAAATATAAAACCAGTTCAAAAATATTCTACCTCATCATACCATTTTCAAGGAACCTGCGTATGTTTTCAGCTTCTGTTGGAAAGAAAAAGAATGATAAATTCATGAGTAGAACATCATCTGTTCTTCATCCATATGATACCACTTTTCACACACTTGCCCTTTAAATGGCTGGGTAGAAATAGAATTATTTAACTAGAAGAAGAACAGAAGTCCTCATGAAGAACTAAAAAGACTGGTATTCCTTGTTGTTCACCTTTGAAAAAATACATGATAATTTTGTATTTAAAAATGAAAGTGAAAAGGGCAAAATATGCCCATTAAAGTTTCATGCCGTAATTTTCCTACACTAGAAGTGTTCAGGGATGAGATGTCATACTGATTCCATCAAGTGATTTACACTGTGGCACAGTGAACTACTTGGGCACAGAAATGCTAAGTAGGACCCATATGGTACACAGGACATGTACTGATTCTCTCATATAAATTAATTTCATCTCATTGAAAGATTGGATGAAGTCTGCAGTTTAGATGCTTAAAAGCAAGACAACAAGATGTTTCCACACTGACTCATGCATCTTACTAGAGAGTACCCTGACAACATGGACTGCCCCAGTTCCCTCTGCCAAATGTTATGCCTTGGATTATAGAAATATTGTCTTTAGGCTTTTTGGAGTGGGTAGGTCACGTCTATGTGGCATTTCAGCTTGAATACTCCATAGCATAACAGCTGTCCCATACTGCTTAACATCCCCCAAAACACAAGCCCCTATGAAATCATCCTTCAGCTTATCTGCATGTCACACTTCACTGTCACAGAGGCAAGTAATTAGTCCTGCTTTCTTTCCATGGGCTTCTACCCTTCAAATTCTTTAATGAAAAGGAGTAGAAAACCCTTTCTGTCTCTCTAGTTGGCCCAGCTGGCAGGACAAACCAGAAACTCCTCCATAATCCTCCATAGATCCCCAGCAGTGCTATCTCAAGATCTGGCCTGGCTGATACTAGAGAAGTTCTCTAAGCTTGCCAAAGATCTGGTAATCAGAGGTACCTACAGAAGTGAAGACAGTAAACATATACACTCTCATTGGTACCTAAAGATGCCCGATACACTCCAGAGTTGTCCAGGTCTGACCTCAGGAGACATGTGCAGTCTAAGGTCAAATCTGTGTATCTGGATGAGTTGGACATACTCATTCTTTATCTCCCTGGGACAAAGCTCTTATCAGAATGCTATACAGCTCTTCTGTACACCAAGAACACAAGGGCCCTATTGCCTTTGTGAGTGAGCAATCTCTTCTCAGTAGAGCACAACCTGGGCTGCAGACATAAAGGTTTGAACGAGAAAGAGGAGTCACAGGGCAAGGACTAACGGGGTTGACTCTTGCATGAGAAATCTTCCCTGGCATGTCTTAATAGTATACTTTGACCAAATAATCATTGCTTTTCCTACTGAGAAGATTTCTTGAAATATTTTTTGAAGCTGTATTTATATTACTTTTGAAGAGTTACCCATATCCTTTGCAGAATGCTGCATTTATAGTGATGTTTCTGAATTATTTGTTTTAGAACAGAAAATAAACAGCTTAACTGATTGTTAAGAGTTCCCAAGTACGTTTTTTTTGAAGTGAGAAGGCCAGATTCTGCTCTCACCTCTATTTTCACTCATCCAGATTTGTACCTAGCTTGTTAAAGAAATTGCTTTAGCAATTTGATAAAAAAAACCCTGAACTTAACAGTTTAGCACAGGTACAAAATTCAGATACAGGTGATAATTCAGGACACAAAATTCTCAGAAACTCAAACGATACTGTCACTTTCTAGCTAAGAAATGCATGGGAAATGTATTATTTCAATAACAGTCCTCTCTTACAGTAGTCCTGTCTGTATCACAAAAACCATAAAAAAAGTTGCAAAGTCCAAGCCTTTTGGTGTTATTTGTTTAGATCAGTATGAAGGCAATCAGAATCTAGCTATTTCACTGTGAAGTGAAAAATAACATTGAATTTCAAAGTACTTTATTAGCTTATGTGATTCTGGTCTGTAAAATATGCTAAATTAACCTCCAGAGTATAAATTCTCTTCTAACAAGCAGCTTTATATATTAAGAAGAGAGCACTAAAATAAATATTATTATAGGAAACTCTAAGCCTTTCAATGTATATCAGTGTATAACCAGCCAGAAGAAAAGCACCATCAAGGTGACTTAAATCTTCTATATTGACAGTACATTTTTAATACCATTAGGATTTATTCATAGTATTTATAGAGGATAACATCATTCCTAAGATCTAAAAAAAGCTTTAAGAATTTCTCGGGCCAATAGAAATTATGCTTCGTCTGTTTGACTTAGTCATAACTACGGCAGTCTTTCCATACCAAAAATTGAATCAGACAATAAGCTTTTGGAAAAATTAGTACAAAATTCAAAATTTATCACAAAAACATAGTTGGATGTAATCAGGATTTCAGTGGCCAAATGAGCACACCAGTTACTGCTTACTGATGCAAGTAAACAGAAATATTAGTAAAGAGATAGTAAGTGGTTTGAGCATACAAGCAGGGGACACTCATGGCACGTAGGGAACTGTGGCAGTAAGTAATGTTCAGAACGCTCCGAGGTGCAATCCAGGAAGGTGACAAACCAGGCTGTTTTCCATGTGCTGTGGTCAGTGTGGACAGCACTTATCTGCTGACTGAGTCATGAACCAGGACTTCCTTTCTATTGACCATAAGTCTCAGCCTCCTCATTACAAAATCTAAGTGTCATCTGTCAATTTGAAGGAATAAACTCAACAAAGGACATTTGTGTCCCCACTCCCTTGAGTTCTAAAATATGGGAAATAAAAGTTCATCACTGATCTAATTATTTGAATGATGTTAAAAGATCTTTTAAGGGTTAACTCATACCTCTACACGTTCACTGAAGTTCTGCTAGTGCCTTACGTTCAGCTTTTTTACTAAATCCTGGCATTGCTCATTAGGTAATTTTTTCTTAGACCATTTCCTATAATTATCATTTTTTTATTATTTTTAATTGCAAAAAGTCCTTTAAAGAATTACACCACCATGAACATAAGGAAATTGCAATCGGTGAAAAAACCCCATGGCAAACTAAAATGTTCTGTAATACCTTGTAAGTTTCCATATAGATGCTTATGTATTCAGAAGTCATATATTTATTCTGTTAAAAAGGCAGCAAAGATAAACCACAGTACTGCAAATGCTGAGGGCACATGAGTATCACTCAGGTCACATAACTATTTCAAGTCCATTCTCTCAACAAAAAACTCTGTAATCCAAATGACCTCAACGCTTTCCAAATACAACTGCTTATATTCTGAAATTAATGCAGAGATGAGCTACTTTTAAGCTGTGCCATGTATTACCTGTTACATATTAAAAAGACCTTCAAAATCTGTCTTGTTATTGTACAGACTTATTCCAAGCTCCCTGGCATTCTGGTTTTTTGGTGGTTTTCAGTTGGTTGGTAGGTTTGTTGCTGTTGGTTTTTTTGTTTAGCTCGTGTTTTGCTTCATTTACCTTGCATTAGGACCATATCTTTTTGGAAGTCTTGAAGTTCCCTTCGCTAACATAGATGAATTAATAAAAAAAAATAAATTAAAAAAACAAATCGAACTTTAAAGCTATGTATGGTCAAAAAAATGGAGCTCTAACTTCAAATACATTAATCATTAAAATAGTGAAGCATTAGAAATGAACCTTGAGATAGTGCAGTGTTAGACACATTAAAAACATTCTCTGTTTCTTTAATTTAGTACACCAAAGCACATAGCACCTATTTATGTTGTTACTCAACATATCTTAAAATATTTATGACCATTATTTAGAAAGTAAGATCATTAATAAATCAGCATTATATCTTCATTTATGTCTTTATCATCCAGCACAGTGCTAACACAAAAATAACAGAGAGAAATAATATGACACATTTTGAGAGAAAGGTCTCAAAATAGGCCTGTTGGTATTTTGAGCCAAAGATGCCACAAAAGAAAGTAAATAGCTGATAATGAAAAGTAGCAATGAATGAGGAGAAAGTGTTCAGAACACAGGAAGAAGGAAATGATATCTCTTTCTCCTTCTCTCCTGCAGAATATTCCTGTTTTAAATGATTTGGAACATTTTGTCTTCTGCTGCTTAATAAATCTGTCCTGAGGAAATGAATATAGACTTTAATACGAACTGTGCATTATATTTGGACTCTCTGGGAAGTAAATATGTTTAATAGAGGAATAATATTTTTAAGAAAAATCAGATGGAATACACTGGAAAATATCAACCTTTACATTTATGATTTTAGCAATGAAGTGACAACAGCACATGGCACTTAAAAAGCCTAAATCGAGCCCAAGTCAGAATCATTATCTGATCTATTTCAGTATCTGTTTACATTTACTTCCTGACTTTACTAAAAGTGTTAAATTGTACGGGGATTTTGCATCTGTCCATCATAAAGTGGGACCAAGGCTACGTTCTTCAGAGATCACTGAAGAGTCAATAGATATTAAGAATTATAAGAATTTCTGACCTTGACTAGATTCATTTCAGAAACTCCCTTTAACTTCTTTTAAAAGTGTCTGCTTTATTGTGAAATAAAAGTGGAGGTGAAAGGTTCTTATCACATTTCCAGTGCCTGGATCCATCCAGCCCTTCTTCTATTACTTCTTTTTTAACTTTTCTCAGTGAATTTAGTGTTCATTAAAGTACAAGACTAACAGCACTGACCGAGCTAAACAGAGTATCCAGGCTGTGCCAGTTTCTTACTCCAACTCTACTGAGTCACCCTTTTCTCTTGACCTACAAACTACCTTGTTATTCTACTCCTTGGCCTCTCTTGTGCAGACCCTGCCAATCATATCACGTTTGCAGTGGTTTTTATAAGCTGTTAAAAAAAATCAAGACAAAGGTGAGACTACCCAACTAATTTTTGCTGCTAGGTCTCCTGTGCAGAAAGAAAAATTTTTTTAATTGGCTCCGCACACTTGGGAAATGATAACGAGTTCCTGTGAATTTTTCATTCAAACTGCACGTATCTTCGATACAGCGTTCCTCCCTC
>JAOXJM010000023.1:95725802-95741990 GCA_026413425.1 Tringa solitaria | reverse complement strand
GGGTTGGACTAGATGATCTCCACAGGTCCCTTCCAACCCCATATCATTCTGTGATATTGTGTTCCAAAAGCCGCAGTATTTTATGAACATGACAAATTGCACATCTACTGGAGAAATAACGAGGAATAATGGTATAATATATGTATAATAAATAATATAACTTGCCCCTCTGTCTTTTCAAGATTTCATTACAAAGTTATGAGATTATAATTATTTTAATATGATCCTACTGTTACTGCTCATAATCTTCTGATGAAAAGATAATGAATGTCAGAAATTAAAAAATAAACATGTTTGATAAGTCTTATTCCCTACTGTTTTAAGTAGTAATTTCTATTTCTTTCTTCACCTGAAGAATTAAACTGCTTGCAACTGGTTACCGCATCTCTGTGTAGATAAATGTGATCACTTTCACTGTATTTCATGTGAAGAAAATAACAATAGGGAAGTGACATTTACAAAAACAACTTCATAGAAACAAGCATGCCAAGGTAATGAAAGATTTAACAAACCTCTACTAACCTTTTAGTATACACAAATTTCAGGTATAGGATAGACTTTTTTTTAAGAACAACACAGATTTATTGTTAATCAAGTCCTTGGTGCAGAATCTATAATACTATACTGAATTTAATTTGCTTATGAATTATATTCAATATTTCTTTCATAGATAGGTTGGAAAAAGACAGTAGGGATTACTGACCAGTAAGTGTCTGGGTAAGGGATATTTTGATCTATTGCTGGAAAAAACACTTATAAGGCCCCACTATCAGACAAAAAAGATTAGAGGTTATTTTCCATCTATGCTCACTTCCCAAAGAAGCATTAACAGTTGCAGTAAAACTTGTTACATACTTGTGTGTTGTACACGTAAGACTCCTGATTTGCCCACAATATTAAGGGAAAGGGAAAGGAGAAAAAGAGGTCGTTCCAGAACTCATTTGATTTGAGAAGCAAGGTTTGATGTTGTCTGTATTTAGATGAAAAAATAAAAATGAAAATGAAGCGCTGCAACCAGCAGTTACGTGAATTCAGCACGGACTTTCTCTGAGATAGGAATTTTATCAACAGTGGCTCTAGATGTAAAACTGAGATCTTGATATCAAATGGCAGGGTTCTGCCACAGAAAGGATCGTATATTAAATCCATGGGCCACAGGAATTGCAGTTCAGATAGTTGTGTTTCAGTGAGCTAGGAAATTATTCCCCTTTTTGACTTAAGCTGTTAGCAAACAACCCAGAGCCTTTGCTATTAACTTAATCAGGAGGAGAGACCAAATTATGAATCAGGTATCTACAATGCAAACCTATTCATTTATTAGAAGTCTCATTATCCCTATCCAAGGGCGATTTGAATGAACAAGCCAATTTCTGTATTTACATTCATAAAACAAAAAGGGGGAGGAAGAGGGGCATGTCTTGTTTCTTTTTTATTTGCCATACAGGTTATCTGTCTTTCATTTGCCTTGAATACAGAAAGTTTAGTCAAAATAATGCATTATTTTGAATTTCTAGACTACAAATGTTTTGTATGATTACTGAATAAGAGAAAAGACTGACGTATTTTACTAAAGTACTGTTTTTAGTTAATGGGTTCAAATGAGAACCAAGCCCTGTACCTACTTGTAAGTCACTTCAAATTGCTCTCTACTGAGAATGAGTACAGAGACCACTTCTGGAATGTAGGACAAAGTACTCCACTTTTCTGACCTTAGGATATAAACTATAAGGTAAAATTCTATCTTTAGGTCTCAAAGGTTTCTTTGGAAGTGCCTGATGTTATTGTGCCATTTATTTAAAATTTATGATTCTATCTTTATTGTTAGTATTCTCTTCTGGCATATTATCCTACAGTCCTGTTAAAATTGCAGCTATTTTTAATAATACCTCCTAGACTTGACTAAGTGCTCTTTAAAAAAAAAATAATAAAAAAAAAATCTATCGCAAATATTACTCGTCTGATATAACTTGGATGTCACTAACCTGCTTTTTCATTACCTGAAGACTGTTGGCTTCTTAATTGGAAAATATGACACTGCACACATTTTCCATCTTCTATTAATCTTGGAATTACAGAAATGTTAATTTCATAATTTATTACACCACCACTGATTATAATTTTTTCTTAACTACCTCTTACTGCAGAGCAATCTATTTCATCAATTTAATCATATTTATAATATAGCACAAATGCACCCTTATTAAGTTTTGATTAAGATTTGGCATTTTATGACCCCTAGGATGTATGTTACCTATTTTAGCATATTTTTAATAAGAATATGAGACAATATTGCTTCTCTCAAGCTTTTAAAATGAAAATAAATCTTTTGTACACATCTATATTGTGCCTATCCCACCCTGAGCACATCAGTGTTGTTTTGTGAATTTGCTATTCAGTATTTCACAAAATCAACATTAAAATGCACAATAGCTTTTAAGTGTCAGGCTTGAATAGTTTGAGTACAGCTTTAAATACTGGCAAATATTTTTGTTAGGCCTTTTTTATTTTTTTTTCCACGAGGGAAAAGCTCATTCAGAAAATACTACCTGGCACTTCCATTTGGCAAGCGAGATAGAGTTGACATGAGGGAACAGTATATACAAACAGCACAGTTTGCGTGTGGTTTTAGCCCAAAGAATCTGTACAGACTGAGGCTTTTGAGGCTGGTAATAAGTGGCCCCATTTCATCGGGGATCCACAACTACAACCAGCCCATAACTTTCAACAAAGCTGATTTAAAAACTAAATCTCTAAGTCACTAGAAAAGTGACTCAGTTTTAAGAAGGACTTAAGCACTGCAGCGGGTGAAAACACAAAAGTGAATTGTTCCAAATTTTGAAATACATTTATTTCTCTAAACAAAGCAAAACATTTTCATTATTTTGGCATCTACTGTTTGCTGTGTAATATACAGTAGAAAGATACTACTTTCAAAGTAATGAACTAGAAGAATTAAGAATAAGGTATTATTAAAATAGTTACTAATATAGTTGTAATTTGTTATGAAAAAGCAAATTATTTTTCACTAACAGCTTTATTTCAAATATGTTCTTAATTCATACAATTTTCACCATCAATTCTTATCAAGTTAGTAACTAATTCCTTTTGAAAATGCAAGCAGTTGAAAATCTGTCCCTAGACTTTAAAGAATTACATCACTTTTTCTTATTTTTTTTTTTTTTAAAACAAACAGAATTTCCTGAGAAGCCTATTCATTTTCATGGATCCTACCACAAACGGAAACAAAAGGCAAAATAGAAATCAATTTTTTAAAAATACATTGTTTCTATCTCCCATATTTAGGAGTTGTTTGAATTCTGGTAGGTTATGCCTAGTGAGCTTTCTAGCGAATTTGTGAACCATCTATTACTCTGCTGTTAAGCCCTTCCTATTCCTTCCTCCTCGCAAACAGAGGGTCTGTCTGTATCACACAAGGGTCTTTTAGAGCTGAGTATCCTTTGATCCAGTGTAAGAATGAATTTACTTTGGTTCTCACCAAACCAAAGTCCTTTTACTACTGGTATAAAAGCAGCAACCTATCCACGTTAACAAGCTTCTCTTCTATTTTCCAGTCTGCAGTTCTGCAGCACTAAGATTTTCAAGCAAAACTTCTGCTGTATTTTAAATGTAATTTCTGTAACAGCTATACGGAACTGCTAACATTTACAAAATTACACATTGAAAAAAATTAAGAATGGAATTTTAAATCGCTATTTAAAGAGTACAGAACATTTTAAAAGTCCTAGCCCTAAACCCAAAGCTATTATTATGGTCCTTTACCAAAGTATATCAGAAATAACGGCTAAAACATCAAGAGAAAAGATGAAAACTTTCTCAAAGGAGGGTGAGATGTTTAGGTATAAAATACAACTTGCCTGATGAATGATGGCAACCACTCAAATACTATCAGCCAAAATTTGACAGTGTGTTTTGGAGCAGAAAAAAAGATTAAACCTTTTAAAAACTTTTTAGAGTAATTTTTTTAAAGATTAAGAATAAACTATTTCACAGTTTGTATAATAATAGTAATATATGTACCAGATTGCAGTGAACGTGTTTTACACAGTATTGAAATAGTGTTAATTCTTCCTTGCAAGAACTGTATTTCTGTTGTACAAGGCTTTTATTTTTATAGTACAAATTCCCAAACACCTAGAAACCAAACCAACCCCTCTCCCCAAATTACTTTTTCCCTATTGTAACCCCAAAATGCTCTGTATTCTTCTAAGCCTGAAACTGGAACCATATGTGTGGAAAATTTTTCCATTGGTATCTGTGGGATCCTTCAGGGATTCAGAGATCAACCTGAGTAGATCTGATTGCCTTCGGGTAAATTTCTAGGGAATTAACTTCCCAGAAACTAAAACAACTCCTGCATTTCATTGGGTATCTTCCTCTAGCTATCTACAGTATTTTTGTGTTACCTGTAGTGAAGAGCATGGCTGGCAAGAAAGATCACACCAAGCATCTCCACTTTGACCTTCACACGCAGGTTTTGAGACAGTTACATACTGAAGATACAAGTAAAAACATATTATAGTCTACGATGTCTGATCTTCTTTCCTGCTTAATGTTTTTGTATGCAGGAAGGTCAAAACAATGTCATCTCTATTATACCATACAGTTTTTTTGTAGAATGTAGATAGGTTTGGCCATTTCTACCAACTTCAGGGAAACGTACTTTTAATCTTTTGCTTTCCAAAGTCTCTTTTTATTCATTATTATATTTTATGAAGTCCCATATATGAACTAATATTTACCTATTGTATTTGAGACACATCATTTAAAGTTGTACCACTAAAATCAGTGTTTTACTCGAGCAAGGAAAATCGAACCATAACATTTCAGTGATAAATCATCCCTTTTTAGGTATAGATGAACCTTCATTTCTTCAGTTAATTTGAATAAAATTTGTAATTGGGTTTCCTCAAGAGGTCAAGGGCGTCTCAAATATTGCAAAGTTTTGGTTTTGTTTTGGTTGTGGTTTTTTCCTTCTTTCTGATGGATGTACGTGTAATGCCTAGGTGTTGTTTAACACTGCAGAGTGCTTTTTTTGACTCTAGTATATCCACTGAACACTGACATGTTTATTATTAAGATCTATTATCACCTGAGAAATATTTTGGGATTTAAAACATCTCTCTATTTGTCGAATACAGAGAAGCTCATTCGTGCCTTTATCTCCCACAGAATAGACGGTCCTAATATTCTGCTCAGTGATCTGCCAGACAGACAGATTACTCAGCTTCACAACTGTATATCACAAAGAAACACAAGCGTACTTCCTCGATGATAGCGTCACTACAGAGCCTTCCCATAAAACAAAGAGAGGAATTTAATATTTTTTTTATGTTGGACTATAAAGGAAAAGCCTGGAGTAGCTAGGAATGTCAGTATATCTAGGAGTTGTCTTTTCAGTTCTACAAATGTGATTGAATCTCTCTACAACCAGACCAAATTCACACGACGAATTCATGGTGTTCATGAAGGAATGGCATTTTTTTTTCATACAGAACACTAGTAATATTTATTTTTTCCCAATGCAATTAACTTGATTCCTACTGAGCAATTTTTCATACTGATAACTGCCCTATTAAGCTAAACACAAGACTGCATTAAATGTAAAACATTGATTTGTGAATGTTTATTGTAAGTAGATTTTCATATAAAGTTGGGCCCAGTCCTCCTACCCTGGTCTCCTATTAGCTAATTACAGGTTCCTGACCATGTAATCTTTCTGAAATAAGGTTTGCTCACACGGAATTCTGTAGACTGTCATTGTGATTTAAATGTTTATAATAAGTGAATTATATCTTTCATAAATTCGTACTAATCTCTACTGACTCATTAACACATCCTGGATACCTGCTTCACAAAATTTCTCAAAACAAAAAGAGATTCCTCTAAGATACCAAAATTGGTAACAGTTTTATTTTTATTTTAATAATTTTTATTATTAATACTAAATAGTGATTAGTCAGCAAGGAATACTTTATTAATAATTTTAAGAATAATTTTGGAAAGCCAAACAGAATTACTCAAACTGAAGATTTTACTAAAGAATATGAAAAAAATTTCATGTGAGAATCTTTAAAATCAATAGTTTTAAAGATTCAAATTTTAAGTTAGTGTTATTTCCCCCCTTCAGTCTAGACACTGAATTGAAATAATGATCTCCTTACCTTCTGCTTACAACAGCAAAAGTAAAAAATCTTATGGTACAATCAGTGGTGAAACTTAAAGATACCCGTTTCTGGGGATCTTATGAGTGGTGCCAACAAAAACAAGACTCTGTTAACCGTTCTCTGATTCTTGTGATGAACAAGATTCAATAAAACCTTGTTACAGCTGTGTATATTGGTTCCTTGGCACTTTTCAAATCTATCAGAAATTTAATGCCTTTTGTTAAATACAGCAAAAAAGAGAGTAGGAGTACCAAACTTGAAAGAACTACATATAAGCATGATGGAACATACCTTTTACCTATAAATAACGGGCTTATTCAAATTGGTAAGAGCACCTATTGACAGTAGTGTACATCGCTTCCCATGAAATGCAGGCACAAAGCAAGCATCATTTCCATTTTCACCTTTTTCCTTGTTCTAAATGTGTTCGATACACTTTCTCTTTTTGTAGAAACATGATTATTTTTGGTGTGCGTGTGGCCCTGGTGCTGGGAAGAGCAGAAGGTACACTACAGCGGACTTCGGGGTGGGGTTGCGGGAGGAAGAGTTGACCATCAAATCTTCCTTTGCCTTAGAAATCATAAAGATTTTGGATTGAAAATGGCTATCTTCAGATTTTATTTGTAGACTCATTATATAAAATGAAGGATGCTCCTTGGCAGGCATATTGGTGACTTGAATATTACAAGGTTCCATCCATAGCAAAACCTCTTTTCTATGGCAGTCCTACACCCCCCAGCTGTGATGCCTCATGTAGAAAGGGGAGCACAGAGATTTCTGGGCTACATTGAAAAATATATTTTTCTATTCACTATGACTTTTTTACCTATCGTAATTGAAACAGGAAGAATAATATTAGAAAACTGAAACCAATAAGACCAGGAAGATGATGTATCTGAAAACTCAGCAGCATCCCTGTCTGCTGCAAAATCTTTTCACTGGAAAGAAATTAATAGGGAGGCTCACATTCTGAAGTAACTTAAATCCATTTGATAAGATGTTACAATGAAAGCAGCTTCAGTGAATGTCTGTATCTGTATATATCAATAAATAATAAGGTCCAATCTTGTAAAGCTGTAAGCATCTGTAAAATATCCTAAGTCAGATTCAATAAAGAATCTAAGCAGGTAAAATGGGATACAACTGGTTTAAATTAGACATACAGTCCTAAGATGAAACAAAGAAGTCCCTGCTGAGTTGCATGCCACACCACAGTGACTTCTAAAACTCCACAGGTGCAATAGCGACCTGTACAGTGCCTTAGTCCCATGCACAAACAATTTAGCTTTGACAGGATTCAGAAGCTTACTCCCAAGCCTAAGACACATAAATTAAGTTCTTAATGTCCTGAATCCTTTGAAAGGTTTGACCTCATAAATACTCTCCAACGTATGTGTGATAAATACATGAAGAGAATTAAACTTTTTTTTTTTCAAATAGCAGTACAATGTGGAAATGAAACTGCTTTTCTTTTGCCAAACATTCATGTTCTGATTTGATTAAAGTACTAATACACACAGTAACATATCAGGGTTCAGTTCTTTTTTCCATGTAATGAATAGAGAGCTTAATCACCTAGCTCACACTTCCAGATTCCACATCAGATGGTCAATATATAATATGCAAGTTAAGAAAGGGAGAGCTTCAGTGAAAGATGTCACTTTTTTTTCAGATTGCCTCAGCAAAACAGTATCTACACAATGTTGCAGGAATGCAACATCCCGTGCAATCTCTAAAGCACACACAATGCCAGATGCTTAAAGGTTTGGCAGTATAGGGCATATCAAAAGGAACAAGTCATTTTGAGTCAACGAGAATCCATGGCATTGACATGCTGCTTTCAATGATGTAAAATTTGTGAGCAAACATCACCTCCACAGCTGTCCATCCCTCTCCTGCCATTTCCAAATCCTTTCTTTTCCACAGTTCCCATAGCAACTTATACCAGTCATACCTTCAGTAATTCTGACCTCACATCGGAGAAACAAATTAAGCTTTCTCATTTTATCCTTCCTGATTGTTTCTAAGCCTTTGTTTACAGATTTTTGCATTCCTATGCAGCACTGTGCAGCACCCAGAGATTATCACTTCCAGTCTTTTTTGCGAGTCTTTTGAATCTCTCTGCATGGCAATTACTTGTTTCTTCCCCCACAAAGGTCTAATTACTGAAATGTTCTATATTTAGAAGAAATAATAGTTTGTCTTCCACTCTTCTGAATTGCTAGTGCGTTAAGTCAGGTACCTCGGAAGGGGATGACAATGTGAGCATGCAGAAGTACTGCTAGCATGCTAAGTGTGCAGCTGTTCAGAGCTAGTTAATAGGAAACAGTGATGTTATGAGCATCTTCATTCCTGCCTCTAAGACATCTTATCAGGAACTGCAGGGAGGTAACTCTACTCACTAAGTATTTACAGCCTGAAAACATTTCCTGAAATAAGAAAGGTACGCTTTTTAAATAATTCTTGTGAAATACAGTCCATCATGCTGGAAATCTTTTGATAAAAGCGTTTCATCCACAAAAAGGAACTAATCCATTATGGATTAGACGAACAATAGCAGAGGTAGTTTAGTAACTTCACTGAATATTTTTAACAAACCCAGATGCAAGTACTGCAACAGAAATCTTGTAAAATATTTATGAAAGCAATAGAAACTATCAATTTTTGACATCACATACTGTTTTTAATACTGAGTTAAAAACACTTTTAAAATTTTTCCCTTTCATTTTCTCAAATGTTGATCAGTCAGCCACTGTAAATTAGTCTTATTTCATTGATACCAATGAATCTTAAGGAACAACGGATGTTCTGCATATTTATGTTGCCAGATAACTGAGACATTGTTACCTCTAAATTACCACAACTGTATAACCAAGTGCCTTCTTTCTATACCATATTTAATTTTCACCTCTTCCTATTTTGTGCTATTTCTTTTCTTCTTCTTGGCGATAAGCATGGGGAAGGAAGAAAACACCACACTCTACACAGTACCAATTCAAGTTTCTCCTTCTCCCATTGAGAAGAGCGGGGTTTCCTGGCATACTGTCCTCCCCTCACTGCAGAAAGGACAGGTATGTGGTATCTCTCTGAACCCATCATGAATCCTCTGCTCTCAACAGGGGCTGACAAATTCTGTGCTCAAGAAGCTTTGAGACCACAGTGGTGCCAGGGGTTATTTAATAAAGGTTCTTGTTCTCTACAAGGGCCATCATGCCATTTGAAAGAGGGACATAAGGGTGGGAAAATATAACAGAAAATATGTACAAGTAGATATTTGCTGACCACGTAAAAATGTTAGTAGAGGCCAGGCCAGAAGAAAACAATTTTGGATGGCAAGAGAGTGTGAACCATACATTTGAGGCAAGTAGGGAAACGTAGGGCTTATATACCAGTTAAAGAAATTCTGAGAATGCCAGATTACCTTCCAGCAGAAAAGTGAGACAAAACAGGAAACAAAACCAGACACAAAATAGCCCTGACCTCTTGGAGCACGTACAAGGATGGATTAAAAGAGAGTCCTCTGATTCTGGCAGCAACTCACAGGAGCAAACTCTATGTTCCTTGAAAAATGCAGACTACCATCTAATTATGGCTCTCAGACAGGATTCTACTGTTTTCTCATGGGACTAATAATATCTCTGCAGATTGCAAACAGGTTTTTGAACTGTTCTGTAGTGCTGCACCAGTTTTGCAGTTTCTATTTCAACATTTTTAACCAAGACCAAAACTGGGTTGCCAAGAGAACTGAAATGTCTGAACCGTAGAAAATATCTTACGCCAAAAGATCAGGTGGTTTTCCAAAATCTATTTAAACAGTTAATAAGATTACACTGAAATTTGAGCTGTTATTAATTTGTTATTATTATTTCATTTTATTGTTATTCATTCTGTTCCTGGAACAGCCAGTGTGCAAGACATAATTTATGCCTACAATGTATGCTACCAAGAGAAAAAGTTACATAGGAAGAGTGTAAGAACAGGACACAGTCTATGTATAATAGCTTTTAGACCATGACTACAGACTTCTCACTTCCATACACTGCTTCCAACCTGCTGTTGTTAATTTGCTATTTTTTCTCAGATATCATAAAATAAGCGACTCTTTAGGGGAGATCTGGGTTTGCTACAATGGATCATATCAAAATTATCCTCCCCCTCTACTCTGCCCTAGTGAGGCCACATCTGGAGTACTGTGTCTGGTTCTGGGCTCCCCAGTTCAAGAAGGACAGGGAACTGCTGGATAGAGTCCAGCGGAGAGCTAAAAAGATGATCAAGAGAATGGAGCACCTCTCTTATGAGGAAAGGCTGAGAGACCTGGGGCTGTTCAGCCCAGAGGAGAGAAGACTGAGAGGAGACCTCAGCAATCCCTAAAGGGTGGCTGTCAAGAGGATGGGGTCAGACCCTTCTCAGTGGTGCATGGTGGCAGACAGGGGGCAACAGGCACAAACTGGAACACAGGAAATTCCATCTCAACATGAGGAAAAACTTATTTACTTTGAGGATGGCAGAGCACTGGAACAGGCTGTCCAGAGAGGTTGTGAAGTCTCCTTCTCTGGAGATATTCCAAACCTGACTGGATGCATTCCTGTCCAGCCTGCTCTAGGTGACTCTGCTCTGGCAGGGGGGTTGGACTAGATTATCTCCAAACATCCCTTCCAATCCATACAATTCTGTGATTAGGAAGCGTTTCTAGGTATAGGGAGAAAACAGGCACAAATGAAGGTGATATCTATGTGAACAGCGGAAAAGTGAATACAAGAGATCATAATTTTCATGAACACAAAATAGCAGTAACATTACAAAGGACAGATAAAAGAATACTCCTTTTTTAATTTGTACTATGCCAAGCAACCTCCGTGAACTAAGCCCCAATATCTTACGTCATACACTAGAGGGATCCAAAATAAAACGATGACTCAAATGACAGAATACTTCAGGAAGTACTTCTAGTTTCTCATTGAACCCCAAATCTCTGTGTATGTGTGGATGGTTTGCTTGCAAATTTACGTATACATGCACAAGAACACACTCTCCCTTCTACAGTCATGCCTGAAGACAAAAGATATTGCACGACAGATAAAGAGAAATGAATCATACTACTAACAGTCAAACACTTGGCTGCTTCTAAACTATTCTGTCGCTTACAACAAATGACAGATAAATATTCTGACATATCTATGTAGATATGCATAGATATTCTATAATCTTCGAAATGGGATTAAAAGCTTAGACATTGCCAAGGGTTATTTAGCATTATTACACTTGTTATGATAACTTCTCAATGAATTCTAGTATTGTTTAAAAATTATAATTAGGAAACTTAAAATGCATATTGTATAATGCTTGTCATCCATCACAGGTTTTAGTGCAGTACATCTGATGAAGAACTCTAGAGTAGAATAAAAAGCAATGGCAGGAATGCCAGTCTCTGTATTTTTGATGATAAAAAGGCTGAGTACCCGCCAGCAGCAGCTTGCTGTCAGTAAAAATGAATCTGAAACAGATGCCAACCACGTCAACAGCTTGAGCCATATACATTTTTTATCAGACAAAGACATAAATCATGATGGAAGTACATAGGTGTAAGGCACATCAAAAAATGCCACTATTACACCTCAAAACCAAATTATAAAGTTATCTAGTACTGTATTTCCCAACCAGACAATTCTGTTCGTATCCAAGTCTGCAAAACCAGCACGTTTAGTGTTAAAAATATGAATTCAAATGGAACTTGGAAAAGATGTTGTATTTTTATATTTAATCTCTATCAGTCTTGGATATTGTTTTACTAACACATGAACACAAAAATCTATTTATTCACATTGGAGCACAATTTTATGTTTTCTTTTCTATTTAAAGTTTATATTAAAGTAATGCACCTACACTACTGGATATATGGCGAAAAATCACTAAGCTCTTTCCATTCTACCCGCCTCCCATGGAGATCACAAGCCTCTAGCTTTGGCTAGTGATGCACAGGGGGAAAAAATAGAAATCCTTACAACTGCAGAAGTGAAAAATTGACTTTTAAGGTTTTTTTTTCTTAAAAACCAAGTATTTTGGAATAAGACTTCTCTAATCACATTTCAACATCTATTTCAAAATTTTCTTGTGATATTTATTTTCCATGTTATTATCCAATTACTGACATGTTCCATTGAGCTACATATCAAAATCTCTTCAGAGTTCTCTGAAAATGTGCAATTATTGAAAGAAAGAAGTTCCTGAAGACTGGAAAAAAGCAAATGCCACCTCCATCTTCAAGAATGGGAAGAAGGGGGACTCAGGGAATTACAGGCCAGTCAGACTCACCTTGATCCCTTGGAATATGAAGGATAGCTAATCCTGAAAACCATTTTCAGGCCTATTAAGGACAAGAAAATCGTCAGGAGTGGTCAGTATGGCTCCAGAAAGGGTAAGTCATACTTGATAAACTTCAGTGATTAAGTGATTGGCCTGTAGATGAGGGGACAGCAGAAGACTTCAATAAGGCCTTTGAAACTGTCTCACATAAGATCCTCATAGAAAAGCCGTACAGGCTGGTTGAGAGACAGTGAGGTACACTGAAAACTGACCAAATGACCAGGCTCAGAGCATGCTGATCAGCTGTGCAAACTCTAGCTGGAAACCAGTGACTAGCAGTGTACCCATGGGGTCAATAGTGGGTCTAGTCCTATTTAACATCTTCATTAAGGACATGAATAATGGGGTGGAATCTGTCCACAGCAAGCTTGCAAATGACACTAAACGGGGAGAAGTTGTTGGTATGCCAGAGGGTCATGCTGCCATCCAGAGGAACCTCAACAGGCTGACAAGAACTTAATAAAGCTCATCAAGGAGAAGTGCAAAGTTACCTGCACCTGGGGAGAAACAACCCTATGTACCAGTATGTCCTGTTATTAATTTGCTGGAAAGCTGCTTGGCAGAAAAGGATCTGTGGGTCCTGGTGGACTCCCGGTTGATTTTGAGCCAGCAGTGTGCCCTTGTGGAAAAGGAGGTGAATGTAGGCCAGGCTGTACTGGGCTAAGTATTGCCAACAGGTTGAGGGAGGTGATTCTTCCCCTTTCTTCAGCCCACACCTGGGTTCTCCAGTACAAGCGAGACACGGACATACTGGAGAGAGACCAGCTAAGGGCCACTAAGATAGATGACTGAGGGACTGGAGCACTTCACATAAGAGGAAAGGCTGAGAAAACTGTTACTGTTAAGCCTGGAGAAGGGAGAGCTCAGGGGGACATCACTAATGTTTATAATTACCTGAAAGGAGGGTAAAAAGAGGATGGAGCCAGGCTCTTTTCAGTGGTGCCCAGTGATAGGACCAGAGGCAATGGACACAAACTGAAAAATGGGTGGTGTTGTCTGAACATCAGGAAACACATTTTTACCATGAGGGTCACTGGGCACTGGCACAGGTTGTCCAGAGAAGTTGTACAGTCTCTATCCTTAGAGACTTCTCTAGATATGGTCTTGGGCAACTGGCCTATTGGTGACCCTGCTTGAGCAGGGGCATTGGACAAGATGACCTACAGAGGTCCCTTCCATATGATTATTTGTGATTCAAGAGTATGTTGGGGTTTATAAATTCCAAAGTACCTAGAAGGGAATGCAAAGGACAGAATGGAATAAAAATCTTGAATCTAAACCAAAAATATGGAAACTGTTCTGTTACGTTTAAATAAGAAATTTGCTGAAATTGCATGTATGCATGTGTTTGCATTTTCAAGGAGTTGGTAAGGATTTTGTTTGGTTTTAGTATTCCCTCTACACCTAATCAGTTTTACCCCCTAATTGCTACCATTTGAGCATAGACGGAATAAATTTATCCACAACTACCCTTTCTGTAGCCTGCAAAATGAGCTCTACTAACATTTGAACAATTTTCATTTGTGGTTTTTTTCCCTGAAACTCTAAAGAAATGTTGAAAAGAGAACTGCTGGCTGAATTACTTGTTACATGCAGTTTATCTTGTCATACTGCATATTTTTTCATTCCAAGTTGTCTAAAAAACATAATTTTAAAAATTATTTTAAGTATCCACACTCAGAGTTACTGAATGAATTACAGATGTACTTGAATTTATTTTGAAGTACATATTTATTTCAAAGGAAATATGCAGCCTATTTCCTAACTACAATGCAGAACTAGCAGTTAAGTTACATAATTTTGTCTCTTTTCATTGAGTGGATGACCTACTCTTTATAAAGATATAAATAACATCTGTTAATTATATCCAAGATTCCAATTTATCGAGTTGTTTGCAGAGCTGTTATATATTGAAGTTTCACCTGACCATGATTGGTTACTATCAGCCTGCATCTTCTCCACAATTTCACCTGGTCATCTAGGCTACCTAATGAACACTCCTACCAAAGAACAAGAAAAAAATATTAAATCATTGTTCTCATGAGGCTTATTCTATATTGCACATGAGCATATTTCCATTTATGGAGAACTGCTGAATTTCTGCTCTTAGTTATCCTACCATAACAACTTTAAAAAATTTAACTGCTTATATCAAAAGGCATAATAAATGCACTCAGAGGCACTCAATTCAACTCTGATTTGGGGAAAATAAAAGTTTCTACTGAAACTGGTAGCAAACACAGAGCTAGAATTTAGCCCCTTGCTCCACCAGAGCTTAGTATAGTTTAGCTGCACGTGCATTTCTAATTCTCAGTGTGTGAGAAAAGAGTTCGAAAAGACGTCAGTTTCTCTTACCCTGAAATAAGAACACTTGTCATCAGGAAGATAATATCACACTATGGAAGATGAAAAGTAAAAAGTAGTCTTATAGTTTATTACAGCCTACATTGGTAACTAAGATCAGTTCATTCCAACAGCGGAGGGAAAGATTTAAGCTTTCCCTTTAAAACCACAACGCATAGAAGTCTTTCAAAGTTACTGTCCTGTCAGAACTGGATAAAATAGGTCAGGAGAAAGACAGAAAAAAGGAAAAAAGAAATGTTAATGCTCCTTTTCTTTTCATTTCCTGTGGTTTTTATGTTGTTTGTGGTTTTTTTGTTGGTTTTTTTTTTTTAACCTATAAGGAGTGGTTTCCTTTTTGTATTTTTTTGTTATATTGTGGAGTATTGTGTTTAACATCATTGATTAGGCAGGATGTTAGACTATCAGAAGAAAATATAAATAGAAGGACTAACAAGGAACCTGTAATTCAAAACTGCTATCATATTCAAACTTGTGGAAGTCTCAGTGCCACCTTCAAGAACCAGCAGAGATTAAAACTCAGTACGTAGATCTCTTTCTCTAATTTCTTTGAGGGTCTGAGACTCTGAAGAGACAACCATAACCCTAGCATTTAAAACAGAAAGTCTCTTGCCAGTTCTACCACATCACATATTTAAGCTAACACAAAAAACCTTCTAATTTCAAAGCACCTGTGAGCAGAAGGGCCCACTGCAGCATTAGCCTTCCAAACTAGCTGAGGTCTCATGGGAAACAGAAGGGTGATGAAAAATATTCCAGGGCAAAGATATCCAGAGAATAGGTTATTTGGTTGATTTCATACACAAGCTGCCTCTTCATAAGATGAGAAACTATGCTTAATTAGAATTAGGTAGAGAAATCAAGGCTAAAGTAAAATAATTCTGTCTGAAAAGAAATTTAATTAGCATGAGTCAGAAGGGAGTCTTGGGATGTCTAGAAAACTGTATCAGTAAATACCATATTAGGTCAAAATCACCACAGTCACAGCATTGCAAACAACAAATTTGTATACGAATGTAATAGAATTAGCTATAAAATGACGATTAAATACAGTATAAGTATAGTTGGCCATTGAAAGGGGTTAGTATTCAACAGCACGGACTATTTGATTGAGATAGGTTGTAGGTAGAATGTGGTCATAACCCAGAAGACAGATGTAAGTCCTTCTCTCTTTGTCATCAGCTTTCCCCCAATGTCTCTAAGTTTATCTGTTGATTTGAGACATAACATCCCCTAAAATATATTAATAATTGCTATTGAGTAGGAAAGCATCTCTATC
>JAOXJM010000023.1:95712343-95722994 GCA_026413425.1 Tringa solitaria | reverse complement strand
CCTATTTACTGAAAGCACAAGTTCTTATGAGACGTAAGAGATGAGAGTTAATGGAAAGTTAATACAGAGCAAAGTTTAAGACAGAATGTAATTTATAAAGACTTCTTGGTAATGGAAATAGTATTTCGCTTGGCTGTGATTTCATATTTTTTTTGTCTTTTTCTCGTATTTTCCCCAGACTAGATGCACTGTGGCTTTCAGCTGAGATGGCCCACCTATGCAATTTAAGCAAAAGAGTTTAAAAATCAAATCTGAGACTTTTAGGTGAAATTTCTCAGAAGTGAATTTTTTAGAGTTAATTTTTAATAGAATTTTGAACCTGAAACTCTTAAAGTCAAATTCACTCACCTCAGGTAAAACCAGGGGCTACTTAAATCAAATGTGACTAGATCAGGTGGCATGAGAAACCAATTAAGCTTTATACTTGTACAAAGGTAGTCAAAGAAGGAAAGCACAATATTTTTAAAGTTAAGAAATGCAGACTCCAAAAAAGAAAATCTTGAAGAGGTATTATTATTGCATTAGAATTCTATTTTAGAAATAGATTTCTATATTTAAGAAAATGTTGACAAGGCTGTATTGCAATATTCCATTTCAGGTGGAAGATAAAAAGTACAAAAGAAACAAAGAGTATTTGCTGGGTTTCAGAAAATAGTATGTTCTACACTTTTAGTAGACCAAGTAGTAGAGCAATAATTGAGCCATTAAAATCACAGTAGACTGCAGGGAAGACAGAGAGACATCATGATAAGCTGTTATCTTCAAGAGCTATAAAAGATACTACCTTTTCATCTACATTAGGAGTAATGTAGCATGGAAATCTAGATTATCAATAGTATTTTAAAGATATAATTTCTGGAAAGTTTTAAAAAAAATAAATCCCTTTTTCAGGTAAATGGTCTAGTTTTTAATTTTCAAGTTGAAAAGGACTTCAACCAATATAGTAAATAATCTTCCAACATCACATATAAGCTAAGCATTTTGGAATATGACTGAAGATCAGTTAATATATTGGTAAAATCTTCACCCCTCAGAATTTCTTAAAGAATTGGGATTTCTAACACAGTGTAAAATTAGAGCACCATTTAAAGCAATCTGTTATGGAATGACTGATGTAATTTGAACAGAGGAGGTGTCAAATCCTTCTTAATTACTACTCTGTGTTTTCTGTAGCAATAATCATTCTGCCATTACACAAAAAGAGCAGGAATGCAATATACAACAGCAGGTCTGGTTGTATATCATAGATCCTGGGAAAGGATAAAACAGGAAAATCTTGATGATACAAGAAAGTCAAATAAATGCATTTTCTACAAAAGGCAGATTATTAGATAAAGCATTTCAAACTGTGGGAAAAAATACTAACTTCAGGAATTTTATTACAGATTATGTGGCCACATTAAAAAAAAAAAAACTGTTTCATGAGCAACCCCTCTATATTTAAAATATTTTTAACAGTCTTTAATTAGCAGTTCTTGATAAAGCACTGTGCATGTTTTGTTGTGGAGGTTTTTTTTTAGCTATCCAACACAGCAGATATAGAGAGACAAACCAGAATCTGATCTGAATTGTCACAATCCAGTAATACAATCATAATTAACTTAGGTAAACAACAATGGATTTGTTATACGGAATTATTGTTCATCTTTGAAACTATAAGCATGTTCTGGACTCCTGAGATGGTTACACTGTTTCTATATTCTTCAGGTACTGTAAATGAAAATGAGAGAACTAGAGCATTTCATGTGATTTTCATCATGTTGCTACTGTAAATGTGAACAGCAACATTAAGTTTACTCCTGTCATTGTCTTCAGTTCACTTAAATTAGAACAGAAAAAAGACTTCAGCCAGGAATAAAAATATATTCGGGGTCTATCTATTAGGGGTCTATTTTTGTGATAAACCAAAACCAAAAATCCAAACCATGCTATTGTGTCCTTTTGTTAGCTGCAAATTTTGAACGTTATTGAACAATTCCCTTACAATAAAGTTTTCATTTTAGATATCTTGGCTACAAAGAAGAAGTGATGTTATAAAGGGAAAAAGAAAGCTAAATAGGCTAAACTCTTTGATTTAATAGCTTTTATGAAAATTAATTTGGTTTCCATGCTTTTCTGTATTTTCTTTTTTTATAAATTTGTCTGTACTTTGATATTGAAGGCCACCTGTAAAGAATAATATTCTTTGGAAGCCATGTCAGAAGATGCGAGACAATCCTTTTATAAGCAAATGCTGCTTCAATTACTCCTTCATCAATGTTAACACTACCCCTCTGCAGAACAGTAGTGTTATTTGGACACAGTTTTTGATCTGGAGAAGAAATGGGCAATTTATGTAACTTGTTTATTCAGAGAAAGCACTGTGACAAACAGCATATAAATCTCTGAATGTGAAGCTATCTGAAGAGCTGTTCTATGTCCATAACCCACTGACCTGAAATTTTCTATCTTTGCAGGATTTTACAGAAGCTGATACTATAAAAAGAACCTGTTCCCTGTATTTTTCTGTGATGTCAACACTTAAACATCTAGAAAACTTGCTACTATTGGAAAAGATGGTTTCCTTTTTACAATTATCTTGCAATACAAAGATCCAGAAGGAACTCTGTGTCTGAATGCTGAGACAAAGAAATGCACTTTGACTAAAACAGTATTATACTTTCTGAAATCACTTCACAGCATCTTTTTATAGGAAATCTCTTTCTGAGCGCACATAACCAACAACCTACAATGACCATGTTACATCTTCAGATAAATACCCTTCAACTGCACTCCTGATAAATATGGGCTTCTGCTTATTCTGCCACATGTATTGAAGATATAAATTATGAAAGATTTAAAACACAATCGTGAGCTAGAATCTTTACTGACATTTTAAATGCTTCGAACTTCAGAAGTGTTCCTAACAAAACGAAAGAACCATTACTAGATATTTAAAGACTTGCTGTGAGAAGATCTGTCTGTTTCATAAGGGATAAGGCAAGAAAGAAGTAACAAATCACTATTTTGAGGCTGCACAGAATCAGGTGTTCTGAATCGATCTAAAATGACAATTTTTCATATGGAAATCAGGGGTTAATATTCTCCAGATAGCACAGATTTTCTTTCATATGAAAGGAGAGCTACAAGAAACTTCTCAAAATGTGGGTACGGTAAGAAGAAACTATGAAATTATTATGATGAAAATTTTGAGAATTTTGCAATTTTCACAATCTGTAAGAAGCAAAAGTCAATTTTTTCTAGCATTTTTCCTCTTACCTGTGCATGGTCACAGAACTAACATTTTAAAATTCAAACTCACACGCACACAAATTGTAGGCAATAAAGACTCATAACAAATTCCATTAATTCAGACAGATATCTTTTAAAAATAAGACAAATTTGGTGCTGCAAACATTTTCCTTTTACATTTATGTTAATGTTTTATTATTCAGATATGCCAACAACAGCACTAGTTGCAGAATAACAGTCTAATAACATTTCCACTACAGAGTCTTTCTCCTAGGACACGGCCCAGATCTGGTGGATAAGACCTCAACTTTATAGTATTTATCATGCCACAGGGGAGAGGCATATGCCTCATTTGCTCCACATCCTACTGCTAACATTTGACAGTAAGCCAGATTTCAGTCTTTTTATCAAGTCAATAAATTCACAACTCTAGGTTTGAACAAGCACGACAACTCTTTGTATAAAAGACTACCATTTTAGAGGCCTTTTAAATTCCCCCCGATCTTGCTTTGTGGTTTCCCCAATTTGAAATTAATACAGAAAACGAACTGAAGACACGAAAGTTCTATTTTATGCAATTTTCCCACCTGCCAACATATTTACAGCACCTACTTTCTAAAGGAACCTTAAAGTGTTGCATAAATTCAAAATAATGCAAAAATCACTCCACCCCCATCACATAAAGATCTATGCAGAGAGACAAATATAGAAATTGATACTGTTTTTATTTTAAGATAAGAGGGAAATAAGAAAGCCACATACCAAATTAAAAAAAAAACCAAACAAAACCAACAAAACAAAACCCAAGGTAGAGCGCACACATTGCAGAATACTTTAATTGTAATCTGAAGGGAAACGGGTTCATTACTCTTCAGAAAACTGCAATAGTCTTCTGACAAACATTTAGTACCTTGACACTTAAGTCTCATCTAGAAGACTGAATAACCTCTTGGATCTATCCTGCCAAAGTATGTGTTCGGATTAGTAGCTAGCATTATGTCCAGCACTTGTTATGGTAAGCCATCTTCCATCAAAAGATTTGCCAGCTTCCCTCATGAACTGTGATGAGAGAAAAATGCTGGCTAGAAAGGACAACATCATAAATATCCTTTTTTCACTAAAGACATCCACTTTTGCTTAGAGATTTTTGTTTAAATAAATCCTTTGAGAAAGCTTGCTGAATATCTCACAGTAGCTCTGTACGCTAAAGATCTTTCCGGCAACAACTCGAACTCCCTCCTCTCCTTTTCAACCCCGGTCAGAGAAGTATTTTCTCTGAGTATGTTTCTGTGAAATGGTGTCAGCACCTCCCTGAGAGGTGCAGAGAATAAAGAAAGAAGCAGGGCAGAAGGTAAAAGACAGAGCCTTAGTAAGGGTGCTCTGTTTGCATGGTGCAGGAATCAGAGAGAGAGAGGAATGTCGTGATTGCCAGGAGGAATATCAATACCCCTCTATAGGATTAAAGGGGATCACTCTGACGGGGCACAGTACACGTCCTAAGTACCGTGGGCCGCCTCCTGCTTCTGCTGCCTGGATTTCCTGACTGCAGTTCTATTCCCTTCTCTGTCCCACTCAGCATCCAAGTCACTGCCCCACTCACCTTTCAGCACTGTCCCTTGCACTGCCCTCAGCAGCAACCTGACACTAATTTATCCCGAGTATATGTCATTTTTACTTCTTCTCAACTTCCTGGAAAGAGTGCTTTCCTATCTTAAAAATCATTTTGTGTAATGATTGGTGGAACGTTTTGCCTCGTATTAAGTATGATCTAGAAGCTTTGTTTCCATACTATTCATCTTCTTCTGATCCTTTGGCACCTTCAGCAAACAAATTCAAAAAACAAGGCAGAGAGCAAAAGTATATTGAATTTTGCAATATACTTCAAATATCACGAGAAAGCAAAAAGGGAAGGTAGATATTAAGGTTATCTCAAGTAAGACTAACTCCGTTCTATTTACTTTTGTTGTTATTTTTTCTTCAGAGAAGACAGTTTGAAAAGAGCTGTAGAATGGATGTGCTGCCTTTGCCTCCTATGAGCGCTTAACAGACCAGCTCACTTGCAATTTCCTAGCCCTGCTACAGACCTGATACACAAGGTAGGGCACATCATTTCCCTGTTCTGTGTCTGGTTTTCTCTTTATCTTCGTCATCTGTTTAAAGTCTTAGAACCAAGGCCTTTTTCCCTAAAATATATACATTCATACAGCTTCTAAGACAGTAAAGTCCAAAATTCAATGGGGACTTCCAGACATTGACCAGTAATGACACAAGCACACTCCATGCAGTAGAGTTTCCTTTACTTCAGAGAGAAAAAAGCTTTGTAGATAGGAAAGAAACAGTAAATTCCCTGTATCTTCACTCTAACGTGGCCCTGACATTGTTTCACACGGGATTCTCATTGACAAATCAGGAAAAGACTACAGGATCTACAAAATGCAAAAAAAAAAAAAAGAATTAACTGTGGCTACATGTCTCAAAGAAGGCACACCCACATCCTTCTGGTGGAGGACAGTAATAATTTCCAGAAACATAGAAATCTGAATCAAAATAATTTGTTCTCTATTGTCAGTGTAGACAGAACAGGGAGAATTAGGTTTAAATTATGCTAAGAACAATTAAGATACAGATTCATAGAATTGTCTAGGTTGAAAGGAACCTTTCAGATCATCAAGTCCAGCCGTCAACCTAACACTAACAAAAAATACCACTAAACCATATCTACCCATCTTTTAAATATCTCCAAGGATGTTGACTCAACCACTTCCCTGAGCAGACTGTTCCAATGCTTAATAACCCTCAAAAATACCCTTCCATACAGAAGATACTCAAAAGCTGTTAAGGAGACTGTGAATGTAAAAATTATTAGGTGAGCATTTCCTAGCGCATACATTTAGTGTTCTCCCTTGGATCATACAAAGGTCTAGATAACTTCTTCAATTCTCTTGCAGCCTTATTTTACATGATTCTGTAACCTAGTTGTTATCTTCTGTGGTTTTAAATAAGAATGTCTCAGAAGAGTCATATTCATTAGTTTCCAATTATATGATGTATTCTGGAAACTCATATCCATTCTAGGACACAGAGCAGATAATGCAATTAAATGTGAAGTTTAATTATTATCACTGTGTTAACTCAAAAGGAATAGAAACTGACTGCCCAGGTAGTAGGTAGAATTAAAACTCCTGCAAATAAATAGAAGTTTATTGTGGTTTTTTTGCTCTTCTTGAGGTGTACACTTCTAGAGCTATATAAATTTCCCAGGTATACCTCTCCCAAATGCTTCCCTAGCATGCTCCAATGACATTTTTAAACAGTGAGAAATATGTGAATTTAAGTAAAAGGAGTTAACAATAACAATTCAAGAAAGTTGTATAGTACTTTTCCACACCCATTTTGAAGTTGTGAAGACCAGATGTTGCTGTTTTGCAGAAGCAGTTTTAAATAAAAAATAGTATTTTAAAAGGCACTGACATCAAAATAATAGTTAGAACTGTTCCTCCGTTGTTTTTTTTTTAAAAAAAAGCCAAAACTTTTGAAATAAAATCAAGCCTAATAGTTTCATGTGTAAGAAAAGATCTGAAATAGCCATCTTTTTCCACCTAAAAAGTCTAGGTGAAACAGGGCTTAGGTTGATAGCTTAACTATTTAGCTTAATTTCTGTAAACACTATGATGATCTCTCAGTGGTAATCTAATTCACCCAAATTAGACATCTGTCCTTCCCTGCTGACTGTGCATGAACCAAAAGAAACTGTGAGATGCTCTTATTAATTTAGGAACCAACCTGCCTAATCATTAGCTTGAGACTGATGCCTGCCAGAGAATGGCTGGCTTTCCAAAAACCTGGCTGGTTATTGCCAGCAGTGAAAACTAGGTATGAAGTTACTGCCTTGAATTCTGTGTCACCACTTTCCTCCAAGGAAGGAGAGGATAAGCTTTGACAAAAGGGGAAAAAAAACCAGGATTAAAGGCAAATGTTTTGACTAAGCTGCAATTTCTTAATACACTCTGTGCAAGGACAGAGGCCTGGGTACAACACAGAATCTTTGCTGCTGATGTATTTGAAATGTTTGGTGGGGTTTTTTCGTTTGTTTGTTGTTTTTTTTTTTACTGTGCATCAAGAAATAAAGAGTATCTATATATTTACTGCTGAAATACTCATTAATTACACTTTGAAAACCTGGGAGGATGTAGAAAATGAGTAATTTTTTTTCTAGTTTTACATACAGGAAATTGTAAAAGGGAAATTAAGTGCTTTTCCAAAGTAATAGGATTAAGACTCAAAAATATTGAGATTAGGTGTAAAAGTGCAGAGTGACAAGGATTTCCCACCTGTTCCTTTCACAGCAACATAAGTGCACGATCAGGTCAAATCTCTAGTGGAAAAGGGGTAAAAACACTAATAATGCCAAAGGATTGCAACAATATCTCCAGGGAAAGTAAGGCCTGGTGCTGCACTGCCTTCGAAAACTTCATTCTCTGACCACAGTTATTTGGTGCAAGAAGAATGTGTGTTTTAAGATTATTATATTTCTTCATCTTTGTCTGTGCTTTTTGATGTCATGTTGCATTACCAGCTCATTCAGATTCTTTACTTTTCTCAATACATATATTCATCACATCCTGATTTTCCATTCTTTGCCCATGAGATCTAATTTTATTCAGTTTGAAATATTTCAGAGACATTGGAGAGCATATCACACAGCTAATTTTTAGACACTTAAGTTAGGAGGTTAGACTCCTTAAGCTCCTTGGATCACCAGAAGGGAGTTAGTTTTCTTCAGAGAGTGATTTTTATCATAATGTGTGTGCTACAGAGGGTCTTAATGTACATACTTCAAATTACCCTCTGGAGGGACTGCTCTTTCTCTCTCTACTGACTGTAGAGAGTGACTATGCAGCCTGGTGGTCCTGGACATCTAAGTATGGTTGTCATCTTCACCCTTTTATCTAGCCATCTCCTTGCATAGCTACTGCTGTTAACTCTATTCCTGTCTTAAAAATCTTGCAACTTCTTTTCCTGGCATTGCCAGTCCATCCGTATGCTAGAGAAAGAAGGAATAAACAAGCTCATCTAGACCAATCTAACAGCTTGCTGATGCTAAAAGGGTCAGTCCACCTTGGCCAGCTTCTGGCCATGCAGTTCTTCATTGTGTTGGACAAAATACAAGTCACTTCAGACTTTTGCTAGCTTAGCTTCACATTGGATTGGCAAACTGAACGGCTCAGTGAAAGGGTAGGAATGACTTATGCACAGGAAGGTGCAAGAATATATGACTCAAAGTTGGGGAGTCAGAACTACTGCCTTAGAGGCAATAAGCTGTTATTTCAGCCTGTCTTGTTTGCCTGCCCCGGGAAAAACAAATTATCAGTGTGTTTAACCGTTTCATTATGTTAAATTAATTTATCAGTTATAAGAACGACGACATGAAAAAGGGAAGCCTACATTTAAAGTCAAAATAGAGAATATGCTTCTTAATATTTTGGAAATTTGAAACCTCGTATCCTGTTAGTCCACGCAAGAATGGCTCTTCAGGAAGTCGCAGAGTAGAACGAGGTCTTTATACTTGCCAGATATCTCTGCACGTACTGCTCTAAGACTCTGTCTCATAGAGGTTTCTTCCTCAACTCCCTTCATCCTCCATAGGCTATAGCATGCTCAGTTCCTATGTCTGATTCTGTAGCATATACAAGGCTGGTTGGCCAAACAAAAGATAAAATTTGGCTCATTTGGCAGTAATTAAGGTGGGGTTTGGGTTTTTTTTTCCCCCCACCACTCACAAATTTTCACAAGACATAGAAATTCAGTACCTTTTTTATATCTGTAATACTGTACTGGGTCTGGCTGAGTTGGAGGTAACCCCCTTCATACCAGCCTGCGTAGTGCTGTGTTTTGGATTTGTGACCAAAACTGGACCAAAGCCTTGCTGAATGTGTTTGAAACTGCTCAGTAGATTCAAAATTATTGCTGTGGACACCAACATAAAAGCCTTGTTCCTAAGAAAAAACCCTACAATAAATATCTCCACAGCTAATACGAACAAATTTATACAAATTCCATTCCTCTAAACACACGCAAAGAAATAAAATAAAAGTTTAATTATGTACTTGCAGTTTTAGACAGGTGGAGAGCTAGAATAATAATCATAAATAAAAATTTTACACCTCTGCCAGTTCCTTTCCTAATCTACCAAAGATTTTATCCGGCACTTTCAGATACAAAGAACAAAACTCTATTTTTGTGCATTATGTTTGCATTTTTATAGCATCTGAAGCTGCACTTGTCGACCATCTTGAGCTAACATTATTTACTATTTTTGTAAGTGTCTTTACTTCAGAAAAGAAAATAAAAGTGATAACTCACTTTTTCTTTATAATAAAGTTCCAAAACAACAACACTTGCAGTTTCAGAAGTTAAAGCACTTTTCCTATAAGTAATCAAAATTCTAGCTAGGTTCTTGAAGTGAACAGTTTCTCAGATATGGTTTTCTTTTTTATATTACTCTTTTGGTGTTGGAAGTTATACAGTCTCACACTATGTTCACTGGTATTATAAGGCAACTGGAAAATAGCTGCAGTATGAGAAAACACCCTCATTTTGTTTGCAAATAGCTGTCTGTATCTTGTCATATTTTTAATAGAATTAACAAATTACTGGAATGATTCATAGAAGACCAAAAAGTCCAGATGTGCCAAGGTATGCATGCAAGTTAATATTATTCAAGCACATCACTCAGACAGAGCAAGCCAGCCAGGCAGTATTCATCAGGTGTGTGTCTTTATACCAGTAATGTGATCAACACTAGCAGCTGTGTTTAAATGTCAATTACAAATGACTGACAGTGTTTGAAAAACCTTTTTCTTCATATAAATGGAGAAAAAGTATGCATACAGTATGCATAATGGAAGTGCAAATTACATGTTACTACTTCAGCTACATGTGGTGTGGCATTCGTAAACAAGCAATTCACTCTGGGTTCTTTTTTCTGCTTGAGTTTGCTAATTACTGTAATAGGGGAATCATAGACTGGGATGTCAAGAATTCAGTTGAACTCACCATCGTACTTACAAGCAATAATCATAAAGTGATGAATAAAACTAGTGCAATCTTTATATATGTAATACTTTGAACCTTCAATTTTGAGCAATCCAAAGAAATCCTGCACTTTAATCTTCATTTCAAGATTTTTTCTATACAAATAACAACTGCTGTAATCATTAAAATGTACACTGATTTAGTTTTTGGTCTTGTGAGGAATAAAATCTAAGTAACGTTATAATTTTTTGAATAAACAACAGGGAATGTTTTTCCATGACAAAAAGGTACCATAAATTCTCAGCACCATGTTTAATTCTCAGAGGACTCTGAGAAATAAAGCATTAGTGGAATCCAAATCCTCAAATTCAAGATCTGTAACACC
>JAOXJM010000023.1:95682248-95698367 GCA_026413425.1 Tringa solitaria | reverse complement strand
TTTTCCTAATATCCAATCTGAACCTCCCCCGGCACAACTTGAGGCCGTTTCCTCTTGTCCTATTGCCTGTGACTTGGGATAAGAGACCAATCCCTGCTTCTCTAAAACCTCCTTTCAGGTAGCTGTATATAGTTCACACAAAATAATTAAAGAGAAATGTTTATCAGATTTAGTCTGCACTGAAAAGGTTTTACTTTTGCTCTTCGCACAATAGCCTTTAATTTACTAATTTGCACAAATATAAACGACGTAATGATTAAAACCAGTGTTTCTCCCCTTTATGACCCGGCTTTAATTATGGCTCATTTGGTTTTCTGTAACACTACCAGGAAAAAGGGCATGTTCAGCAAACTGTTTCAAGACAACACTCATATGTGACACACTAGGGATTTTCATCAGCTTGATATGATGATGTGTTGGCTTTTTTTTTCCTCCCAAGTATCTAAGTGACTATTCATAATATTCATTAGTAACTCAGTATCTTCCTAGGGTTACTCAAGTCACTCTCCGCAAGACACTTTTTTCATTATTGTCTACCTGCCTGTCTGAATCATGTTGTTTAAAATTCACAAAATACTTAAAGTTCACAAAATCTAAAAATTAGCAGTTCTGGACAAGTACAATCCTAACAAGAAATAAATAAATAAATGCTAAGGAAGTACTACATCTTTCTACTTAAGCTATCAACTATAGGATGTTCATGCTTGCCATTTAAATTAATCAGATTGGAGCATTTTGTGTCACTCTGGTACAAAGCATTAAGTAGAGAGCACACACGAGCTACTCAGCATCTCCTCATTTTGAAGGGCTATTGCTGACTGTGAGGTTTGGGGGGTTTTTTTCTCCCTCATTTTGTAGTTCCTCATTCTACAAGACTGCTTTATTAGTTTACAACTAACGCTAGTTCCAAGGAATAGTATGAACTGCACCTGAGACTCCGTGTGTTGTATACAAGCTGCTGTGTATTGTTTAAAGAAAACTAAATGAGCTTTTAGTTTGTCATTTGCTCTATCCCCCTAATGGGAATTCCAAATGCTCAGAGTTTTCATTCAAGAGAGCCATTTTTGCTCCCAGATACAATTAATACTACTTTAATAAAGACTATTGAGATTTCATATGGAAAACTTTTTCTCTTTCCCAGCTTTCTAAGCAATCTGTGTTGTGACTTCATAACAATTAATAAACATCCATTATTTAGGACTCCTTTAAACACTAAAAAATGGATATGATACATGATGAGTTTTCTCATTGCTAATGTCTGAAAACTTTCTGGTGCTATACTCATAGCATGAGTGCAAAGACATCAAAGCTAGCTTTAAATAAATCAGCTTAGCTTTGAAAGCAATATTACAGTTTAATTTGATGTGCTCCTTTGATCCCTGCCTCTCCCCAGTACTTTGCCAGTACTTTCTGAGCAGAGTTTGTCAGGTCAGGCTGAGAGATGCTCAAAAACCTCTGGGCCCAAGCAGGGTTTCCTGGCCGAGTCCACCACTAGATTGGAGACTTCTGCACCGTACTCTACAACGCTATGGAGACATTCCTATATTATCTTCTATGTCTTCTAGACACTGGAGATTTATTGCAGGTGCAGTAGGTGAAGAGAAGAAATCGTACTATACTAATTTGATTTGGTTTTTGATGGGCTACATCATTTTGTGTTATTCACAGACAATGATAACGTTATGTTAATGGAGACAATTTATGTACCTGTAGCCAACACTAAGGTGTTTGTGGAAATAATCATATTGTTCACTGAAATACATTTTTACACATCAAGTTCCTAAACACATCAGTATGCTAGCTTTGTCCACTGCAGTTACTCAGTGCCCACTTCCTCAGCTGAAGCTTATCAGGAATTAACCACAAAATATAACTTTTTTTTTTTGTACACAGGAAAGCGGAAGCTCCCTACAGGGCAAAAAGACCAAGTATCTCTCCAAATATCATACATCAATTTGGGGGAAAATAACCAATCTATAAGTAACCTACTACGGCCTTAGTTCATGGCACCTGATTGTTTACAAAATTTTTTTCCCTCCTCTCCTCTGTATTGTCTCCTAGACTGTGGGGAGAGCACAAGAGCAGCGAAATCTGCTCCTGTGGAATCGGTGAGCTGAGCATCAACCTCACAGAGCGATTCACTCTTTGCTAGCATCGCCGTTTCCTTCTGTCTCACACATAGTTTGGCTAAAAATGTGGTGCCCTAACAGCTGGTAAAAAAAAAAAGTCAGATTAACAATTGTGTTAACTCTAGAAGAGAATGCTGTAATTCTTTGCTCACTGATTTGTTGGGTTAAATCTCTTTGGTATACACTGTCATGCCAGTACCTGAGCTACTGTCAGAAGAACTGTGGAATTGTGTACAATCAGTTTCTGTTAATATTATTTATAACAGAAGTATTTTTGAAGAAATACTTTTTGAAAAGACAGAAATTGAGCTGTTTTTTTTATTCTTCCTTCTGTGCCTTGTTCTATGTCTATAAATACAAAATTGAAATATAAATACATTTTGCTGTTCATTGACTATTATATTTTACCTGTAAGCAAGTTTTCACTTGTAGAAACGAGTGCAAGGAAATACAATTCAGGATCTATATTTTCATTCTTTATAATTGCTGTAGTCCAGAAGAAAAAAACCATAGCTTTTTCCCTGCTTTGTGAAGTTTTATATCCTTAAAATATATTTTTGTTCTGCACTGGAACAAAAATAAAAAACCCACACCTTATTTCAAGATGTTTATCATGGCAGGTGATTTCCCAGAATAAGCCAGTTTCAAGCGTAGGTTTTGAATCAAGGCATTTAATAGCAATACAAAGAACAAATTCAATATTCGAATTTTTTTCTGAGCCATCATCTCCTTCCCTTTTTCCTCACACACAAAAGCATACAAATATTCTGACACCTGTGATGGAAATGCTAGCAAGTTGTATCTAAAAAATATTCACTAGAGATTCAACTTAAAGAGTAATGTGTTTTAACAGAAAATTAGTCACAAAATATACAGAAAATAGTTTTCTCACATATAGCTTTTTGAAGGGGGTACCTACATAAAGCAGCTATTGTTTTGCAAAACCTTTAAGTCAAATCATGGTAATTTAGACCTCTTCTACCCCAAAGAACAGAAACTGAGAAATATGTCATTGTTCTTTCTCTATAGATGAGATCAATAGAATTCAGCCTTCGCATATCCACCCTTTAGATTTTAAATTAGTAATCGTTATGGCTACAACTTCAGTTAGTAGGCTTAGCAGTTTTATAACCTGTTTTCTGAGTTTGAGTTCCATCAGCATAATCTGACCAAATCCACCGTATTCATCCTTATTCTCCAAGAGGAGATTGCATCTGAGATGTCTGGCAACAGCGCTGGGAATGAGCTAATTCCTACATTAGACACGAGTATTTAGGACGCAGTCAAGACTGGCAGGGAAGCTCTAATGACTCAAAGCTACAGATAACAGTTTACCTATTTGGTTCTGAACCCCAGCATTTTAAATTCAGAAGAGTAGAGGTAGCCTTTGCTTCTAATTTCCAAAATATCACTAGGATTAATCAGGCATGTTGTTTTGTTTTCTGATGAGTTCAGTTGCCAGATGCCTCAAATTACACATCATTTAGAAAAAAAATAGTTGTATGCATTTTAAGTTTTTGTTTCTGTCTTAGAAATCCTGAGTATTTGTACTTTGATAGCTAGCCCTAGGTGAAGATGTCTTGTCAAAGTGGCACAGACTGAAATATATTTTGTAACAAATTATTTAAAGCTGTTGGCTTCATTATATCCTTTTCCTTTACATCATCTGTCCTACATTGCAGTATGAGGAAGAAAAAGGAACTTGCTCCCTACTATTTCAATCTTTTCTGAAATTAGCATACTCTCATCATGCTGTCTCTATACCTGGAAGATCTTTCATGCATCAAATTTTTGTTGCACTTTTTTTTTTGAGAGAAGCAAACAATCAGCAAAAAGTACTCCAGAAAAACAGTAGCATCCAGTTCTTACACTAGAACTATAACATTCGTAGTATTATTTTTCTACATCTTTCTAACGTATCTTAGCATTGTTTTTGTTCTTTTCCTTGTTGATGAATTTTGACTCGATGATTTGAAGAGGCTAAGAGTTGTAACAGGTCTTTTTCCTTCAAGTTCCCTGGTTCAGCCATAATAATCTAATCGATAGTTTAAAAATTAAATTCAAACTTCCATTCTCTCCCAATAGTCTGTGACAGCTTTCACTTGCCCTGGTAATGCCAGTTTTGCTTAGATTTTAAGATCCTACACTGGAGCTCCCCAAACTCTAGTCACCATAATGACATCCCCTACCAAAGGTCTTGATATGCACAGCAACAATTAGACAATGGCCTCATTACGACCATTTCATATCACTCTAGCAAGAGAGGGGTTTGACTGCTGTTTTGTCACTGCCCAATTTCTACTATGCAGAGATATCAGAAGCCATGCTATAAAAAGTTACATTTCTCAAATGGAGTTAATTTCCTGGAGCTGGTGGTCGAATTGTGAACTGAATGAAATGGTTGAGGAGAAAGTCCGCGTTCCTCTGCCACTGTTCTCTGACCTAAATGGTTTAATAGCCTCATAAAAGTTTATACAAAACCTCAGATTTCAAGTTGTGTAGTTTTAACATGCAGAAGTGGGCAATAGCACCTCCATGCACTTCCGAAAAACCAGTTAATAACAATGCATGCATTGTCTTGTATTAAAGATATTTCTTCTTAAAGAAGAATGGAATGAGTTAGATTATACCTAAATAAGTTTCCTGAAAGGAAATGTTTTCTCCTTAGAAGTGGTGTAGGCACTTTAAAATCTAAATCAACAAAATCAGGGGGTGGGTAGGGAATTTCCTTGCTTTGACATCAACATACTTGTGTGAAAGAATAAGTGAATACTGCTGTCAGTTGAAAAATTACACTAAGTACCCTTTCACCAAACTTTATTCAAAGGGTACAGCTGAAATAGCCTTCTTCAAAAACCAAGTCAAGTGCCGCAACCCTAAAGAACTTACTAGTTTACTTATACTGAGAGTTCACAGTTAACCTCCAGAAATATCTGTCTGCTTTCAATCCTATTTCCAACATATGTGCGAGTACAAACTGTCGCACAAGTTTTCACCATGGAAGGTTTTTATGAAGAGATTTTTTCATTAATGATTTATTCACGAACTTAGAAAAATACATCTTGCAGGATGTTTTCTGAAGGCAGAAAGAGCCACAACAAAGCAATTTCTGATGGACAACTCATTTGATTTGTGTTCCACCAAGATAAACAATCCACAATTTCCTCACACAATCCGTTCCTGAGCTGCTTTATCCTTTTTCTTAAAAAGATTTTCTCTAAAGACTAACCTGAAACTTTTGTGATGCAGTTTCAGTCCATAACTGCATCTATTCTTCACTAAGAGAACAGTACACCTAATTCTTTTTCAAAACTGACATGTATTGGAAATCTACTTTTATGCCCCTTTCCCCCCTCATGCCCCATTCCCCCCTCACTACCATCGCCTTACTAGTTTTCTCTAATCTAAAGTTCATTAGATTTATGCAATAAGTATTAGAGAACAGAACCATCTAGCTACATCTAAAACAGAAATGTGTCCTTCTTGGTGGTTTATCAGTACACTTAAATTTTAACATACAGAGGTTGTAACATAAATCTGAAATGCGTGCCTCTTGGCAAGCTACCAGCTTCAGTGTTCCTTGACTATGACAAATTCATCAAAGCAAAAAAGCACCCCTGGGAAACTTGCTAATAACATGGCACAACATTATCTCCCCTGAGGAAAAGGAAAAAGGATGGGAGCCTTTTCCTCTAATTTAATTAAAAATGAAAACTTTCATTAAACTAGGATATATCACACAGTATTTTAAGGAAAGTAATCTCTGCTGTGTTCATGAATCACTATTGTGTATAAGAAAATTAAATAAGATAAAATTAAACGATAACAAATGGGTACTTCATGGGAGCAGTGTGCAGTAAGTTTAAGGGTTTTTTCTCAAGGTAGAAATAAGCTTATCTGACTGTTTCTAGACTCTATGGTCTGCTACCTTTGTTTCTCTGCAGGAATGAAAGGCAAAGCAAATACAGAAATCACTACTGGATGAGAGATGAAAGGATAAAAAGCTTCATACTGTACCTAAGTGGTGACTTTTCAGAAAATGTAGATTGAGGAGAGTCAATTACTGGTGTCTTCCACCGTTTATTTAGTCATGTTATTTATCTACACACCACCAGCTATATGCAAACACATTGTTTAAACAAGCACACAAAAACCAGCCACTATTTCATAGACGTAGTAAACTTGTAGTCTCTGGCCATTATATGAAGTGACTTTCTCTGTCAAAATAAATATATGCATTTCACAGAACTTTAGCCATTTGGTTGGGAAAGTATGTCAAGAAATACTCCAACCAGCCTTCCCTTTCTTCTAGCATATAACTCTTTCTCGTAATATGTGATATCTGAATGCAACTCACTGACAAATCATTCAGCCACTCTACATCCAAGAAAAGCTAGAAGCTTGCCAGTCCATATAATAAACTGAAGTTCTGCCACAATACTTCATCCCTTTCAGCTACCTACTTACTGCCACTCTTATTAACACAGGTTACAAAATCCTGAGCACATTTTTTTTGGAAAATATTATCTTCAAATTCCATTTTCCTTCAATTAAAACACAAAAAATTTCATTATTAAAATCCGTTACATTTTTAGAAACCAGTTTTTATTTATAATCTTGGATTTTTATCTTTAAAACATCTACTACAATATATCTAAAGCTTTATTTTTATTTTTAAATAATCAAGATACTATGCAGAAGATATGAGCCATTACCCCACATTGCATATAGAGAATCTGAGGCGCCAGAAAATCATGTCGCTTCACTGAAGTCATAACCATAGTGAGACCAACATCCAGTTACCATTTCTTCTCTATTTCATATGACTACGCTTTATGTTAAAACTAATCTTTGTTCTTGTCTTACGAAGTTTTCTACAGTCTTGCTTATAAGCCACTCTACACTTACAGATAATGCAACCAACGTTCAGAAGTACAACCCTAAAAATGAGGAATGGAAGTAAAAGAAGATAAATATAAGCCATTTAGGTATTTGCCATCTATATTTTTCCAAATTTCATCACGAGATTCTTTCTACACATTCTCTTCCTAATTGCCTGTAAACTTTGAAACATGCAGTCCCTGAACAAACACTCCTGGAAAAACAACTCCTCCCTCCTTCTTCCCTCCCCCGTAATAAGACTATTGCCTGATGTCACTCTCAAACACAACGTGAAAATAAGTGAAGCTCAGGAACAGAAACTGCATCAGTTCAGTGCCAGTTCAGTGTAGGAGGTGCAGAATTACCCTGTAGCTAAAAAGAGAAGTTGTAAATTTGCCAGTCTTCTTAAAATGTAACATCATATGGTAGCAGAGAATTTGACAAGGCAGTGCTGAAGTTAGCTTAGCAGCAAATTAGTGTATAAAATGTTACATACCTGAACATTTTTCAGTATTTATTTTTGACTAAGGGAGTTTTGCTCATTTTTCCTTCAGGTTTACCTTCCCCTCCCCTCATCTCTTTTGAATCTTAGTAGAGGCTCACAATTCCTACATCCCAGTTTATACTAATTTCGAATCACACTGCGTGCAAGACAGGCAGGGAAAAGTCAGGTTAAACATCACAAGGAACATCTGGTAGCATTTCAAATTTCTGCTTATGGTTTCTAAGATAACCTGGATCCTGTTTCACATCAGCATCGACAACAAGTTTCCATGAGTGAAACTAAAACAGTAAAGAATACAACCAACCTTCAGTGTATTTGCTGGCTGGAGCTACAATTTGAAATTGGTTAACATTCTGCTGACACTGCACGTAAAGAAACAGAGCTGAGCTCACTAAGTACTATTTATCCAATTCTCTTGACTAAAATGCAATAAGTAGTGGTTTTGCTACTGAAATGAGCTGGTAATAAATATATAGCGAGAAAATAGATATCTTGACAAGAAGGCATTATTTTTAGAGAGTGTTTTTTTTTGTTAGTAGTATCACACTAAACAAAATATGAAGTGTAAACCACATGAGACATTTGTTTGTATAAAACTTCCTCATGAATTGCAAAGCTCCTTGCCCACAGACTACTTTGTTATATTTTGCTAGAAATGTGATGATCAGATTCTGTTCAACGATACCATTTTCTACTACAAAAAGCAAAGTTGTGTACTTTTACTGTTGTGTCTCCTGTAGCAAGGTTAAGGCGGCATGAGATATTCCATGGTCAATCCTTCACTGAAGGAATAATCCTCTCTCTGGTATTAACAGTACTTTCCATATGAGATAACTCTGGAAGTAGGATTCATAATATTCTCTACACAAATTGTTTGAATAGAGATCCAAAAAAGCACCTAAACACATTAACTGGGAGCAACACAGGCTCTATATAATAATATAGAAGGGATTGTGTATTATCACTTCTAAAAAGGAGCACTCTTCCACTGCTTTGAGTGATGCAGCAGGTCCCAGAATAAAACTCTGGAAATATCCTTTTGCTGATCCCCATCCATTTGCATGTGGCATATTGCCAGGTGGTGCATAATGATTTATAGAGCACCTTGTGAGCAGGAACAGCTCAGATTCTCATACAGTTTCAGCACAGGCAGACTAGCAATCCATAATGGTGACTTTATAACCTCCTGTCCACCCTAAAAAGATGTGCGTTTATACTGCTTCCATGTCACAGGACTGTATTTCAGAACTCCTGCAGTCATCTCCCAGCCTCTTCACGTTCAGACAGGATAAGCAAAGTTTCAATTCTTTCCCCTCTCTCTGAAACTGCTCGGATCTCCTGACTACTGGCATAGAACAAAGATGCTGTGTCATCCTGCTTTCGAGATGCACGAACAGTGCCCAATTCACTCACGCCAGCGATGCTAAATGCTCCTTCACCAGTGGCAAAGTATTCTCTGTTAGTCACGTTCTCTGTGACTTCCTCAGCCTCAAAACTACTCACACACATTGCTGACCAATTGCCATGATCTTTTACTGCTGCTGCTTATGGAGCAGATGTGATAAAGTTTCAGAGGATTTCTTTCATTAGTTGCTGTATATGCATCTGGATACACCTTCATTAAAATTAATTACTTTTGCAGATATTTTGCCATGTTAATTAGCTTCCAGCAGAGGTATTTTTGTTAGGCATAGATTAGTAGCTTTATTTCCTCTGAATGTCACTGTAGATACACCATGTTATATACCACAGTGGTCTTACCTGACAGAATTTTCTATTCCCTACCTCTGGCTCCTTTTAGATTTTCTGACGCTCCTCACTCCCTTTGAAAGTAGCTGATCAAGGTTTTGCAGTACTGTAGACAGCATTTGGCTTATGCCACACTGCTGAATTGACATGGAATGTGCAAAGTGTAAATTACAGACTCTTGATAAACTTATCTGTTGCTATTCCACTTAACTGAACCTGATGATAATAAAATGCAGATTAATCTAGAAAGAGAGCAGTTCTGAAACAGGGACAGTTCTGGATTTGTCTGTTTGGACCCCTGTATTTTCTTTACCATTTTATCAATAACTCCAATTAAAAAAAAATAATCAACTTTGAACTGCACTTTCAGTTCAGAATTGGTTATTTAACATCACAAAATTATTTTTTCATGGTTCTGAGAAACATGGGCTTTGAAAAAATTGGTTTCTTAAACTATCAGGTAGAGTGTCCTTAAGTATTCTACTACCTCATTGCTCTTGTCCCTGCCAACAGCTCTCCCAAGCTCCTTCTGCTGGTCCTTGGTCACTTTCTCCTATGGTAGCAGAGGCTCCTGTGCTCCTTGGCTGTTTGTCTATACATGAGAAAAGCAGGTAACGTTTGCTGAGCCTGCTTGGGGCACGTGGGCTTCTCAGCTGCCCAGTCATAAATCTCATGGGACAGCTGTGTACTGCCTCTCAGACTGCATCCCTTTCATTAGTAGGGAACTGAAGGGTTGTAAGGGTTTTTTTATTATTTTGGGGTTGGTTTTTTTGTTTTTACATAGTAGAAAAGAGCTTGAAGATTGACTTTAAAAGGAACTTACTTCAGGGAGGTAAACTGGAAAAGAATACACAAAGAAAAAAAAAAATCAATGAGCGACAGAAACAGTGACTCTCTCTGGAGTCTGAATCAATGTAAACAAACCCTCAAACCAACTCGTTCCAGCTGACAAAAAACAGCCTGTAAATTAAGAGCAGGTTCTCATCAGCTGCAATTATTTTCTCACAACAGCCTACAAAATGAGTTACTGTATACATAAAAAGCTTCTAGTATGCAAATAGTTTCAATGTATATTATCAAAAAGATAGGTTAATTATGATAAACTGGTAATATTTTAGGCAAAGCAAGACAAAGTGACAGTGAGTACCAACAGCACTGAAATTGTTTTCAATACAAGTTGGATCATGCCACATATGCTTATTATTTCAACAAAAATACCTTTAAACAGGATTTGATGTTGCTGCAGGAGTGGTGTGATGCACAAGAGTAAGATTTTATGTAACAGCAAATGAAGTCCACGTATCTTCTACATGCTAAACAGAAAATGGCTCTTTAATACTTCTTCCCATTTATTAAACCAAAAAAAGAAAGCATTGTTTCTGAATAGCTTAAGCATAACTAATAAAAATAGGAAAAGTGGAAAGTCCAGATGAACAAAGATCCATTTACATATTTAATATAAAATAATACGTTAATCTTTTTGCATTTGACAAAGCAGCTCCAAAGCTGCTTTCCATTAGCCACCGAGTATGGACACAACTATAAAGTGTTATGAACATATATATCTTAGCAAAGTTTTGCAGCATGTTTAGAAGTATTAATAAATTTTGCTGTCAAATCGGCGTTTTTATACCTCAAATGAATACTGAAGTTCAAAGACACAACCTTGATTTTATGAAGTGTTGAGGATAACTATCTTCTGGTAAAGTCACCTGACATCGAGGGCACGTAGTGGCTTGGAAAATTAACTCCCAAACGACTCGGGCTGTGTACAGTCACACAGATTAACTCCCAGATGGCAGTACCGTGTACTAGAAGCGGTAGAGATTGAAAGAAGTATTTCAAGTTGGTCTACTCTTTTACTTGCCATCACAAATCTGTCCTCTGTCCTTCAGTGAGTGTGGGTGATTTCTGCTGCTAAAAACCTTGTCTTCTAAAACAATCAGCAACTAACAGAACTTAACATCTTTATTTTATAGTATATTATCTGACGCAACACTAGCGCAGTATGAGATTCAGCCTGACTTGGTACTTGGCCCTAACTCTGCAGCTAGCCCTAATTGAAATAATTGCTCAGCAAATCAAAGTAGTGTAGTGAAGCAAATAATTAGGTGTCACAAATTGCTGTGCTGAACCATTAATTTTTTTCACCGTCAATAAGTAAAAAAAAAGTAACTCAGCCCAAGTCTTCCTCCCCTACATGAAACAGGCAAATGACAATTTATTTTATGTATCCCTGTTATACAACAATGCCTATTGTCTTTCCAAAAATTTCAAAACATCAAATTATTTAAGTACAGAGGCCATGTCTCTGGAGTACAACAATTTTCTTCAAAAGAGGTCAATACCTGAGCAAGCATTTGGAAATTAACCAGTATGTAGTATTTCAGTTCGGACACTGAGGACTGTAGGAAGAGTTCAACAGATTTTATCACAAATTTTCTAAAATAAGTAATAATTTATTTGGGTTGAACAAAATGAGGACTTGATTTTTTGGATTTAAATATTTTGAAGTATCTGTGGAATGCTTAGCATTTTTGAGGATAACAGATTTTCACACCAATAAGTAAAAGGTTGAAATTTCAACATGATTTTCCTTTTTTAAATATAGGCTTTTGGGATAGAAAATAAACGGCACCAGAAGTGATTCATCTCATCCTAAAATACTTTGCTAAGAAAACTGAGATGAAAGCTTTTCAGGGGTGTCTGATTTTCTCCTTTAAAGCAGGGAGTCTAAATTCCACAGATTGGAGTTGTACTACTTTTAGAAATAGAGACTCAGTTTAAGATTAAGAAATTTATGTGAAGACACCTACAGATGCATAGATTGTCTAAATGTTCTTTATAGTCAACAGAGATCTAATCCATAGTCAGCAGAGTGAATCAGCTTAACATGAAGTTAACACCTAGGACACACTTGAATTTCCATAAATGCAAGCAATCCCTTTCACAAAAATAATTCAGATTAGAAGAGGTGTCAGGAACCAACCTCCATCTTAAAGCAGAGTTAAACATTGACTTCGGTCCCAGTTGCTGACAGCATTTTCCAGTCAGGTCTTGAAAACCCCCAAAGACAAAAAACTATAAAACATCACTGGGTAACCTGCTTCGGTACTTGCCTGTTTTCATGGTAAGCCTTCTTTTATCCAACTGGGACTCCCTTTGTTTCCCATTAGGACTGTTGCCTTTCCCTCCCACTGTTTCTCTTAATAAAGATCCTGGATCCATCTTACTGCCAGTCTCCCTGTATGGCACTAAGGGGCAGCTGCCAAGTCCCCTTGAAGCCATTTCCTCTCCAAGGCTAAGGAAGCACAGTTCCCTCAGCCTTTCCTTACAGTGTAAGTGGAGCAGGTTGGTACCTCTACACCAAACTCATTCCAGTCTATTAAAGGAGCAAAAACTGGATGCAGTATTCTTATGTGGGTTAGTAAGCACCAAGCAAAGGGAGCAGGAGTGGAAAATCACTTCCTTAACCTACTGATTACGTTCCTATTGATACAGCCCACTGTGCTGTTGGCCTTCTTCATCACCAGTGCACACTGCTGGCTCACGTTCAGCCTACTGTGTGCCAGGACCCCAGGTCCCTCTCAGCAAAGCTGCAGCCTCGCCAGTCAGTCCCCATCCTGTACTGGGAAAAGGATTTAGTCTATTACAGGTAGAGAATTAAATATTTGTCCCTGTTGACTTTTGAACTATTCTGCCAGTGTCATGGTCAACTAAATTGGTATTAGGTGCTATAGTTTAGCAGACTGAATGAACCCCCCCTGTTTGGTGTTATCAGCAAACTTGATGGTATGCTCCATCTCCTCCTCCAGGTCATTAACAACGCAGTAAACAGGACAGGTCCCGGGACAGATAGTATTGACTTTGGAGAAGGAGTTAAGATACCATATACACAAAGAAACATCTATTAACAAGCATAATTAGGTGTCAGGCTTGCACTGGATTGCAGTCTAGATGGCTGATGTTAGTTGAGATGAATAGTGTTCTTCTCTGATATTAAAATGAGCATTTTGTGTCAGTAAGTGATTATACCTTCCCCAGTATGGAAAGCTTTTTGTATGGGAAACAAACACACTTAAAAAAAGTCCTGAGAGTTACAAAGTGTGCCAGTCAAGGCACATATATTCTTATGATATTTCTAGTAACACAGAGATGCACAAATTGGGCATAATATGGCATCACTAAGAACTCTGAATACGATGGAAGGTGTATTGAAATTAGCCTAGTAAAAGGCCTCAAATTAAAACTTCACAGCTCCAAGAGCAACCTTTAAGTCTTATGAATAACAGCACTCATTCTTAGACAAGGTGACATTCAGAAAGGCAAGTGAGGAAATAGATTTTTTTTTTGAGGGTAGCAGAGCAGCTAGTGAAGTTGTCATTAAAAAAAAAAAAAAATCAAACCGTGTCTGCTCAACTTATACAACCTAAGAATACACAGACAGTTCTCAGACACACAGGGGCCTTTGCTAAAAACCAAATACACTGAACTGTATTTCTCAATAGAACTCTATGGGAGTCATGAAACCTTGTAGACATCAAAAATATAAGTAGTAACTAAATGAAATTAAGAGACAACTACATGCAGTCTCGATCATCAAACAAAGAAGTGAATCATAGATTTGGAAGTCACCAAACTGCAGGTAAACAGTCTGATGGCTTGGGAAGAGCTCACAGTGTACCCTCAAGTTATCAAGTTTCAGAGCAAATGTTATCCAGTCTTTTATTTATTAACAATATTTAGAAATGTACTGTTACTTTCTGACAAGCATTTACAATGTTAAAAAGCCACATACCATAGAAAGTAAAAGTAAAGAAACACTGATTTGAGGATTATAAACACCTCGTCTCAGGCTACTGTGCCTACATATGCTTTTTTTTTTTGAATATACAATTAGATAATTTACGTTGTAAGTATTCAAAAATTTTCTGCAATTATACCAGCACCAAAAAAAAGGCCTCATACTTTTCAGAATCCTCCATCTAACCCCTCAGAAGTCCTTAAAGTAGCTATATACATATTATAAAGTCACCATGTCCCTAAAGTTACAACAAGGTAATGTAGAGAAATACAGGAGAGAAAAAGTGAAAGACAGTACAAGAGCATGAATGTTAATAGAACAATAATGGTAAAATAATGGCTGTCAATTCCCTGAAGCCCCATGCCACCATCTGGTGCTGAGTTCACGGCCACATAGCTCTATCACCTTTCCCAGCAGACCAGGGTTATGTTCATTGCTGAAACAACCATACCCAACCTCCATGAGAAGTGCTGCTATGAAAGTAAAAGACTTAGACTATTCTAACACAAACACACATAAGTAATTTTTTGCATTTAAAATAGAATGGTGAAAGATTCACACCAGTTTACAGAGAGAGAAGCATCCCTCTGTGGCTATTTTTACCATTAGAAACTTCTTTTACACCTCAGATCACGAAAGCTAGCAGACATTAGTGTGGCAATGCTATAGGTCATGTACATTTTCATAAACAAATAATTTAATTCTATTAAATCAAAGCATACGCTTTTATGTTGATCTTCTTTATCAGCACTGCACTGCCACAAGTAACCGGAAAAGTGGTATAGAGACATTCCTACAACAGGATAACTAATGTATGTTAACTTTTAGATCCTTGTAAGGAAAAAAAACACAAAAAAACCCACACACCACCAACAAAACCTACAACAGTGTTTTACCATGAAATCAAGTCCCAGAAGTTACCACCACCTTAGTCTTAATTAAACATGTCCATAAGACGTGTTAAAAGGAACACACATGCATCATCTTCAGACCCCCCCAAAAAAGTATAAAATTAAGGAAGATTTCTTTGCTTTTGTTTTCTTGAACAGTTTGGGGAAGCATTTTGGCTACACAATCTCCCTTTATTCTGTGATTAACATTATAATCTCATATGATATTTCAAATGCAAGGATTAGACAGACTGGAATGAAAAAGTTACAATTCTAAAGAAAAAAAAAGATTTTGCATTAGAAGGCACAATTTCCACCCACATAACCTATATTTACTTAAATGTATCTATATGAATAGTTCCTTCAGAAACAAAATAGCTGATTAAGAGTGTAAATTTCAAAAAAACTCAATACACTACTAACCATTATTCCCCATGAGAACTGCTACTGACACCAGTGGGAGTAAGATTAAGCTAATACTGGTTTTGAAAATTTAATACTTAATTGAACAACTTAGAAACAATACAATTTGTCTCAAGCTCTTGCTGCATCTGAAGTATAGTGGATAAAACAAGATGAGTCAGAACAAATAGTTTCTGCTGAAAGGTTCACTTTTTCCTTAAGTCATATTTACGTGGGTTTGCAAATCTTGATTTCAGTGTAGTTTTCATGTTCCATATTCTGAACAACTGAAGCAAGAGGACTTCAAGTAACAGTGTTACCCATTTGCTCAGAGTTTCTCCCAGAAGTAACGCTCTTCACTTCTCTCTATCCCTACACATTCCAGAGACCATTTCACATACAGGGAATATACAACTATACCATTTTGATAACAATTACTCCAAGAAATCACGACAGTTCAGTTACAGAAGTTTGGCATAGTTGTGCCTAGCTTTTGACAGTATTTGATGAAGCATTAAGTATTTCAGAAGAACGAGTTTAAAGGCTGAGTTTAAAAACAAGATTGAGAGTAAAGAAACATCCCACAATTAGGCTAAAACATTTAGAATTCAACATTTTTATTTACATTTCTCATACAAATTACAGCTGTCATCTATCTCATATTATCCAAACAAACCTTTTTATTGCAACATGCATGGATAGAAAAATAGGAGTAAATAGGGCCAACTTAAATGCAAGTCACCAGATTTTATTCCCACT
>JAOXJM010000023.1:95641204-95671463 GCA_026413425.1 Tringa solitaria | reverse complement strand
AAGAAATTCTTTCCTGTGAGGGTGGTGAGACACTGAAACAGGTTGCCCAGGGAAGCTGTGGCTGCCCCATCCCTAGAAGTGTTCAAGACCAGGCTGGATGAGGCTTTGAGCAACCTGGTCTAATGGAAAGTGTCCCTGCCCATGACAGGGGAGGGTGGAACTAAATGATCTTTAAGGTCCCATCCAACTTTAGCCATTCTATGACTCTGTGTTAACACAGGCATCCAATATTAATTGGCTTTTCAAAGTATTTAACTGTTATAACCATTTATGGCTAGCCCTAGCTGGCTATCACAAGTTTAGGGAGCTAGTCAGGTGAGGCTCACCCTAGCTGCCTGGTAGTCTGAGCAGCAAAGATTTCACAAAAGTCCCTGGATGGTTCTAATGGAAAATTTGACTAAACCAGGCAATTTTGGAAATTATTGCTGTATCAGGAAAAGTAACTGTTTTACACATGCCATGTTTTATAACTGTGTAGACCTGTAAATTGGTACTACCATTGTCAGTAACAGACCATAGACTTTGTATGGAGCTTGCAAGGCCTCAGGACTAAGATTTGCTACAGTCAGTCTCACACTCTGAAATTCTCCAAACTTTCCAGCAGATGTGCTTTACTTAGAGAAACTGCTATCACAGCTAAATCAACTGTCTAAGACTATTAGTCTAATTAGTCTAAGATTAGTCAATTAGTCTAAGACCAATTTCTTTTATATTTTTTTTCCTGATGGTAGAACCATAATTTTATATGGATAGCTGTAGCAAGCAGTTACTCAATGCAGAATTGGACAACTGGCACAATAACATATTTAAGAGATATATAGGCCTCATCTGACTGCAGAAGCTTTGAGAAGTGAAGATACAGGAATACACAGGGGAATACACGCACAGGGACAATAAGCAATGAGACAAAGGCTTGGCACTAGAGATCCCACTATAAACAACTCACCCATGATCAGCTAAAGAAATGCAAACCTGGACAAAACTGGTTTTAGGAGAAACAAGGTAGTAGTATCTACTACTAGTAGGGGGCACCATATAGAGGAAATATGGATGTGATATGGAATGGCAGATAAAGGAAAAAATAGCAAAAGTATGAAGTTACCTTAGCAATTAAGAATACACTCAAGTGTATCCTAAAGTGAGGAAGAAAAAAATGTCAACTACTGGACCCAGAGGGCCAGGGAAAGGCTAAGTATAATATTAAAAAAAAAAGAAAAGAGTAGAAACCAAGAAGTGTCCATGCAACTATTTTAACTGCATGAATAATTTAATAAATTTATTAGGGAATCTTTCAATATATACAAGATGAAATATTTCAAAGAGTTACAAGGCAGAGGTAAAGGAGTTAAGAAGTTTTCAAAGTGGTTTTGCAGAGTCATAGCAACATATATACCTAATAAGTAAATGAGATTACTTGGGTGAATAAACAGTATTTAGATAAGTGATACACAGAGTGATCAATAGTACTGTATGAAGACATGGAATTCTAACATATACAAGGTGAAGATTTTCACAAGTCTCTAAAGTTTCTGCAGTGCCTACATTATGTGTACTACAGCCAACCTACTCCCTTTCTTCACAATTCATAGGCGAGTGATGTACCAACTGCTTTATTCATTACTGAACAAGATCAATGCCTTAGTCAAAATTTAGACACGCTTGTTTTGATAAGTATATTTTGTTGCAAAGTTTTAGATATCTGCCTTATTATCCCAATTACAGAAGAAAAACATGAAAGGTTATGCAAATGAAACCCTCGATATATGGGAAGGATATGAATAACAAAGTAATTCAAAGTAAAATTATTAATAGTTTAAAGTTATACAAGAGAAGATGAAAAGCAAGGTATGTGACTTTATTTATATGCTAACTATCCATCTAACATAGCAAATTGTAACAGCTAGTGGCTTCATTAACATAAAAAATCCAAAGGTCTATTTTCTGGCCTGCTAACCTGCAGATTTTATTCTGGAAATACTGATTCCACCTCACAACAGTCTACACCCTTTACCAGTTTAAAATAATAAAAATCTGCAGACAATGCTTCCAGATGAAAAAGAGATTTTTCTATTGTCTTTTATTTTTGCAACAAAAGACATAAAAGCCATAAGCCATCTTTGCCATTGCAAGCAGATTTGTAATAAATACAAAGTAGTTATCAACCGTAACTCTCAGTAGGCTGCACAGAGGTTTTTTTTAAAGGCAGAAATATAGTTTTCATAATAAAAAGTGATACTACTTTAAATTATGGACAATAGCTTAAAAAAAAAAAAAGACTACTACAAACCAGAAATCAGATTGGTATGGCTGAAAATATACTTGTATTATCTGAGAGATGAAAAGCCAATACAACTTTCCCTACTTTGCACCAGCCAAAGGAATAAATAACTCTCTTTACAAATGAGATCAGAAAACAAGCAAGCGATAGTATCAGACTGTTTCAGATTCATTAAAAGCGAGGTAACTCTCAGTAGCATTTCAGAGACTGCTCCATTAATGGGGACCATTCTGAAGGTAAGTAAACACTATTGAATATATCTGATAATTAGAAAAGGAAGTTGGATTTAATTTTTCAGCCAGATGGAAATCTGGGGATAAATGCATCAAGAAACTCCTCTGAGTAACTCAGCAAAGCACTCAAGACACAGGCAATATTTTAGTTTCCACATTGGAAAATAGAAAAAGACCACATTCAGAACTGAAAATTCGGGAAAAATGAATTTCTTTCTTTAACTATTGCAATCCTGATATTTTGCATCAGTTGCTGTTTGAAATAAATTTAGAGTGGGGGCAGGGAAAGACACAGGCTGCTTAACTGCAATCTCATTTCCAACAAGTCTGTAAGGCTACAAACAGAAAAAGTTATTCCCCCAAATCCCAGTTGGCTGTAAAATGGAACAAGCAAGAATGCCAGCTCTGTTGAGTCACGATGCATGGCTTGTTTCAGAAAAGCACTTAGAGAAAAGATGCATTCCATATATTTCTTATGTGGCTGCACTAAAAAAAAATAATAATAAAAATCCAACACGTTTCCAGAATTATGGGAGTTTTGACCTTGTTTATTTCTCAACAGTTGCTGCATTAAGAGAATATATTTTAACTCAAAAAATTAAACTTAAATAGAAGAATGAAAGCATTTTAAAGAGAAGAAGCAAAGCTAGCCTTTGTCTATTGTGCTTCTTTTTTTTTTTTCCTTTTTTTTTTAAACTGTCTACAACATAACGATGTGCACCACGATCTGAAAAATCTTGCAAATCTGTACTGATTTTGGCTACGACAGAGTTAAATTTCTACATAGCAGCTAATATGGGGCTAAGTTCTGGATTTGTGATGGAAACAGTGTTGATAACACCCTGATGTTTTAGCAATTGCTGAGCAGCACTTACAAGGTGTCAAAGCCTTTTCTGTCCTCTGAGCGGTCGGTTGAGGGTGCACGAGGAGTTGGGAGTGGACACAGCTGGGACAGCCGACCCCAACTGACCAAACATATATCCCATACCATACGATGTCATGCTCAGCAATAAAACTGGGAGCAGTGGAGTTTTGACAGGGCTGCCATTGCTTAGGGATGTTGGGAGTGACGGTGTTTATCTTGCCAAGTAACCACTACTTGTGATAGAGCTTTCCTGGAGAAGGCTGAAAACCTGCCTGCTGATAGGAAGCAGTGAATTCTATCTTTTCCTTTACTTGCTTGCACAGGTTTAGCTTTACCTATTAAGCTGTCTTTCTCTCAGCCCACAAGTTCTCACTTTTACCTTTCCAATTCTCTCCTCCATCCGACTGGGAGGGTGAAGGGAGGGAGGGGTGACCAAGTGGCTGCATGGTTCTCAGCTGCCTACTGGGGTTAAGCCACAACATCTTAATACTAATTCAGATCAGACAATGACTGCACTAAAGGAACTTTGACATTTCAAAAAAATTTCTTTGAAGTATTTTTCACAAGTTAATATTGGTCATACAAACACATACTGATGATAGCAGATAAGAAAGAACATGAAATAGGGTGTTAGTATCAGCACAGTTGGGATGATGATCTGTTAGGATATAGATTAGATTCTCCAGAATCTCAATATTCGATAGCAGAGAAATGAAACCAAATGTGTTAAGATATTTAGGCTACAAAGAAAGAAGCAATCTAATATGACTTTGGCTTTCCACTTCTGTTTTTCATACTAGAACGAGCTGTTTTGGTTTAGAACTGGCACCTCATAGGAGCAGAGAGGAGCAACTCTTTAACGTTTTCCTCTAGGAAGGCCACTTTTACCAAATCATTTTCATGTTGGGCTTGTGATCTCGAATGGGAGCACAAGAGTTTTGTGGAGGGAGGTTACAAGCCCACTAAATGATTACAAGGTATGAACCACCGACATTGAGTTTGTTACTGTTTCATGCATCAAGGACAACGAACATGGTAGTTCTTATATGGAGCAATAAGTCACTAAAAGGCAAAAAAATAATCCCTTACTTCCAGAATGAGAGGGAGTCAAAGAGACAGTTCCAAGAATGTAATCCTGTTTCTAAGGACTACTTAGGCTACTACTGAGGCTATCTTTGCATTAGGGATTGAGCTACTTGGGGGAAGAGTTGGAAAGCAGATAGCAGCTGATATAGCTTACAATTAGACTAAAATAACAGGCAAGGCTCTTATAAAACTGTTCTTTCTTTAGATACAAAATTCACTGGTTGACCATGAGTCCTACAACATTTAATTTTAATTTGTCAATTCAAGTAGGGTTTATCCAGTCACAACAATTTTAATTACAGTGCCTTATTTCCTAGAAAACAATTTCCTAAAACTTCCTTTTGGGAAATCTCTGCCCTTGGGCAGTTTAGGAATTAACATGCCAGATCTCTGACTTGTGATCATTCAAATATTGCTGAAACGCAACAACTAAGTGTTTAATTGGCTAAAGGAATTTCACCACTTCTTTAACCAATGAAGTTATCCACAGTAAGTTCCATAACTAAGAAAGCTGTGGCGTTTACTTGTTTCAAATCCAGTTAGCATTTTTTCTATGCACAAACTTTTCATGTATGAAGGACTGGAAAGAGAAGGCATACAGGAGTGCATTCATTACCTGCCTCTAGTGACCAAATTCAGTTCCCCATAAATTTAGCATTTTGAGCAAGTTTTAGATCTATTCATACGCTTCAGAGCGGAAGCTCCTCACAAAATAACCTCCATTTAATTTTTTGTAAGCTTTCTGAATGCTTAAAAATATTTTTCTCTAGCTGTTATTGTTAAAGTGAGCTCTTTTGACACATAAGTCATTGATATTCTAAATTAGCTCTCAGAGGTCCCACAGAACAGTCCCACAATACCATCAGACCTCTTCTGCCCTGAAATTTTGCTGCTACATATTAGGTCATGTTTTGACACATGAAATATCAGCTTTATTTTTAACTGCATTATGATTTCTTTCCTGTATGTCATCATTAACAGTAATTCAGATTGTATCATTCCAAAAAGATGTTATGTTTAAGAAAATCTGCTTGAGAAAGTAATATTTTTTCTTTTTAGGGACTTCAGTTGACAAAAGATATCTATATACAAATTCAGGAAACAATTACTTCTGCTCCAAAGAGATGCAGCTACAGATTTCATCCTAAAAAGATCCCATTTCAGTCTGTGCTTTAATTATTGAAAGCTTTTGGTTTACTTGGGCCTGTGTATACACACACAGACATTTCTTAAAGCTTTAACAAACATCTCAGTTTGAAAAGAACAGCCTACCAAAATACTAAGGAAAAATATTTAACTAAAAATAGAAAAAGAAATATATCACTCTATTAACAGATGTTACGGTCAATTACACTAACTGTCAATGGTAAGATTGCTAGTTAAGATCTACTGCTGCCAAATTCCCATTCACAAGAATATAAGACTTTACTATAGTAATAATGTTAGTTTTGTTTCCTTATCAAAGAAATGCTAAAAAGAGGCAGCTTGTGCCTTTAACATTTAAAAGGATTATACTGGGATTAAAGTTTACACTGCTTCTTTCTCCAAACATCACAGCAGTGAAGGGAATAGCTATATATTTAGGAGCAACAAACTGCATCCTTCCCAAAAACGAGGCAACAGAATATAGAATGAACTGGATAGCTCTCAATGTTGAATATCAATTCAATATTCATCACAATCTTTCGGACCTCTTCAGAGCTAATCCACTGAAGTTCAGGAGTCCTAAAAAAAGTCTCAGATCATTAAAGCAATCAAAATTAAGTATTTGCTAACAGATAAAACAGCACCTATATCTAAACCATAGAGGCCGAGTGGGGATGGTTGAAGATTCAGGAGACTACTCTTCTCACACTGAATAGTAGGCGATCATTATGCATATGAGTTGCATAAAACTTGGTATTTTCTTACCAACTTGGCTTCCTACTCTCAACTTGAAATACTTGTCTCAGATTATTCAGTTTGTTTTGAACACACCCTTTCCCAGGGAGTAACTACTCTTATGACCGTATCACAGTTTGTTGGGAGAACTACACAGAAATTAACCAATACATTTAGACTCATGAACAAGTAGGAAGCACTGCCAAGTGCTGACCCAGTGAAGAGCAGATATTTACTGTTCATAGAGTACAGGAAAGGTATTTTGGTACTGGAGGGAAGTAAACAAACAAAACCCAAGAAACGTTAGTTTGAGCCCAGAGGTCTGTTATCTTGACTGGGTCTTGATGTTGGCTGGAAAATCACAGGCTTGGGAAAATTATCTTGGTAAACCTCAGGGAATCAATACAAGTGATTAAAGTTTCTAAGTTAGTTGGGGGAGGGTTTAATTTATTTTTTTCTTAAATAGCTCAAAGTATCAACCCATAAAAAAAACCCCATACCAAGTAATAGATACTCAAGGAGAACAGGAGCAGCAAAAGAAAAAAAGATTCTTCAAAGACTTCACACTGTGGAAGTGTATCACTACTTTCTGCTGTTGATGCTGAAAGGGATTTAAAAAGAAGCTTCAGGGAAGATACATAAGGCAGGATGGACTGCCAGTATAAATGTTAATGCTGGGTGTGAGCAGAAAGCTTTGAGAATTCAAAGAACAAAAGAAAAAAGGAAGCATGCCCTGAGGGCAGGTAGGATAGAGGGACGTGCAAGAGCTCTTCCTTTGGCAAAGAAAAACTTATGCCGTAGAACAGAGGTCAAGGAAAGGTACTAGCATACATCAAGTTCAGTACATCTTGCGTGTTGTTTAAACACTGTCCACCAATTCTACATCACAAAATGCAGTGAGAAACAACAAAAACAACCACAATAAATAAATAAATCAAGATAGCTTAAAATGAACCAAGGATTTTGAGGGCAGTTTAATGTTTAGTGGCAGACACTACTGTAGCAAAATATACGCTAAAAACCATGACATTTCATTTTACATTGATGACTAACAGTGTAATCTGAATTAAGCTTTTCTACTTATATTTAATTTTCCACACTTGACAACTGTATTTCCTGAAGAGCAGGACACTTTAGTTGAAGACCAAGACCGACTATGCAACAGTTCTACCATCTATTACTCAAATTAAGTACACATGTGTGTAACACTTCACATATTGCTGTCAGTTAAAGAGTATTTTTCTGTATTTCCAACCACATGCAGGTGTTCTGTATGGGAGGAATGCTTCTGACTTTCCAAAGAATATTACTACAATGATATAGCAATGCTGAATTTTCACTTCTGTTTGTAGCTCTCTGTCCTGGTTTCAGCAGGGAAAGAGTTAGTTTTATGTCTAGTGATTCCTGTGAAAGGAATTTTAACAATGAATCAATGTCAATAATACATACTGGTTTACTTGTTGCTAAGCAATGTTTATACTTTTCAAGGACTGTTTTCAGTTTCCCACAGACACCAAGAAGGAGCATAGACAGAAGAATGGAATGGCCAATAGAATATTCCGTATGATAGGCACCATGCTTGGTATATAAACGGGGGTTGGCCACGGGGCGTAAACCCATGATCAGTGCTTGGGTTGTTGCCAATTCACAGGGCAGTGATAGTGATTTGTGTCATTGCTATTGTTTTCCTTTTCTGTTATTATTTCTATAAAATAGCCTTTATCTCAACCCACAAGGTTTTGGTTGGTTGTTTTGGTGGTTTTTTTAGGTTTGGGGTTTTTTTTTTGTTGTTTTGTTTTTGTTTTTGTTTTTTTTTTTTTTTTTATTTATTTCTCCTCCTTTTCTGCCTCTCCTCCCTGCCTTTCTGGGGCAAGGGGGAGAACTCTGTGAGCAGCTGCATGATCCCAGCTACCAGCTGGGGCCAAACTGCAACACCCTCAAAGCACCTTTTTTAAAAGGGTTTGTTAGCCTCATTCTAGAAAATAGGAATTATAATGATTTTAATGGGGAATTAAAGAAAATTGCACAAGTGACAGGTATTTTTTTTATTCTCCCCACAAAGCCTAAATGTATTTGATATGATGTAAAGCACTGTCAACTAAAAAAACCAAATGCAACCACACATTACGGAAGCAGGATCAATCCCTCAATTCCCCAATCCCATTGCTTAAAACTTACATTTAATTGTTACGCAAAAGCAATGATAATGGTCAATAAATCATTTAGCAGATGAAACAAGTTGACAGATTCCATAAACTGAATTAAGTACTTTTGAAATTTATAATTCTTTTTACTGTTATAATCACGTGCTTGAAAATCCCATAGGTAATTTTATTTCCAGAAAATAAGAATTCAAGTTTCCATCTATACCAAAATTTTAGGGTGTTAATTTGATCACTGAGGAAGATGGAAGTATTATCAGTTAAAATACCAGAGATTCTCAGAAATTGATATTTGAGTCTGGTGAAGTAATGATACAGTAAAGAAACCTGCATTTCAACCTAAGAACTCAGCCAGTGCCCAACTACATCGGCGTCTTGTTAAAACTAGATGGCTCTCACTGGTCTACTGCCACAAAATCAAATTTAGTTAAGTATTACTATTCATGTGGTATATGGGTGCCAGCAGGCTAAATCAGCCAGGTACAAATAATCTTCAAGGGCTTAAAGCACTGAAATGTGGTTTCACTATCTTCATTGTTAAGTTATTTATATGTTATGAAAATCCAAAGGATCTGATTATGCCATCGCTGGACAAGAAGTGAGGTCATAAATCAAGAATATACTCAATAAAATGCATAGAATCTCAGCCTAGGGAATGGGATATAGTGTTCTCTTTCTGCTAGGGACACCAGTGAGGGTGTAGCTTCAGAGGTTGTTCAGTAAGTCTTGAAGTGATTCACGTGCCTCCTGTCCTAGGTCAGTGCCCTATCCTCATTCACCAGGGAATTCAAGCTAAAAAGAGCACCCCGCAGACAGCAATGGTGAAACCTCCCAATACCACCCTCTCTGCCCTGCAGAGCAGAAGCTTAACACAGAGCTTCAACACAGAGAATGTAGCCTAAGTCTTTTAAAAGGTAAGTAATTGTTGTCAAAACACAAGCTTTCGCCCCCACCTGATCACATTTAAAATACTGACTTTCAGTTGCAGAGCTACCTTTGAAGACACTAATCAGTATATTTTTTTTAAAATTGCATGAAAGTAACAATCCTCGTTAGACAAAGTTTTCCTATTCAGAAGAAAGGGTGGCCTGTCAAAAAAATTAAAAAAAAAACACAAAAAACCTACCAGTTTTGCAGTCTCCCAGAATATGTAAAGTTTATGTAAATTAGTGCCTTCATTAGTCCTAATATTTGAATTTTTCAGACTTACTTCATCTGCTACCATGAGACAAGTGGTGCAATTCCACAATTCCTTTGTGTATTAATGCAAAGGTTTTTTTTCCTGTCCCCAGTATGTTTGATTTCCTTAACTTTTGAATATTGTGGACTTTCCTACTTACATACAAATTTCTGTTACAGAATCATTCCTGCAGGTAGTATTAAAAAGAAAAAAAAACCCACATAATTTTTTTTTAAGCATACTGTCCTTGTCAGCTGACACACAGTTAGAACTTCTCTCCAATTAATGTGTTTAAAACAGCACTTTATGACGCCATAGTGTCCCAAACTTAAGTGGCAACAGTCAGTAGCACTTCCATCCTCCCTACACTTTGAGCTGAAGAATAATTCACTTACTCCAGAGAAGAATGAAAGAGCTGGCTACAGGTATAACTAGATATTTTTATTAAAAGCAGACCAGCTTAGGGATGGGTAGCCAGCAGAGCTATCATAAAGACTTCCAGTGACTGGTAACATCTGGTCTGTATTCCCCTGTCCCAGAGGAACTGGTCACCTGGCTACTCGAGAAATTACATACGGCACAGGAGCCAGAAAGGGTCACTATTTAAAACAAGTAGTTTAGGGAACAGTTACAGGAGTTCTTAAACTATAGGGTTTCAGTAATTCAGTTGGCCATTGCAGCTGCAATCACCCTGAGCCTTCACAAAAACCCACCTAACCCCTCAATGCTACAAATCCTTCCCAAAGCATCGGTCCCCACTGCCTGTATACACGCTGAGACACCATCACTTGAGTGACATTCACCATTTCTTCCGGAGCTGGATGTCATATTTTGAAGTCAATTGAAAGCTCATGGACAATGCCAGGTTTACAGCACTAAATCTGAAAGGGGGCAGTGTTGTTTAACCAGAAAGTGGTGCTATCTGTCAATGTTAATTACAGTTCTTCCTGCTGGGGTTTTTACACGAAAGTAGGCCAGCAGGAAGTGTCATTATATTACAGCCTGTGGCTCTGTGCATGTGTTCCTAAGTTGACAGTCAAGAGACGTCCTTTAGCATTCTTCACTGTCTTTTTCCATATGAAAAATAAACTGCTCAGAGCACATAAAAGGATGAAATATGCTATCGTATGCATCTGCGAGAACAGCAAGATACAGGTACGTAAAAAGCAACTTCCTACTGGGGTAACGAAATAGTTCCTGGTGTGTTTGTGATGTCTGATATTCCTTTTTGACTTACTTAATAAAACTTTTGAAGACTATTAAAATGAAACTTTCCTAGTTTTTCTTCACAGTCTTCATCTTACTTTGAAAAAATAAAAAAAAAAGACTGATCAGTGGACTTATCAGGTGATAAGCATTTGGGAGACAGAAGGAAAAGCTAACAGGGAAAAATATACTGCTGAGCTATCCACGTTGATCACAAAAAAGCTCAAAACAAAAAAGTTGGAGTTACTCATGACATTTCCCCACCTCTGTCTTTTCACACTTAGGTAACCCAGTCAATGAGGATATTGATTGAAAAAGGTACTTTAAAACCACCATAATCTCAAAACATTAATCAAACATGAAACAAAAATATGCATTAATATGGAGCAGAGTTAGGTATTGTCAACAAAGGGGGGTAAAGCTTCAAGGGACTTTGAATAGTTCCAGGAGAAAAAATAACCAAAGTTTATCAAGCATTTGAAGATATATTGGTCACCAGTTTAGAGAAAGCCAAAGTAACTTAGAGATCACAGGTAGAGAATTTAGACTAGCAAATGCTAGTCCTAGTGAAAAGCTACAATCAAACCATACTACATCCTAGATTAAAAGTACCTACATCAATGCCACTGATAAAAATATATTGCTTTAAATTCTATTACTTAACCGTGTACACAACTTTTCAGAATAAACACTTTCAACAAATTATTATACCTACGAAAACTTGGAATTTTTCATGAGTAAAAAAAGAAGGAAAACCACCACACGCTCAGTTTGAAAGCAGTCCTGAAGTTACACTCAAAACACCCTCATTATCCAGCAACACTAGGCAACTAACTTATACCACCGTATCTGATATTTTTCCCCAAAGTTTGCAGATCTCATAAAACCTTTTGTACAACTCAATGCATTAAGGAAATTGTATCAGTATATTTCATGAGCTTAATTCTTGGTAGACACTAGAATATATTAAATGCTTGGCCTTATTTTTTCCCTGAACTGTACAGTCATCATTGTAATCTAAAGTATTCCACGGAACCAGTTTTAAACTTGTTTTTTCTGGGTTTTGTTTTTAAATTTATATATAGACATGTATTTTGTTGTCGTCGTTGCTCTAATTTTCCAGAAGAACATTAGCAATTGATTTTCCAGACCAGTTAGTATCCATATGTCCTCCCATTTTTATCATTATACCCCTTAAATTAAGAATTGCCTAAAGAATTTGTCAAATGAGATCATTTAGTAAATAATAAGAAAACCATTTAAATGCAATCATTTCTGAATCCAGTTTTGGAAGCCTGACAATTGAATTTAAAATTCCAGCAGAAATTAAAGTACTAGTTTAAATTTCAAAAATCAAGATGTAGTAACATTTAAGTATGCTATAAAAAAGTTATGCAATATTCACCGGTTATTCAAGCCCCAAACAATGAAAACATCACATTTCAACATGAAAAACACCAAACAAGTAAAATAAAGACCTGGTAGGAAAAGAGTTCTTACCTTCATAGATAGCTTTGAAGCCTTGAGCACTGACGGCAAAATCTGTGGTGAAACAGAGGGTGAGGATAGAACCCGTGCTCACAATAGATGATGGAAGCTGAAATCCAGATAACCTGTGCAATGAGAAGTCACAAATTATTATAACCTTTAAAATATAAAAAGTAAAAGCACATGGGTGGGTGTGATGAGCATTGTGATGAGCATCCTATTTCCTATCCAAACTGCTAACGCATTATGCTCTTTACCTTGATGCAGTCTCTGCAACATTTCAAACATGTTATCCAGCCTTTTTACCCTCCTATTTTAACACATTTGTGCAGTCTTCAATACAGAACATTGAAAGACAGACCAGTCTGTATTTATTTAAGACAATTTTTTTGATAGGACTCATTTCAAGATGAAGACAGGTAAATTTAGGATACCTGGAAGGAGATACACAGGTCTTGACTCACACAGGGATACCTAGTGGTATTTGGGATAGCATGGACTATCCTGTCTGTCCTCCAGCTGCTGCTTCAGAAGCAGCATGGATCTCAATGTCATATTCATTAGCTGACCAGAAAACAATAAAACCTTCCATTTAACAGCTTCAGAAAAGTTACCTTACATTTCCCACCTTATTACCAGTCTTATCTTTACATACAAAACAGAATTTTGAATACAGTATAATTACATTGCAATGATGATTTTAAGGTAGTCTCCCCAAATAAATGTTTTGATTTATTTGGAGGATAAAACAGATGGAAAAAAAAAATAATGTTTACACCCTTTACTGAAACATCACTGAAGACAATTTGTTAGACCTGGCTGTTATTAGCAAGACATTAGTTTCTTAATGATTAGAGTAATTCTGCATAAGTAAGACTTAAGACATCATTACTGTCCCATAAACCCCAAACTGTCAGCTTACATCACTAGCTACGTTCTGCATTTTGCAACGGGGGTGATCCACTGGATACGGGACAACATACCACAAAGCCACCTTTTGTTCAAACTTCACCCTGAAAGAGCTTCTTGAATTCAAACAGCTCATAAAAAACAAACAAACAAAAAAAAACACCACAAAAAAACAACCAACAAACAATCCAAAGATCAAACAAAAAGCGCCCCACACAAAAACCTGCTTTCATATATTTTTAATCTGGATGGTTAAGGCAATCCATGCCTTGAAAAAAAAAAAAAACCAAACCCCTGCCTTTGAAATTTATTGTACAATGATGCTATAGTTCATTAATTGGCAACTGGAACTACAGAATATAAATAATTGTAAACAACATACTAGTACAGCAGTATCACTGAACTAGAAGTTCTTTGCAAAATTAGGCTTATTTAGGACCTCTGTCATAGATAAAAACATGCTTGAATTATACCAGTCAGGTGGTTCCCCATCTCTTTCCAATTTTAAGCTCTGGAAAACAAATAGACTCCGATGAGTCAGAGATCAAAGTGCAGAAAGCTTTAAATACAGATGAAGGCATACAGTCAAAGCAACATAAGTCAGCAAAAAGCTTTCTGCAATTTTTCCTTTGTTTTTAAACAACATTAGCACCTAGAAGACAATTAGCTGTTTGCTCTCATCTTTTTACCTTCTGTGTACCTGTCAACTTATTACTACTATTCCTTTCCACCTCATTTACTCCAATTCCAAAAATAACCAGGTTGATTTTTTCCTCAAACTGCAGAACTACCATGAGGCTTGCTACATCTTATGTTCAGACTTTCATATGTTCTCTCACCTTCACTAGACGTTGCAGGTTTTTATGGAAACATGCCTCTTGTTCTATTAAATAAATTAGAGTAGTTATCACTACATCTGGTGTACAGTATGACAGTTCATTATTAATTTAGGGTATGTATTTTCTGATCTTACTTACACATCTCTTCCTTCTTTGAGAAGGGATTCAAAGAGTTCTGGCTTAAGGAGTTGTTTTGGGGTTTTTTTTTGACAACACTACAATATTTCTTGGATTGAACATTTTTTGCTGAAACACGGAAAACCAGCATGCATTGTAGGGGAAGAAAGGAAAATCAGGTTGGAACAGACAGAAGTATAGAAGCAGCTAGCCCGAACACTTCACACTACATAGCAGAACTAAAAAAAAAAATAATAAATATATATATTATACACACATAAAAAACCACACACACCACAAAATATGACAAAAAAGACCAAAAAAAGTTATATCAGTGCAGAACTACAAAGCTTTATATCCTTCAGGAATGAGGAAGCTTTGTTCCATTTGGCAGGGATTGGTTCACATAAATGAACTCATTTGAGCAGTGATTAGACACCCTGAGCTCTTGTTATCATTTCTAGACCCAACTGCTTTGATTCAGTCATGATAGTAAGTATCATTCCTATGATACAGATTCTTTATCTGCTCAATGAAGAAAACTGTTTCCATAGTATCCTCCTTGAAATACTAGAGGACCATTCTTTGGGCTGACGTTGCAATTCCCATTAAAGGAAGACAAATATATTCTTCTATGTCTTAAATCACGGCTCTTAAAGGTTTTACAGACATAGGAAAAGGCAAGTATGTGGTAAACTTCAAGGAATTAATACATCGACTTGAAATTTATTTTTTTCAAATTCTTTATATTACAGTAATCCTAAAAAAGATTATGGAAAAAGTCTCAAATAGTCTGTTGAATGACTGACATAGATTTCTTCTACCTAGGTGTCTCTGCAGTAATCTTGTTGCCTTAAATATTTCTGAAAGCCTCTTTTCATAATATTCTAATATTCCTAATATTCAGTGAGATCAAATGCCATGAAATTGAGTGCAAACAAAAACTAGACAGCAGATGAAAATCTAGAGTGTTATTCTTCAGGCATTTCCAGAATTAAAGCACCGCTAGCCTATCAAGCCATTCCCCCCCCACCCCTTCTAGCATTTTTGCTATATTACAGCTCATGAATCATAAAGTGTTTTGCACATTCATTTCATCATGCAGAAAAACCACACACCTTCACATGTTGCTTTACTTTGGAAATATATCTTGGAAATTAATGCGCAGGCCTTTGCTGCAACCAGAAAGGGAACTGTTTAGACAGTTCAAGTCCCTCTGCTAATAAAAACTGTAATTTGATAAACTTGCACTACTTCATACTGAGTATATGGCAATACTTTAAGTTTAAAATAGCATTACTTCCTTAAGTTTCAGTACCATGAATCTGCACAAAACGCACACGTTAAAATACTTTTTAACCGGAGATGGAACATATTTGGCTTGTCTATAAAGAAGAAACAGAACCTGTAGCAGGAAACACAGTGGTACACCAGTAGCGAGTTCAGCCTCTGTTTGAGGGGGAAAAAACCCACCATGTTTCATCCTACATTGTCATTTCATGGATCTTGACATTCAGCCATTTCTAGTGATAAGGCCTATAGAGTTGTTATAGCTTTTTTCAATAACATACCAATAACATACCGAGCAGGTCCACCTGGCTCTGCTCAGAACTTTTCCACCCTCCATTTGTGATAGCAGATTTTGGGACTCCCTGGTAATAAACAGCACAACAAGCCCTCAGGGGGAGTGTCAATATGGGTAAGGGTCTGTAGCAAATGGGGTACAAGAAGAGACTGAAAGAATGGATTTGTTGAGCCCTTAAAAGATGAAAACTAAGGGGCAAAGCTTATGACTGTCTTCACCTGCCTATTGGAGTGGTACAGAAAAAGACAGAGCCAGGTTCTTCTGGGAAGTGCACAAAGGATGGGAACCCACAGGCAAGGTGCAACAAGAGAAATTTTGGTTTTAAGAAAAAAACCCGATAGTGGTCAAATGCCAGATTCATTGCCCAGAGAGGAGCTGGTACCTCCATCCTTAGAGACACTAGTAACTTGACAGAGCCCTAAACAGCACCATCTATCTTCAAATTTGCCTCCAATGTCAGCAGGAGACAAGATCAGACAACCATAGTTATCTCCTAACCTAAGATAGTCAATGAATCCATGACCCATAAGGCAGGCATAGGCAGAGTCCCTACCATAAGAAACTGCTTCCAAAAAAATGAGAATACTTAGCAGATTCTGAAGAAACACATAAGGAGAATTGGATCAACTTAAGTTTTAGATTATTTGCATAAGTTTATTAGAGATTGAATCTTTGCTGAGTATAGTTAAGAAATTTTAACAAGTCCCAGCTGTTCATGTTGAAGCTGATAGGCCATCAAGAAAGCATTTACAGCTGAACTGATCTTCACAGGTGTTTCAAAGATATCCTTGAAACAAGAACAGCTCCAATTCTCTTCCCTCCAATAAGAACCATTACATTCTTTTTCACAGTCACTAGATTTTTTTTTTTTGTACTTTTATTTAAATAAATGTTTTGCACTGCCCTCATGGTTGAAATGGTCAAAAGAAGCTTTCCAGAATAGCTCTATCATTAACAGCTATCCAGTATGAACAGTCTCAAATGATCAGACCACTTCAAGTATGTGCTGATTTTACAATTGCAAAAAAAACAACATGCAGATGCAACAGAAAAATAGAAGCATTCTTGCCATTTTATTTGCTAGCTTATTTATTCACACAGCTGCCTACTGTACAGAATGATGTGTGCATGTTACCATGTGTGACAAAATTTTGTCAAGGTTTAACAAGTTTATTTGGGAAATTTAAGAGGAAAAAATAAAACCAAAACCACATCTTAGAGTGAGGGGAGGACTCTGCACCCACAGGGGCTGAATCTTTTTTCAAATTAGTCCAATGATATCTATGAAGACACATTATTATAATTAGAAGGAGAATCAGACCTGTTAAATATTTTTAGAATTGTGCCTCACATACACATATATAGATATATGAACATATACATCTATATCTGAGCTCTGCTCATACATCTGTACAGCTTGTTCCCAGAAACATTCTCAGAGGAAGTAGCCAGAATCCATTTGGCTAAGATAAAACATTCTTGCCTGAAATTAGCTAACAGATGTCTCCTGCAAAAGCTATCAGCCAAAAGGATCAATGTTATTAATAACAAGGTAAAGTATAAGCCTAAGTTTCAATGAATTATCCCCAAAGCAATTTTCAGCAAATGACAGCAAATGGTAAAATCTGAGATTATTTCCCTACCCTCAAAAATCTGTATAAGGAACAAATGTAACATTTCTCTAAATTTATTATTAATTGATATAGGTCATTAACTGCTATATGAAATACCAAAGAGCTGCCTGCCATCAGTGTCATACCCTTTCAGGTTTTAACTACCATTGTTAAAATTGTCATTTGGTGTAGAGGAGCTCATTCTATATCAAACTCACCAAACCAAATGAAAACACAGAGTTATCAGCAGGTACCACCTCAAAGATTGTGCTGATCAACCACAGATCAGAACAGGAGGCAAGCTGAAGCCTCTTAATGACTAAAGCTTTAGGCTATCCATCGCAGTTCTCCAGAAATACCTTAAGGTATCACAGAACTCAAATACCACCTTTTGAACATTTTCAGTGTGTTGTACTTAGTATCTCATGTTTGGCTTAACTGGAAATTAGCCTAGAACTGTATTGTCGATAAAAATCAGGCAAAAGCCCCCTGTGTTTTAGGCATCCAACACCACCAACAGTCCATAACATGTATATGCTATTAGGAATCTGAAGAAAAAGCAATCAAGATATGACTCTCTGGATTCCTGGCATTTATTCCCAATTTCATTGATGCCTTTGGGGTGGGTTGACCTTAGCCGGCTGCCAGATCCCCACCCAGCCACTCTCTCACTGACACTCTTCAGCAAGGGGGATGGTGGGGGGGGGAGAAAATAAAATTGTAATCTTCCTGGGTCAAGATAAAGACAAGCAGGTAACTTATCATCACGGGCAAAACAGACTTGGCTTGGGGAAAATGAGTTCAATTTATTGCCAATTAAAAAAAAAAAATTAAAGCAAAACTGTCCTCCCACCTCCCTTCTTTCCAGTCTCAGCTTCACTCCTTCATTCCCAACTCCTCTACCTTTCCTCCCCAGCAGTGCAGGTGTTGGGGAACAGGGTCAGTCCATAACAGCTCCTCTCTGCTCCTTCCTCCTCCTCCATGGCCTCTCCACACCTGCTCCACCATGGGCTCTTCTCTGCCACGGTGCCTGCAGCGCCTCCTCCCTCTCTCCTCTCACCTTGGTGCTCACAGAGCTGTTTCACCTTTTTTTTTTTCTTTACCCCCCTCCTCCTCTCCATGATGTTTCCTTTCCTTTCTTACACCTATTCCCCCAGAGCTGTGGGGCTCAGCTGTGCCCTGTCAGGGTGGCATTGGTCTGAGGCAGCAGGAGGCCGCCATGTCCAGCACAGGTCGCCATGTCTCCGGCCTCTCCTCACAGAGGTCGCCCTGCAGCCCCCGGGCCCCAGCACCCCCCACAGCACTGACGGTGCAAGCAGAGAACACTTACAAAAGCACCATTTGTTCAATTACACCTCAGTTTTAGGTATTAAAAAGTCAAATCATTAGTATGGTATCTTAGTAATTTGAATTAGTTTAATCTACCTGAACATATCTTGACAGAAGAGAAGCTACCGTGGTAAATTACAAGACGGTGGTAAATCCGGTTGTGCCCACAGAAAACAGCAGCAGCACTATGAGACTAAACATGATTCCAGGGTATATATTCATAACATGACATTTTATGAAGCCACACAAGCTCTGAAGTCCCCTTCTACCGATAAAGGGAAGACCAAGAGCTGCTATTTTAAAGCTCTGTCAGGCGCAAAGAAACAAAAAAAATTATTAATCCTCTTCCTGGTTCTGAATCTGGAAGACTAAACAGGTGCATCTCTAACCAAAGGCAACCGGTACAACAGGCTGACTTTCCAAACTGTTGGTGCCAGCCAGCTGGGAGCATCTCAGAGAACAACCCAGTTAAGAGCAAAGGAGTCTTAGTTGCATACGAGCACGGACAGGACTTCAGTCATGTAATTTAAGTCCTCTCCAACCACAGCATTTTAGCCATTGCCTTCAGAGTTGGAAGCTGACAGTGAACAGACAAGATTATAGCTACTCAGAAAACCTTTTATATATATTTAATATTTTTTCTTTTCCTAAAGACCAAATTTTTAAAAATAGAGCTTCCGCCAAAGGGTAACAGAGGAGTTGTAAGGGTTCAGTTCAAACTTTCTCTTATAGATAAATTTCAGCACAAACCAGAGATAGGTAATCCAGAGCAGCCCAATAAGTATTTATCTGTATAATTAGAAAACATTCAAGTAAAGGCAGTCTCAAGACTCAAGTATTTCCACAGGATTGATATCCAGCCTATGATTTACTGGGTATTCTCCCCCTCACCCTCCACCATCCCCAGTGCTTATTTTGGAGATAAAATATATTTTTGACATGTGAGATGCAATTCTAAGATTAATAAGTAGTAAGTTTTGCAGTGAAATTTCACACACCGAAATAAGAATATATGATGTAGAAAACTATTCTTACGCAAGTTTTTAGTCCTGCAAACAGTAGCCACCAATAACGTATAACCACAGAGAAATATCTGTAAAATTATTTTTGCAGTATTATTTCCCAGATCTTGGACAATTTTCATCTCCCCCGTCCACTATCATAAACTGCAATTCTAGAGCAAGGTTCACTTTTGCAAATGCCAGAGACAGTAAAAAAGCTTACCAAAAGAAAAAAAAAACAAAACAAAACAAAAAAAACAAACAACAAAAAACACAAAGAAAGCTGGCCACAGCCCATGTTACGGGTCATGCCCTCACAGGCTTATCTGCTTCATTAAACAACCTGCAGAAGTCAGAAGAGCACAGCATTCAAAAACTTATATAGGGATTTCCCCTGTCTTGTACACCATTATAAGATGCCATCCATGGGAGGCAACTTCCATCCATATTTCTTATCAGCAATGAGAAGAGTCACCCACAGGTTAAGACACCTAATGGTACATAAATCCAGGAGACCCGCATATCTGTTCCAGCAAACCAGGCTGTTACCTGCCACTTGTGAAACCACAGAAGGCTTATCTTAATAATTTACATTCATTCTGTTGCCAAGAAGAAGTGAAGATTTAAAACCTGACTCACATAAAGGAATGAGGAGCTACTGTAAGATTAGTAAAAGATCTATAATTTAGAACTGATTTTCTATCACAGAAGATAGATTAAATATACCTATGCATTTAATCCCACTACCCCCAGCTTCAACTTTTAAGTCACAGGAAAAGGGAAAATACATAGAACAAATTGTTCAAGGTCAAGTTTTTTATTCAGAGGCCCTAACTTTATGGCTTTTCTCAAGTTTAAGGTAACACTGACTGTTACCTTAAATACTGTACAAGAAACACTACAAAGGGCAGAGCTCCAGTTTAGAGAGCACACCCAGTCCTCTACACAAGAATTACCCTTTGCTTCCCCATATCTACAGTATAAAGAAAACACACAGTAACACCTCCCCGCATTGACAAGTGTTATACAACTTCCTAAGAAAAAAAAAAAAACATTCATTAAAACCCCTTAGTTCTCACATTTCTTACCGCAGCAGTGCCAAGAGCTGCTCTCTCTGGGTTCAGACTCCTCCAGTCCCCAGCTTTCCACCCTCCTTTTCCCTATAAAAGTAACTTCAGAGCCTCCTCATCAGACCCCCCACAAGACATCTTCCACCAGCTGTCTCCCATAGCCCACCACACCCCGAGACGCTCCTGCAAACCCCTCACCTGCTCCCCGTTCCTTGTTTGCTTAATTGATTTCAGGTGCTCCTCCATCCTGCTAACTAGAGACAGTTGAGGTGTGTGCACTTCATTGGAGGGGCATTACAATTAGCAGTATACAAAAGGTTCATATTTCTCATGCAATTTAAGATTCATTGTCTCAAATTAATAATTAGCTCTCAACAGGCAAGAAAAAGATTGTTATTTCAAACCTTTCCCACAGCTAAAGACATATATATTTTTTGTACAGTAAGGTAATGTAAAAATTTTCTGATGTTTCCCATGTCTTCAGTTTAACTAGGAATGAAATGCAGGAATTATAAAATGAAAATTTTGTTAGTAAGGGAAGGATGGAAGCAATCAAAGCAAAACGTTCCCAGACTGAAGTCCAGAAAGCCCCTTATGAACAAAACTGAGTAGCTAAGTGGAAAGAAGCTACAAGCTTAATGATTTTGACATATTTAGCCTTCAGGAAAAGCAGCTGGTTTCTCTAGCTGCTATCCCACAGCCATGGTGGCAAGACACACATCTGCTAGAGGAAACCCTGGTGCTGCGAAGTGGTAGCCTGTGACCGTGGTTACTGAGCATCAGTAAGGGAGCAGGAAAACGTGAGACGAGTTGGCCAGCACCAAACCAACACGCAGCCATGAAGGGGATGGAAGCGGAGACAGGTCCCAGGAAAGCAGTAGGGCTGAGGGCTTCCCAAGGAGCTACAGCCACTGGCAAAGGCCTGGCACGTCTGGGCAGGCAGTAGACTCCGGCGGCTCCAGCGTGGTGGGATCGCTCGGCAGATCTGAGAGAGGACAATTCCCAGAGCACTCGCTGCCGGTGGATGGGCCTAGTGGGGTTTGTTACTTATTTAACTCATGCTGAGAGGAAAAGGATATGCCTGATGAGAAATCACAGTACTTCCCCACAGACCTAAGTGACGAGGGAGCACAAGCTACACAAGAAAAAAGGCAGTTTGTGTCTAAAATGGGTGGCAGTCACTAAGCATGGCGGCTGCCAGCTAAATGAACGGGTAGGCCGTGGCACCGCGCTATGGCTAGGTGAAGTTTCTTCTTTTCCTGGCAGACCTTCTCTCTACATCGTTATACCACGTATTTTCTTACAATTTCAACGCATTGTACACAAAATGCAGCCGCATATGGAAATGGCTGCACGTGCTTCTGTGCTAAACAACCTTGAAAGTCAGCATCAGCTCATATTTGATAAAAGTGAAGGTAGTGGTGTAAAGACTGCAGAAAATAGAGTTGTACCATAAACTATTATTGCCAGGGTGATAAAAACACTGTTTTACCTTTAAGAGAAAGAGGTTATTTCAGTTACTATAAAGTTAATGACTCTATGTGCTTGAGGAAAAACAACTGAAAATTTAAGTAAGATCATACATTCCAGGTTAAAAATTACAGGAGCAGGCTACTTTTCTGCCTTTAATGTTACACAGATATTCAGACCAAACACACCTCTCAGGTGTAGTAGTATGAGCCCAGGTGAACCCAGCAGAAGTAAAATTACACAGATGTAAATTAAAACGTGATTTGATTCAATTAATTAATTATTGTATTCCAAAGAAATCCTATTTTTAGAAAGTTATGTAAACAGCTTTCATAGGCTGAATTATTTCATCAGGCATGTTACCTCTATCCCTATATCTGTTAAGTAACTCATAACAATATGATGAGTTTAATAACACAAGATCTAGAAGCAAGACCATTGTTAGTAACAGATGACAGGTGAGATTTAACCTTTTTTAATTAAAGAAAAGATCAGGAATTGAGTCAGCAAAACTAAGATCTCTCAGTGATATTGCCATCCGTACCTTGTCAAGCAGTTTAAGATATAATCTTAGAAAACATTAGCATTAGTCAGTTTAAGCTTCATTATGGGAGTTTTTTGCCTCTTTACTGTCACATATGAATGTCATGTCATGTTGAATCATCTTTTCGGCGGGTATATCACATTAATCCACAGCAGTGTATACAGTGATCTGCTATTTTGCATAACTGCAGTTGTGAAGCTAGCTTGCATTTCCTATGTCATAAGGCTTTAGAGGAATGTCTGTGTCAGGTTGGGAACAACATTACAGCAATGAGCAGTTGATTCAAATTCAGAATAAATGAGGATGCATTTTATTTGAAACTGTGTTTTATGAATCCATTATAAATCATTCATAATGCTGTCGATGAGATTTGTGCTCTCACTTGTGGGTTGTTTGGAAATGAAAACCATACAGAACTCTTCATCTGAAAAAAAAAAAAGCTAAACAAAAAAACCCAACCACACAAAACCTCAAAACCCTATCAGAGGAACACAAATGGTATTTTATGCCTGTACCAAAGTAAATTTAGAGAGGAAAAAGTCTGTGAGGAGGGCTTTTTTTCTCTTCATGGGCCAGCTGCTAATAACTGAAAAATCACCCACATTTCCCACTCCCTAGGTTTTACAGGCTCAGCTTTTATTGCGATACCAGAGCACCTCCACAAAAACCAGTGAAATGAAGCCAGTGTAAATGGAAATGGAATGATAAAAAGTGGTTTAGAAGCCCTGCAACACACAAAAATTGCCTGAGGAGGGAAATAAATCTATTTCTGAAGGTTTCTTTTACCATTTTTACAAATTGGATTACAGTAGTATTGCCAGCTGAAAAAAACCTACTCTAGCCTTTTTGGTGGCACCACTTTAAGCAAAGGCCTCAAGGCAACAGAAAATATGCTAGCAAATATTTGAATATTTGTACGATTTTAGTACAAACATCATGTTTGTCCTTTGCAGCAATAGGAAGGTATCTAAAAAAATACAATACTGTCCAAACGTAACTGTATTTAACAAACAGTTTATATAGTGCTCAGTGTTCTCTCTGTAAGGAAGACTAAAGATTCGTGCATAGAACTTTATTCTGGGAATGTCTGAAAGTTCAAATGTGGCTTATGGTATGCAGTAAAATTTTGAATACTTAACATGGCTTTGTGGATTTCCACTATCTGTTTTGCACAGGCTGGACTGCCTGGCTTTTTTTTTATCACTCAGTCCAAAATACATACTGACATATTAGTGATTGAAATCGTTCCCATTAGTGATCTGGGATCTGACTGTTCTTCGTATTTTTTATTGAGAGAAATAGCCTTCTGGATTAATGAAATAAAATAAATCATGTAGTTAAAGATTATCATAGAATCATAGACTCATAGAATTCAGGTTGGAAGGGACTTCAAGGGTCACCTGGTCCAATCTTTCTTGGCAAAAGCCTGGTCTGGAATAGATCATTCAGCTGAATCCTAAAAGTTTCCAATGATGGAGAATCCCACTACTTCCCCAGGGAGATTATTACAGTGGCTGACTGTTTTCATTGTGAAAAATGTTCCTCTTGTGTCCCATTGGAATCTCCCAAGGACTAACTTGTACTCATTACCCCGCGTCTTTTCCATGTGACTCCTTGTAAAAAGGGAGTCTCCATATCCTCTGTAGCCACCCTTTAAATACTGATAAGGTCTCCCCAAAGCCTTCTTTTCCGAAGGCTTAACAAACCCAGTTCTCAGCCTTTCCTCATATGGCAGGCTTCCCAGTCCTTTTATCATCTTGGTGGCCCTTCTCTGGATCCTCTCCAGCCTGTCCGCTGGACAAGTACTAACTTTCAGCATGCTCAGCAGGATCCCAAAGTCCACAATATTGTAATCACTGCAGCCAAAGCTATCACCAGCCGAGAGGTTAGTGCAAAGCAGGTTTTCTTAGTTTGTGAGTAGCAAATGCAGCTATGCCACATTTCTGGATGGCACATCTAACATTTGTATGAGGAAGCAGTCCTCTAGGCATTCCAGGAACTTTGTGGATGACATGTGAGCTGCTGTATTGTTCTTCCAATAGAACAACCTAAGTTTAAGAAAAACTCACCTTTTTTATACGTCATTTCATAAGCCATACTTTACAGCTGATTTTTCTATGGTTTTGCAAGATTTGATCTTAATTTTGTTCACCTACATTTATGTTCTCCGTAAATCAGTCGGAACCAAAATATTAGAAGTTAGATGCCTTTATTTTTCCATGTCTTAGTTTCCCATTTGCAAAATAAGGATAAAATTACAAACTAAAAAGATTCTCTGGAATTCAGAGGGATGGAAGACCTCTTCTGTGAGGACAGGCTTAGAGAGTTGAGATTGTTCAGCCTGGAGAAGAGAAGGCTCCAGAGAGATCTTATTGCAGCCTTTCAGTGCTTAAAGGGGGCTTATAAGAAATACAGGGACAGACTTTTTAGCAGGGCATATGATTACAGGACAAGAGGTAATGGTTTTAAACTAAAAGAGGATATATTTAGGCTAAGATACAAGTAAGAATTTTTTTACACTGTAACAGGTTGCCCAGAGAGGTGGTAGATGCCCCATCCCTGGAAACACTGAAGGTCAGGTTAGACCGGCTCTGAGCAACCTGATCTAGTTGAAGGTGTCCCTGCTCATTGCAGGGGTTTGGACTAGATGACTTTTAAAGAGCCCTTCCAACCCAAACTATTCTACAATTCTATGAATTCAAGTACATTGCAAATTGTAGACAGATCTAGAGTTAGGGGAATAGGATGGGTTATTTAAATACTTCAAATCAAAAGAATGTTAAAATATTGTATATTGGCTCATTTTAAGCAATTCATTTTGGCAGATGAAATGCAGGGGATCTCCAGATTGTTTGGAATTTGGCTGGAAGTGATTGTTAGAGCTCTAAGACAAAAAACTCTGTACTTAAGGAAGAACAACTAATGAAGTAGTTCCAAAACCAAAAGCTTCTGGAGCAATCAAATGAGACCTTTCCTTCACTTTCTGTGTCTTTCCAAACTATGTACATTTTCAGCTTAAAATATCTTCTCAGAGTGTTATAATATGTTATACATATTATAAATATGTCCCTAGGACTCTTTTCACTTGATAAAATAACGTGTCCTGTTTCAAAACTGAAGGAAGGATTTTCCTTCACTGTCACCTCATTATGACTTTGCTTTTTCTTTTTTTTCCCTGAAGTTAATTGTTCTGACAAGTCTATTTTAAAGGGGTCAGACTTTGACAGTTTTAGACTATCTGCACAAAGCTCACTATATCAACTTTCTGCTCCTATGTTTTACTCCCAAGAGCTATGACATTCTTTTTTTTCTACGCAAACCTTTGATGTCTGTTTATTATTTCTACCCATCACACTTGAAGTTTAGTACAGTATATATCACTTAGTACTTGAATGCCTCCTGTCAGAATTGCTGCCTAGCTTGTTTGTCCGAAAAAAGAAAGAAATCTAGTGGGTATTTCAGTGGGTCATACAGTTCATTTTATCTAAATTTAACTTTTAAAAAAAGTCTTTTGCAGATAACTAGTTTTGATAGTTTCAAATGGCACTTAAAAGAAGTGGCTACTGCTACTAATATGAAATAATGGCCAATTCTGGAAATGTCTGAGAATTATGTGAGTGCTTTGGGCTAACTCTACACTTATTGTATTAAGTATCATATACTCATATTTTCCTTCGTTATATCACTTGTCATCTCCTTTGTACATATTTTGCTGTAATCAAAACCTTCTGGAAGTTGTGGCCTGTGTAGTTCTGTGCTTCATTTTAAATATTATTCCTATGGATAGCAGGAGTAGGCTGGAAAAGGAAGGGGGAAGGCACAGCTCACACAAGAGTGTCTGACTCAGGCAATCAAGACACAGAGAGACAGATTTTCAACAGCGGATCCATTTACAGAGCAGAGAGCTGGGGCTGAAGGGCAAAACAGTGGTGCAGTTTCTTTCTTATCCTCTAATAAGGACCATATACCGTGGCAGAGATCCAGAATCCTTAAGAAAGCTACCCACTTAGTATTTATCGATGAAAATTGGCACTGGTTGTTAGTGCAGGCTGAAGCCCTTAATTTTGTATCTTTGCTGGTATTGTTCCCATGCTAACAATATTTAACTGCCACATTTTTTTATATCTTTATTTTGCCACACTAGCATTCACTAACCATCCTATTTCTCTGGTATCGCAGTTAGTGAATCTCATAGTTCAGTGACTTTTTTTTCTTAACTTTTAGAGCAAAAATTATTTGTTGAAATGTATCATTATTTTTCAGAATATCCTTGCCTCATACATATCCTGCTACAGTATATAGTGTAGTTTACTATACTGAATTCTCATTGTCTCCTACCTCCAGTTACTAGTATGCATACAGATTTTAATGATTACCCTCAAATTGCTCTCTTTATGGTGACACCTTACCAATATGCCCTCTGATCAGTAGATCTTCAACAAATTCAGAAGTAATGAAGCAGAACAATGTCCTGTTAAATTTAATAGTGAACAAATTTTGGTAGCTTCAGCCTGAAATATCACATCCTAAAAGTAAGTTTAGAAATATATCTTAATTGAGAGATATTTCATCTTTTTTTCTGAGCCTTTTCTGTGCCTAAATTTTCAGTCACTTCAGTAGAGGTTTGCACTAGGATGCATAATTTGATGCTTGAACTCCTCCTAACAGAAAATTCTATCTTGTTCTCTTGTCCTTTAATCCTTACATATATAATACATCATTTCAGGGCTTATGATTATCATTTAGATTATCTATAGTAATATCATTTTTAGTTTGGAACAAATTGTTTCTTATGGATGACTTGCCCTAACAACTGTGTTTAGGTGAGTCATATTTTGCTAGCTTAAAAAGTTCTCATTCAAAGCTCTTCTTCCAAAGGAAGGATGTATGCAAAGTCTTTTTTTGCTCATACTTTTAATTTCAGTAAACTTTCTCTTAAAATTGTATTGCAATGTTTATACAGTAACCCCAAGCTATGGGTGTTGACTAGTCACCTGAAGCAAAGGTGAACATTAGGCAAATTCTGCCATGAAATGGATAAGATCTCTGCAGGGAAGTGGTGATGCTCTGCATTATCTGTTAACGCTGTTGCATCTTGCTTACTCCCCCAGATGGTCTTGTGAGAGTTGCCTGGAGCTGCCCAGGATCTTGAATATCTGAACCAAGGTAATAGTTTTAGTGCTGTTCACCTTTAACGCAGTATTTGATACCACCTGCACACTCAGGTGGTCTGCAGGGTTCTGACATCCACAAGCTGCCCATAAGTACCTACAAGAAGAAAAGGAGGGGGCAAATATGACAAATCTTATGATTCGGAGGAAGCAATACTGAAGGGATTGCTGTTGTGGGAGAACTTTTTAATTTCATATTTTCCATCTTAACCCGTTCAGAACCTGACTCATTGGCAATTTTTCTCATTAATTTGAATAGGAGTTTTAGTTAAACCCATTGCTTAGAATTTCTTTGTATTCGGGTTATATTTTTATTGTCACTTGCTCACATTTTTGTAGGATGGTTAGTAAAGCTCATCTTTTTTCTCATAAAAGTGCCGACTTGTTCAAATTGTTGTTATTTTAATATGGAATAAGATTGCTTTGGTAAAATAGCTTCCCAAGTCTCTGATGACCTTTGTGGCCAGATAAAGGTTTTAAGACCAAACCGTTGTGGAAGATTCCATGTCTGTGGAACAATCATGCCGTGGGCTACGGTAATACTTGGCTATTCCCCTGACAAGATGTTCATAGGGGGACTACCTACCTCTCCAAGTAACGGGTGGTAGGGAAATGAGTAAGAGAAGTGTGGAATAGCTAAAAAGCATGGATGACAGAACAAATAAAAAAGCAAAAGTACCACTGAGACCAAAATAATAATGGGCTTCAGGGGAGCCATCTATGCAACTGTGAAAGAAAAGCAGACTATGTGAGTGAAGACTGATTACCGAACAGAGATAAGGAAGAAAGAAGCCATGGGAAGGAAAAGAAGGTAGCCTTGGTTAACACTAAGAGAATTTTACTGACCTGACAGACTCTTCCAGCAATTCTCAGGGAAGAAGTTGGTAGAAACTACTGAATACTGAACTGAATGAAAAGAATCCATTTTCAATGCAAAATTTTTTTATTTCTAATTTAGGTTCCACATTCTATTAAGCTGCACGTAGCAAATAAGGAGTAAACCATTCTTCAGCATTCAGCTCCTAAATTGAATCAATATCTAAACCAGCCTATTTCTCTCTGATGACTATAAAAGAAAACTAGACAGATTAACCTCCATGACTAAAGTTTGTCTTTTTGAAATACCCCTCACCAAAAAAAAGCTGCCTGCTCTGAGAGATGAGACAGGGATGAGAAAGGCAATTGAGAAAACTAAGATTAATGGCAATTCTCTCTGCTAGTGAATTAGAATAAAAAGGCAAATGGCAGCCAAGAAGATGGAACACAAACCAACTATGAATGCTGCCTTTCTTACCATTGCTGTTAACAAAACCATCATGGTTTAGAGAAGGTAAGTTTGCTCAGAGGTCAATTACCAACGTGAATGCAGAGTCCCCGTTACAAACAACTAAACCAAAATGCACCCTGAAGCTCAAAATACAAATCTATGAAGAAAGATAAAGCAAAAGAGGAATGGAGGGGATACTTAGCAAAGTATTGCCCTCAAAATGGTGAAAAAGAAGCAAAATAACAAGTGGAAGAATCAAGAGGAATGCAAAGAAGAAGGAGCTGCTTCTTCTATTTTCTTTCCATTTATGCTCCTTTATGCTTTTGTATACACTTTATTTAAAAAAAAAGCATACCACAAACTTTTTTGACGTGGATTTTGTTTCTTTTCCCACCAACCACTTTGCAATTCCCATAATTCCATGCTACAGTGAAAAGATTTGATTTCCCTTCTCTCTCTGTTCTTTTTCTCTTCAGTTAGCTATCGCTTATTTTAATGCTGGGGGGGTGGGGGCAGGATGGTGGCGTGTTATTACATTTCCTCACTAGCAGACTCCAGTGCTTGCAATCTGTCATTTATCACCCTCTTTTCCTTAAAAACCTGTATTTGATCATGGTGTGAGAGAGGTAGATGGACTCAATAACCTAATGAAGTTGTTTCAGCCTTATCTGCTAGAGATCTGTAGCTGCACTTTTATTGCTATTTGATGGCCAAAAATGAAACCTACCTTTTATTGATTTGTTGATGGAAAAGTGTTATTCAACACTGCAGAGCAAAAGCACTTTCATCTTTTAATTTCCATATGTTTGGTAGCATTAAAAGCTTTTATTTTATCTGTGTCATTTGATCTGGGATATATCATTAATGATGAAACTCTGTGTATCAAAATAAGCCACTTTTTCTTCCATATCAGTATCTATTCTGGTAGTGGCTTTGGGTTTGTTCTCATATTAAAAACAAGAACA
>JAOXJM010000023.1:95562010-95576140 GCA_026413425.1 Tringa solitaria | reverse complement strand
TTATTGCTATAACAACCAAGGTCAGCTAATTTCATTATTTGCCCCATTGGAGGGTTGGAAACTGAAAAGCATAGAGGGGTCCCACCTGTGGGGAAGAGCAGACAGGAGAGGACCCAAATCTGACCAAAAGGGGTGTTCCATCCCATCTGCCCCGTGCTCAGTATAAAAGCCAAGGGATCAAAGGGTCAACTCTCTCTTTAGTGGCCAATGTCCAAAGAGGTCTGTTCATCTGCCCTTGATCCCGGTCCGTGTGTTCCTGACTCCGGAGCTGGAAACCAGTTCCCATCTGCCACTGAGTCCAGTCTGGGACTTCCCCAGTGCCTGCCGGTGACATGACTGTCATCCGGGGAGCTTGATATGGTTTTGTATATATATTGTATCTATTTTCATTATTTTCTTTTGATTTTATTAATAATATTACGTTAAAGCAGTTTAGTTCCTTCTAAACTCCTAAATCTCTTTCTCTCTCCTCTTCCTCTTTGTGGAGCAAGAAGTGGGGGGAGAGCAGCTGTGGCCCATATTTGGCTGATTTGGCTTAAACCTCAACAATATCCTTTTGATTATAGATTTCTTATAATTAAATTTTATAGATTTTTGTTTCTTTCCTGAGCCCTTACAAAATGACATGATTTGTTTGAAAGTAAAGACTGAAGTGCATTCGGTAACATGACAGATGAGCTCTTATCACTGAGGGATATACCCATTATTTTAATATTTAATATGATGTATTTTTGGAAGAGGTGACTAAATAATTGAGTTTTTGTTTTGTGAGCAAACTGACAAATCAATTTTTTACTTTCATTAAGCTATTCTGAGTATCTTTTGACAATTTCTTTATTCAAAAATAAAATTTTAAATTCTTAAGTTTTCATTTGAAAATCATTGAAGCTATATTTTATCTTTTTGATCTTCACGTGAAAATCACAACTTAAATTTACAGTTTTAAGAGATGTAATTTTGAGCACTATTTTTCATTGTTTACTCTTTCTCACAATGACTTTTAAGGAGAAGGCTGTTTAGATAAACCTTTCTCCTGTCTTGAATCTTTTCTGCTGTGTTACTAAATAGAAAGTGTCATACTCAATGCTATAAATAATAAGGAAAGATAACAGATTGCATGATATTTCATTCCTTATGATAATGCCTTTTTACAGAATATTCCTTTGACAAAGATGGGAACTATTTAAATACAAAGAGTGGACCAGTAGTCAATCTTTCAGGCAACTTTTAAGTTACTTTTAAAACTTACAGGCTGCTGATACCTGTATATTTTAATGTATAGTCTTATTTTTGAACTTTAATTGCACATTAAGAATTTATTTTAGGATCTTTCCACAGTTATCTCTTACAATAAACTGTTCCATGACCTACCAATCAACCAGACATTAGAGAGCCTATTTAATACTTTTTTTTCTAATCCAGGAAATCAAGTATGTTGCTATCGCTGTATTAAAATATCTCATTTCAAGCACCTGTAATCTCTTTTCTGGATCATTCTTTGCTAAGGGTGTGGAAAAAATTTAATTGAACAAGTCAATTACATTTCTTGCAAAACTCTTAAGGTCAGTATTTGGCTCGAGTGGCCAAACACATTTCTGAACTACAAGTGATTAAGAAACTTTGTTCTCACACCACAATCCCATTCTACATTTCCATAGCCTAAATATTTGTAACATGCTAAATTCTTCTCATAAAACATCCATTTCCATGCATTAATTTTATTTTCTAAGCTTCTGGAATTACCATAAAATGTGTGGCAAATCTTAAGAATTGAGAGAACAATTATAGAAGTGATGAAGAGACAATTATGTTATGTCAGTAATCACTCTTTTAGGAGTAAAAATATCAATGTCATATTCTATTATGTGCTCATCTCAGTACACAGTCTATTCTGTGCTTGATATGAAATAAATCATAATTTCAGTACACTGATATCTTTTATAACCTTCTGTGGACACCTGTTTTGATCAGATGCAATTTAAAGTGGTCTTAACCATTTTTTGCCAAGAATGACTACGCAGATGAAACAGTGTGAACTGTGAACTTGGATGAATCCCACCATTTATAATACTTTAGTAAACAGAATACAGAGCACTTTTTTTGAGCTTATACTGAAAATTTCTGTTTACCACAAGTGTAGCTCTATTAGAAAATATGTTGGAAATAGACATGAAAATATATATGTTCTGTAATATCAGAAATGGGAATCTGCAGGTCAGGTTGTTCTTACATCTCTAAAATAAATTGTAAACAAAAAAAAATCAACATAAGTACAATAACAGTTGATTGAGTGATTCAAGCGTTCTAAGACAGGAAATGAGAGGAACATAATTTAGTGGTTAAAATTAATTACCTACATCATTTTGCACTTCTTATGCATTCACCAGTCCTTGAAATTGCAAGAAGTTGACAACAATAATCCTGATATCTGATTTTATATGCACAAGAAATATTTAGGATAAGCATTATCCAAACACATAAGATTTGTCGGTCACTTTTTCTTTTTGTGCTATTTTCATTTAGTTGATTAGACTTTTGGAACTGCAACAGGCTTGGGAAAGTTTAGACATTTCACTAACATTTCCCTTTTACATCCACCTTCCCAATCTTACTCTTTGAAAGAAATACTTTGTTTTGAAAGACAGTCAGCTTTTTCGAGACACACAGGTTGTTTTACCAATTCAATTCAAGAGCATATCTGTTTTGAAATACACATTTCAACAAATACCTATTCATTTTACATCCAAAAGCAGCAGAGAGTCTTTAGTTTCTAAAAAAACAGAAATAGCAGACATGGTTCAAAAAACTCCAAAATCTTTGCCTATTTTTGGATTACATATTGTTGTAGATGAAATTTTTCCTCTGCTTCAAATCAATAACACGTATTGTTAAAGGAATTTTTCCATACTCAGTCAAAAATATTGATTTTTTTTAAAGCCTTGTATTCCTTTGATATGAATATATGTAATTCTGTCTCATTGTATCCATCAAGAGCAAGCCACATTTAGTAGTCCATAATTTAATCACTATCATGTGCTACTGTTTATCTATGAAATGATATTTCATTGCACATAATTAAGGGAGAGCATAAACAAAAAATCAAAATACAGCAGTTTAAAGCCATATTGTTAGGTATACAACATTATATGTTCATAGAATCATCGAATACCAGGTTGGAAGGAACCTCAAGGATCACCTGGTCCAACCTTTCTTGGCCAAAGAGAAGTTTTATCATACAACACAAATAATACTCAATTTAGAGAGCAGAAGATAAAAACAGTAAACTGAAGTCTTTGATTGCATATGTGGTTCTGATAAAAGTCTACAACAATATTCTTCACCTATAGAATGGAGGCAGCAATGCCTAGCAAGCTTTGTTAAAGATATTAAGAAGTATGTATTAAGAAAATCTTATATGTAAGACTCACACAGTTTTTAAAGCGTACATCACAATAACCATGGAGGTGAAGTAAGTTTAATAGCATGTTTGACTATTTCTCCTTGTATTCTGTCTCTCCATATTTTTAATAATCAAACCCAACAGTAACAGCAACAACAACAACCTATTCATTTTCTCTTAAATGAATAGGTTGAAGTGGTGCTTATTAGATTTGTATAGCTAAATCCACAATAACTCTTCCGTTTTGAAGCTTACTTGATTCTTTAATTAAGCCTGAATTTAATTCTTGCTTCTAAATTGGACCAGGAAAAATGCAAGAGTTATACATAATTTAATCTCCTATTACTTTATTTCTATTCAAAGCTGTTCTTCATTAACAGCTCAGCTATTGAATTAACCAGCATGGGACAACCCAAAAATATGCATATTGAATCACTCATTTCAACCAAAATAATTTTCTTTGACCTCAGAATCAGGTCTGAAGTGCTAAAATCATGTTATAAAATCTGATCCATAAAGACTGTGCATTTGTTTGTATGCTTTTGCAATTGACAAGTGATTTTATATCTATATTAAAAACAGGTTGAGACTGCCTTAGGAAACACTTTAGGAAATACAGTTATAAATAGCAGTCTCTTCATGCCCCAGTTGAAACACCCAGGTAAAATTAGGGACTGCTTCAGAAGAATTCTCATGCAACAGCTATTAATTTCTTTAATAGCGATATTAATTACTTCTTTGCAATTTCTCAAGGTAAGACGATGTTCAAATAATACATGACTAATATATACTGAGGGAAGTATTAAAAGAATGAAACACCCCTGCATTTAATTCTTCTCAGTTTTTAAAACTATTTCTTAATACTGTACATGAAAATAATTTTCATTCCATGGTAAGGGCTTTAATCTTTTGTTCAGTGTGTGTGTTATTTACTCACGTAAGGCTGATAAATTTTCCCTGTACATTAACTGAAAGGGGATTCTTTACTTCAGCCCCTCTGGCACTTGCAATAAAAGAAGTATTGTGTATGACAGTGATAAACTCCACATAATTTCTTTTTTTCTTCCCCCCTCTCCCACTCTTTTTTTTTTGAGTGCTTTTAGAAGAACATGGTTGCTTTTTTAAAGCCATGTCAAATCAGGGAGAGATTTTATGTTTTTCAGAGCACACCACACTTCTTAATGTCTTATGCCTCAACCTTAAATGAGTCCTGAGATCCATAGGGATTGAGTCGAGGAGCAGTCTAATGTGATGTTTTGTGGAAACAAGGATACTTCCCAAAACGTGTACCTCCATGGTATCCTAAGGGCATGATTGCAATTTACACTGCATATGAAGTAAGATTATACATTTGAAATATCAGTCCCTTTTAAGTAATTATAGAAGGAAAATTGATAAAACAATTAACGTATTTTCTAAAGACAGAATTCAAGAAAATATTTTAGACCTTCAGCTACCCCAAGAAACATCAGAGCTAAGTGAATGGAATATTATTCAAATGTTTCTATGTTTCAAACTTGGCAAGCATCAGAGAAAGGTAATGTATACTGTATGTTGCTTGTCCACAGGATTTAATGAGGAAGGAATAATAAGTACTATCCATCAACTTTTGTTGAAAGTACTTCTGAGACTAATTCTGAAACCAACGGTTGAAAAGTCTTGTATTGATGGATCAGCACAAGGCTGCCCAAATACAACAGAGTAACAGGGGAACAGGAATGATCACTTCCATTCTATGAGTAGTTGCAAATGATTTAGAATTTTGTTTGTCAAGAACCTTTTGTTTACCAAAAGGTAAAAAAGTTCAAAAAACCCATATACTTCTACCAAAGAACCAAAGTGAAGAAGAATGAAGCATGGCCGAAATAAGACTACATGTACAAACCATAATATTAGCAAAAGTAAATGCCCTACACTTTAATTATAAAGTTACACTTACAACAATTACTGTTCAATTTTGGTTGTTGTCATAAGACATAATAACATATCTAGGGTCTTTTTGTAAGTTTAAATGTGTAAAATTTAAATTCATTGATTTTTGGCTAGTTTTCTGTGAAAGTAAGGTTTAGAAAACTGCTCCCTTATTAATACCTTCTGAAAATATTGCTTGGTTTCAGTTAAATTTCACTAAATTTGACAGCTTAGTCAGCATGTCTCCTTAGATACCACAGGGTGTAAATATGAAAAAAAAACAGATTGACATCTCACCTTTATTTCTAGCTGTAGAAGACACTAATGCTGTACCATACAAGGTACTCAGCTTGAAAAAAAATGGGGCTACTGAGTGCTTAGAGGCCAAGGAATGAGATTAGTGGTCATAAAATATCCCTGACTGCATGTCTATGAGAAGCCCAGGATAGCCCTAAATCCTCAGAATCTCACCTTTGCCCTGACAACACAAACATGCAAGACTTCCAGTTGAGAAATGTCATTTGAGTTTAGCTGGGTTTAGTCTTCTGTTTCTCTAATTTGACTTCTAATGACTTTTGTCGTATGACCCTGAGCATCTCACATACATTGTTTCTCCCAGAAAATTACCTGGCTTTGAGTTATTTCTTTTTAAATTACTTATGTGTTTTTATGTGGAACGAATGTTTATAAGAAATTAATTTAATACACACAACTCCATACCTATGCCTGAATCTGCTGCTGAATTTCAAATTAATCTGGCTATGACAGATGGTTCAAGTTTACTAAGACATTGAGAGATATGACAAAGAGCTGAAAAAGACTGTTAAAAGTGGTTACTTCAGGGCAAGATTTCACATTTGACAGCTGATTTAGTTGATTAAGTTGTGATCAAGAGGTAACATCAATGACTAGAAGTGTTTAGTAGGGTATTTCAATGAAAAGAAATTATTTCAGTTGCAAGTGACATATTCGGTGAAAATTTCCTTCTTTCTATTATTTTATTTTGCCTTGCCTTTAATTTTCATTCCTTTCTTTTAGAATCATTTCTCAGAATTGTTTTTCTCTTTTCACAAATATACTTTTAAGAAACATTCCACAAATTTTAAATGCCTTTAAAGGCATTTATAAAAGAATTTCTCAGGATGTTCCTACAATACTGAGGACTACCTCTGTTTCTTCTCTCCGGAATAAATGCAATGGTTACTGAAAAAAATACAAAAAAAGGTATATAATGCTTAGGAGGACTTAGAGTACATCTATGTTATTTCCTCAGAAATTAATGGAAAACCTCCCACAACTTCAACAGAAGTGTTATATTGCTCCCTGTTTTGTTTTTAGCAAGCCAGCTCTGCTACAGGAGTAAACTAACAAGGCCAGTCATAGCACTCTGCTGGCACCGAATATAGTGATGCATAAGCAAGGAAAGTGAAAAAAGAAAGCTAATTTTAATATCTGTTAGAAAATTCAGTGGTGGAAAAAGAATTATTTTTTTCAACTTCCAAATCTGGCTAACTATAAGCAATCACGAAAATAGTAAGTAAAGTTAAGAAAGCCAGACATATTTCTAAAAATAGTGATATTGACAAAAAATTCTTGGTTGTTTTTCTATATATATATATTTTAAAAAACCCTGCAATTACAGCACTGAAAAGACTGCAGCTAGTTCACACCCTCTTATTTTAGGAGCACGAAACACTGCTAAGTTTTAACACTCATGGATGCAAATTTGTTTCTTCACAGAGAACCTGCTGCATGCACATAATATTTGCGGACTTTTTCTATTTCACAAAATATTGGATAATGAAGCATCACAATCAGTTTATATGTTTTGACAATAACTAGCCTGATGGTGTAAATTAGTGACCTAAGTGAAACACAGAAATGAATAATTGTCACAAATTTCAACTTTCAACATTAAAATACATCATTTTATTATTATCAATAAAGCATAATCTGAAAATGCTCTCTCCCTCCCCATGGATGGCAGTGGCTGTTGATTAGGATGTGCTGGTGAAAAGAAAGATTTACACACCACCTGTAATTTCATTAGCCTGACATCCAGGAAAATACACTGTGAAATACAACAGGGGCCTCATCTCCCCTGGTTTCCTTGACTTCACAACTCAGGTGCCTTAGTGGACCTCCTACAGGGCTTTCACAGCATCCCACCGCCAAGCCAGACCTTCCCAAACAGTGTCCTTCGCCAGATGCCACCTGGGCTCCCTCTCATGTCCTCTCAGTCTCTGGAAGGCCTCCAAAAAGAAGTCTTGTTCTGCGAAGTCTCCAGTCTGCCCCATTTCCCAGGCGTTTGGTCCATATGCACAACATAAACTGTAATGTTAATACATGTTCAGATGTGTCTTCAGAGCTTTGTGGCTCCACCTTAGTATCCCTGAAAGCACCAAAACGGCCATAGCATTTGCTGTTTTAAAAAATCTTGTTTTACTCCCACAGTTGCCAAGAGCATTATAAATAACTGTAAGCATCTTCAAGAAAAGGTGAAATTTCTCTTTTTTTCCTATTTCCTCCATTTCTAGACTAACCTTCCTGGTGCCTGATTATTCAGAACCTTTTGCAATAAAATCATGAATCCTGTCAAGTCAAAAGGAAAGACTATTTAGGCAAAACAATGTAACAGATCCAGTTAATCTACTTTTGCTGAAATCTGGCATACATATCATCACTTTATTCATATATATAAATAAAAAGACCTGAAGTTCTTCCCAGAATGCATATTTCTTTGACTCAGTAAATTGAGTGTTCTAAATCTGAATGTTCTTAGGGTAAATTATGGTCAAGTAATCTTAATCTGATGGGAGCCAAAGTTTCAAAATTGGTGAGGGGGCTTGCACAGATGTCTTCCAGCAAATGTTCACACTCCTGAAACCTGTGTATTGAAAGTGAGGCAAGCCAGAAGCATGGACTGAATGGGAAAGGATGTTAAACAGATGACAGTGGAATCGTCTGATCAGCCTCATTACCTGAGCAGATTTAGCAAACTCTCAATTTACAATGTGAACAGGCCAGTTGGCAAAAGCAAGCTAGTCATTTCTAAATTTCTCTCCATTCAGGTAGTAACTTTCAGCAATATGCAGAAGAAGAATCCTCTGAAAAAGAAATGCCCCACAGCAAGCATTCATGAAGAATCATAACTGTACCTGGTGCTTTCACCACCAAGAATTGCATGGAAAAAAATCAAAAAAATCAAATTATAAATACGTTGTCTTGCTCAAATAAGCAAGAAGGTAAATCCATCTGTGATTACAAATGACAATATAAGAAAGCCACAAGCAGGGTTTTTGGGCAGTCTTTGCTCATGAACCCCACACTCCCAGCCAGGGTGATTAAGTCAGACTGCAGCTGCTAACACAGTAAATAAACTATGACTGTGTAATGTCCAGCCTATTCAGCTCCACGAAATGATCTAAGCTAAAATTGAGAGAGAGGATTCAGAGTAATGCATGATTGTTTAGACAGTTTCAGTCAAACACAAGGTTGGCCTGAACAGAAATGCTTATACATTCTGAATAGGAGCATGATTAATCCAGCCGATATGGAGAGGAAGAAAATTGATTTTTAATATTACAATTTGTTTTGGATGCCATGGTCATATGCAGCGATGGTGAGACGTAAGTATTATTACCCAGTTCAGAAAACGTGAAATGGTGAAAAGCATGTCTTGTGTGCAAATCTTGGGAGTTTCAGAGTAAGCACTCGGATCAGGCAGGGCTGTATGAGGACTGAAACCCGATGCAGAGGAAGGTAAAAAGGACCAGCACCTGCATGCAGAAAATAGCTGTGAGATTACCGGATGACCCTGAGAAACCAATACAAATCAGAACTTCTGTTTGGCTCTCTCTGCTGCTTGTTGTGTGTTTGCAACCAAACTGAAAAAACTTTCTGAACAAAAAGGTTAGACTTGGGAATTCACAGTGTAACCTAAGAAGGTGACTAATTATTTCTAGCTCTGGACCCATTGAAGCACCTGATATATAAAAGGTGAGAGTTGGAAAACACTTGCAAGCAGTGTAAGCTTTTTAGCTTGGTGCTCATGCCCATCACTGATTCTGCTTTTATTGAGATATGTATCCTAATCAACACCACTCAAACATTTCATGAGGCTAGAAAGATGGCTAAGCATTAAGAACCTCAAATAAAGTGATGAATATGTGCCTTAGAGGAAAGAAGGTGTGCCCTTCACTGGAGGCAACTGGTTGCCAGTAGGAGATTGAGAACTATTTAATCCTTTGCTATCACCCCTTCATCCAGCTGTCTGGAAACCCATGCTTCCTATAACTGTCAGTATGAAGGCAAATTATTTGTCATTTGTCATGACAAGCTGTAATATTTAAAGCTTATTCTGAAGAGCAGAAGTCTCATTGAGGATGGGTGACAAAAACTGCTCAGAACACTAGAAGAAAGGTCATGTCTTGTGGCTGATGTTTCAACAAGTGTGGTATGTGTTAAAGAATGATTTTTGCATTTCTAACTTTTGTGGAGAGATGCTTTAGCAGCAGAAACAGAAATAACAGTAGAGTGAGCAGCACAGGATTTAGTCTTTTCTTGAAAATTTTTTTGAACAGAGAAGAATCTACTGCAGGGAACTTCTTTCAAACTAACACAGCACAATGGTGTTTCTTCTTCCTCCTAAATTAATACATTTAAAAGTTTTTTTTAAATGTAACTTTTATCAAACTATGTCTTTTTAAAAATATTTGAGGAAAAAATCTACACACAGAATGTGGTTGCTTTTTTTTCCCCCACAAATTAAGAAGCTATTCAATGTGTGAAGATCTATAATAGCACAAATCTATGCATTTTATGAAAAAAGTTCAGAATAAAATGCTACATTCTAGATTCCTATTATAAATCTTACATAAGGTAAATTCACATTTGCCATCTAACTCTTGATTAAACTAATGCTGGCATGAAGTTACAAGCAATACAAAAGAAATGGTCATGGCTACTGAGAAAAATGTTGGTAAAATCTAGCAATATTTCAACTGATTTACACTAGAAGTATCAAACCCAGTGGTTTGGTCTGGCTTGTTTAGAAGGTTATTTTATGAAAAAAAAAAAGAAAAAAGAAGCAAAAGGCTTTCATAGGTTTCAGCATTTTGACTTATTACATGGGTTCTCAAAATGGCAGATTGCTTCACATTCCCCAAAGCACATACAGCTACATTCTTTTTAAAGACGAAATAGATAATTCAACAACTATTTGATAGGACAGCATTTTCTGTGAAATTATGATTTTACGAAGCTTAGAAGGTAAACAAGCATTTAAAAGAAAGCATCAAGTAAAACTCAAATCTAGCACAGGTTTAGCTTTAGTTCCAAAGCATATGTTAGATATGGTTGCCAAGGCAGCTACAGTTCATCCCAGTTGTTATTCTACAGGCTAAAGAAGAGAAATATTTCTTTTCTTGCTAGCTTGGGTCCTTAGTTAAGACTGGCTTTATTAGTATTTATTTACCCAACTTCACTCTTATCCTGTGTTACAGAACAAGCTCTTAAGTTGAAGTTTTCTGCTTCCACACCAAACTCAAAACCTTTCACAATGCTTTTTCCATCTATTCCCTGAGACCATCTTCAGAACCATGGCAACATGCAGTTAAGATTCCCTTACTGGAATTGCTGCTTACAATATCCATGCTATTCTAGATGTCCATCTACTACAGTGTACCTAATCTGTGCCACCAAGTGAAACTCGGTAGCTATGGTTTGGTTTTTTTTCACATAAGCAGCCATGTGCTTAGTTCAAGAGAGAAACTAATCTGTTTCCTTGTCTAGGAGGTATAAGAACTTGGCATATGCTTTTACAGCTCTTGAGGCAAGGTTAATGGAGTCTCTGCAGGAGCCTGAATGTTAATATGATTTTTATGATCATCGCTGTATTAATATCCTTATTTTTAACTTGCACATAACAAATTAATTAAACACTGCACTACTGAGTTTCTGTTCTTGTTACTGTGATAAAAGATGGCATAATGACTTTTGTTGCAGGCTCTTTATAATTATTGCATTTTCTTATCTATACAGCTATACTTCTTTAGAACACGTACGATCAGATTGTCACTTTTACCAGGTCACCTTAATGGTGTGATGTAAAGTTATGTTGGGATTAAAGCACCTTTGTGCTCCCATTTAAGGACTGTTAAATTACCAAGAGAAAGGGGAAAAAACCAATGAGAACCTGAATTATAGACCTTTTGTTAGTCCAAACTAGAACAGAACAGATATGCTTGAAATATACTCTTTACTAAAATATTATATATAAAATCATTGTATTTCCAATGACTTGTACGTAGGATAGCCTTCTTTAGAAAGTAAAAGAATTTCCATGGACAGCTGGTCAACTGCATACTGCTTTTAAGTGTTTTATTTTTTTTTCTAATGAACCTTATTACTTTAAAGTTATTATGTCCAATAAAACATGCTAACCTATCCCTAAAGTAAATAATTTTAAGACCCCAAAAGTAAACTGATATTCAAAGAATAGGTTCTGACCTAACTAGACCCGATCAATGGGAGAAAGAAAATCAGTTGTTTGAATGAGAGCAGTTTGAGGTTCCTAAATAAAATTCTCTATTGGCACAGTTCAAAAACAGTCAGTCACAAATTAGGCTAGGCTGGCCACTTGTTAGGAAAAGGTAGCATTCATTGACACAGAGTAAAACAAAAAAGGTTTGGTTGAAAATATACATTGTGTCTAGCTGGAGAATTCTCTCTTAGCAAGTTCAAGGATCGTGTTTTGGAAATAGAGTTGAATTTGTTTATGACTTCAAAACATCATATCTCTATCAGAAGCTGGTCCCAAAAGGTGTTATTTTATCTCTTCCATCACTTGCAGCCACTCTAAGTGAAAAAATGTATGATGGCACTAACATTCACATGAGACTTATATGAATTGCCACATTCCTTTCATTACTTTCACAAGCTTAACAAGACAAAGACATTTTTTATTCTGAAATAAAATTCCCAAGAAGTATCTAGTGACCTAAATACAAAATAGTTACTGCTAGAATTCAGGGAAAACAGACTCTCCCTAAAAACACTTAGTTACCTGTTTAATTTTTACATAGCTCCCTCTGTGCAAGCTTAGAGCTGCCGAACTCTTGATTCAACACGCAATAACTCAAAACTGGAATTCTGCAACTGGAAATCTCACTTAATCTTGAAGGCTTAAGCTAAGTAGTGCCTGGGAGACCTGCCACCCAAGGCAGCTAGCTACTTTGCTCCTCTCAAAAATTGATCCTGTGGAGTTATAAGAGAAAGCCAAATGCTTTAGCTCTGTGTACAAAGTGTTTATCCCAAAGAATTTTGACACCAGATGAGATTACCCAGGTCACGAATGAATTCTGATTACTGTAACAGAACTGTGACATTTCTGCCAGCTATATAGCGAACAGTGTTACTAAATAACATATTCATTACTCATTAACTGATTCTAAAGCACATTCATCAACTCAGTCTAATACACAAAATGAGTCATAACAATTAGAAATTAACTGCAATGCAATGAACGCTATCTCTGAATCAATGCTTTATTGTCTATGCTGGATTTCCTCTCTTCTTTGCAGTCATCATCAAAACAAAAACACTTCTCCATCTCTATTCATTGACTCTAGATCAGCACTGCAGACTGCAACCATTTGCAAAGCAGTCACTTCACAGATATAGGCAGCAGAAGGAATAACATCCTCCTTAATACAGCTTGCTATCAGGAGATTTCAGTGCAGGCAGCACCACATGGACTTCTTAAAAATTGGGCAGCCCCATTATCATCACTGGGAATTCTGGACAGTCATTAATGCAGAATACAGTTTCCATGAAGAATAAAATTAATAATGGGACTGAGTATTTATTGAGAAAATTACCAATTTTCTAAAGTTCTATAGTTGAAATAGGAAGACATTTTATAGTGGAGGAGTATTTTGCTTTGGCTCAAATGGGGTTTGGAAGTAAAAATTTTCCCATGACCTTCTAAAAGAATCTTGTACTTGAGTGCAAATTGGCAGCATGAAGGGCAAATAAAAAGAAAGGCAGGCCACAGAAAACTCCAGCTGGATATAGACATCTCTTTTTCCAGCCTGACTCTAGACACAAATGGCAAAGCAGTCCCTTTACTGCTAACAGCCAGAAGCCCATTGTCACTGCTGGGTGTGACAAAATAGAAACCCGCTTCTAGTGCTGACATCATCTTTGTGAGAAACCTTCCTCCACACGTGCCTCCCGGTGCACTGGACAAAACAGAGGCAATTTTTGGAAAGTAAAGGAGTATCAGACTTTCCTGGTAGGTTTGCAAGGGGATGCAAGGCTTTGGTTATATTCCAGCACACACAGATGAAGCATTTTCTCTGGCTCACATGGCAGAAAAGGAAGTTGCTACACAGCCCCATCCAAACCCATACATCAGCTCTCACAGCTCCTACTAAACCTCAAGATAAATGCATAAATCACATAGATTTTATTTCGGGAAAGAGCAAGATTACAAATAGGCAGTGATCTAACATTGCTTCCCACACTGGAAACCTAAACTCATGAGCTGAGAGCTTATTTTAGCATCATAAATTCTTTAGAGATCTGCATCGGTTTTTTTTTCTTTGTGGAAAAAGGTACTTGAAATAAGATGAGTTTAAGTAGGCTTTTTCTACTTTAGCTGTAAAAGGAGTAAAACTGGGGCAAAAGCCACAAAACTTAAACTCCTGTTGGAACTAGATAATACAGAAACTCGTTATTGTCCTCTTAGATCACCTTTAGATCAAATAAATATATACCTACTGAACTACCAGAAAAAAGATATTCTTCCTTTTCTT
>JAOXJM010000023.1:95532313-95558381 GCA_026413425.1 Tringa solitaria | reverse complement strand
GATGCCATTGGCCTTCTTGGCCACCTGGGCACACTGCTGGCTCATATTCAGCCCCCTGTCTATTAGAACCTCCAAGTCCTTTTCCACCAGGCAGCTTTCCAGTCACACTTCCCCAGGCCTGTACCGATGCACGGGATTATTGTGGCCCAAGTGCAGGACCCAGAACTTGCCCTTGTATGAAGCTCATACCATTAATGCTGGCCCATCGATCCAACCTATCTTACTTCTTACCAGTACTCGTTTCCAAGCTTTGGTTATCTTCTAAACAACATAAATTCTTCCTATTTTCTAAAAGCTCTCCATCTCACAAGAAAAAGAAACAAACAAGCAAGAACTCCCTTTTCACCCCTTAATTAGGTTATTGGTTAGAATTAGGTTTCCAATACCAATTTACTCACTTCTTTACTCACTGATTTCATTGGGAAAGAGCTTTTTGAAAGTTAAAGTATGACATTTACCTCAAGTTGTCCTAAACCAGAATCTTCAAAGGTTGTCTTGGAACCATAGTAAATGTATAGGAAAACTCTTGTTACTTTTCTCCAAAGTTCATTTAACAGTCCAAAGAATGTATCTTTCAGTACTTTCCAATAAGAAACTGTCAGATAATTTCTGATACTTCTGTTCCTTATCCTAATGCCACTTTCTCTGAATCTATGAGAACGCTAAACATGAAAACTGATATTACTGAAGACGGAAGATATGGATTAGAATATGATTGAGCCAAGTAGAATGCTCCTGATAGGGACGGTCTCATATCTCTAATTTCAACCTACGACATGACGTGCTCCTTCCTACCCTACACTGGTGCCTGGCATTCCACTCAATCCATTAAACAAAGACAAAAGAACCACTGAGGATTTTTTTGCCAGTGTAGAGAATTACACAAGTTTGTTAGATGCATCACTGTGCATCGTGTTAGGCATCATGGCAAAGTGTTTAGATGGGAACTGAGAGCAGAGAAGGACCAGGACCACTTTTTCCAGTCTATGCGTAGAGTTATATCAACTGAACTATTCTGTGAAACTATATGCTGAAGTCTCACCTACCTGCTGATACATTTTAATGCACAATAAAATTAAGCATACTAGCTATTCTTCACTGATTTCTCACTCTTATTATAAACCAAATGTTCGATACTTTTTTTTTTCCAATAGAATAAGTTCCCTTGCCTAAAGGCACTGTGGGGTTACGCCTATGAAGGTATTTTGCAGACAGATAAGATCTGTAGACTGCCCACACTGAACCAGCAGGAAGCTTTGTAGTAGCACACAGTGCCACGCTGAGCACAACCTAATTGCCCTTGCTGACAAGCTGTGTAGAGAAGACTGCACTCTACTCATCACATGGGGATGTGATGCTGCTAGTGCTGAATGTGGACAGAATGTACTAATACCCTTGCTCTCTTGTGATCAGACCAAACACTCTTACCCATCCGGTTAGTACAGACTAGTGAATGCTCTAAATTCACACCATGATTTACTCACTACCTTAATTTCTCTGGGAGGATGAGCCCAAATACAATCAATCCCTACTTGTGTTCTACTTTGTGGTGGTCTAGGGAGATTGACAGGGTTCGAATAATTAAAGTCTGAAATTTGCCCCATGTAAGAGGAAGCCAAGTGTAAAGGAGACAAACGTTTGCTTACTCAGTACTTTGGGCTTTGGTTTAGAATCGCATTACTTAAAAAGCAATTTACATATAAGAATAAAAGAACTCAATTACAGTAGAAGGAGCAACAAGCAGAGGAATGAAAGAATGATCAAGATTAAGGCAAAATGGATGAAAGGGAGATTTACTTTATTCAACACATGCACTTGGTTTTCCTGCATTTAATTTTGCATGATAAGATTGGACATTTAAAATGCAATTTCATTATTTATCTTACACATTAATTTTACTACAAAATAAGGAAATGAGAACATAAGCTTTCTTGTTTCCTGCCTCATCCAGGAAATGATGAGCCAGTAAAATCATTGTGGAAATGTTTGTCATTCCAATTAAAACTAAATCTATTACTATGACTATTCAATTAAGAAACCCTCTGTATTATCACTGTGATTCTGTGCACCTTGTGCTGTTCATCCAGTTGAGGTAAGAGGCCAACGTCTCAAACTGTTATTGATTTTTGTCTACCAAAAGGTAAATTATGTACTTACAAGAAAATAATTTAAGTACGATGAGTTGAAAAGAATTGGATGCTAACTTTTAGAAATAAAACCCACCATGAATCAATAGATCACTTATTTTTCACTCCTGTAGTGTAACTTGAATATCAAAATCTGAATACTTGTAGATCCTGCTTATTAAATTCCTCCAAGAGAACTAAAGACACAACAACTCCCAAGAGTCCATCTGTCCATTTGGGTTATTTCTTTTGCAATTATAACTGAGCTAAATTGCTTCTTTTAGACCATAGTTTAGAGTAGGTTAGCGAATTTGGTTTTGTAATCACTATATGAGTCTTAAGTAATAAAAAATTTGTGGAACCATTATTTTCTTCCCCATGTTGGTGGAGAATTTGAAAGGGTTTCATAACAGGGGATTAGCAGTAATCAGGTAAATCAAGCAAGGCACCAGGTGTTGCTAGTTCACCAATACTTTGCTGTAGACCAATCCTGTATTTTCACTTTATTCCTGCCTTATCCCTTGGACTTCCTTTCCCCTACCCACAATAAGAGAATGCCAGGAGATAATCTTGATCTGCAAGAAATACAAGGCTCCACTTTCTCCTTGCTAACTGAAAGTCCACACAGAAAATACCAAACAATATTTATTTCTTTTAGAAGGTTTTTGGCTTTGGGCTGCTGATTTCTTATTTTATTTGGGACAGGGAAAGCATTCTGCTTTCTCTAAGGATCTATCCACAATTTTTTTTTAAACTAGAATGTTACAGTCTTCACCATGGATAGCAGAAATTTGAGAGATTTAACTACCTTATATCTTGAACTTATTTCAGTCTTTACAATAATGCAGTCCAAAAAATTAATCCCTGAATCTGATGTGCTTATTGCATAAGACTGAAAACCTTGGTAGCACTGTACCACATTCTTTGCGTGCAGGTCCTTCCTTCCTGGCCCTATGCTCACAGAAGGTGATCTGACAACTTCTTCCCAAGTTTCCCTCAAAACTGTTTCCTACAAATCCACATTGTCTTCAGTTGTATCACTTGACTTTGCAGTTCCACTCTGAACATGGCTCTGAAATTAACTCCAGCATAAACTTGACGTAATTAATTAACTAAAACATAAGGATTTTGCCTTTCTGAGTTTACAGAAAACATAGACCCAATCCCAAAACAGTGAGATTACATCCAGTGTGTCTGAGGGCTCATTCAGTCTCAAAGCACCTCTATTTCTAATCAGCTGATTGAGATAAGATGTAAGAAGCACAAACAATTGAAGTAGTTGCCGTGGAGTAAAAGAGCAACATGAAATATTCACCTATTTTCTTAATGGCCTCAGAAAATCTGAGAGAAGCTTTGGCTCTGCTATGAAATCTTTCTTCTGGTAGTATCAGGGCACTGCTAACAGCAGGAGGTAGCAGGACAGAACAACATTTCCCTGATTTACCGAGGCAATGGGAAGATATTCTCCAGTGACACACTTGTCTCTTCATCATTCTATACACAAGTAAGCATTGTAGCCTGTCTTGATGCCTCTGCTGCATGTGTGTGTTTGCTGTGAGGTAATATACTTACTGCTCTATATCCACTTTATTTCCCCCGTTCAAAGATCCAAGAGGTGTTACGTCAAAAGTGTGTCTTTTATTGCCCATAAACGACACGTTAATGTTAGTACAGCTGCTTTCATTGGATCTGTCTTTACAACTACAAACAAAAGACTTGATTTAGCACATACTAGACCGTCGAGCTGTGGAAGCTCCACATGTGCTGGCAGCTTGCTTCCCTTGGATTATGGTCCCAAGGCTCTAAAAACCTTTAAGCATAAATAAAGTTAAAAGATGCTCAGAAAATACAGATTTGCAGACATAGCATTTTTAAAAGAGTTTTGTGAAAACAGCAAAGGAATGTGAACACTCTGGAAACAGGATCTCAGAGCACTTTGGCAGAAGCAAAACAGTTTCCTCTTATAGATATGGAAACCCTGATATAGAAACAGTAAAATTAATTTACTTGCCTGTATTAGTAATATTTTATATTTCTAGAGCTTTCAGTCAAAGACCCCTGAGAGTCTAATAAACAATAAAGCATTTAGCAAGAAAACACTAATGAAAACTCTGTTTTTCACAAACAATAAAACAGAGATTAAGTGATATTTTAAAAACTAGAAAATTTCCTAGGAAATCTCCTGCTTCTAAGAGCTGGCTGGCTGACTGAGCTTTTCACTTCTACTTGGTCACAGAGTATTATGACAGAATGAATATGAAATCTCCATTCTTTGAAGAAAACAATGAGTTAAATCGAGTTAAAATGATCCCAACCAAATACATTTCAGGTAACTTAGATTTGGATTTCTGATACACGTGGCTTTTTAGGTGCATTAATTAAGTAATGTAGCAGAGCCTGCATCATGTACTGTAGTTATTCTCCCCATGTTTTTTTTTTTCTCAAATTAAATACAGTTCTATGAACTAGTGAAATGCTTGACCAATTAAGCGATTTCAAATATAAAATTTGAGAGAGGTAATACAATAACAAGTGAAGTCTTTTTAATTCAATTCTGCAATGAATAAACTTTATTAAATCTTCATACTAATCAATATAGCATGTAAATGCAGCCAGTGAGGATCATTAAAAGAGGCAAAGATGGTTTATTGGATTCATCCTTATAGCTGTTCACTTGAAAATCAAGTGTAAGGTCAATATGTAAATTCCTTATGATAATTAAACCTCAAATTGTGTACTCAATAACGCAAACTTCATCTGCTCATATCAATATTGTACTAGGATACATCATAATTCACTTCCACAACATGATGTCAAATGCCTATAGTTATATTACATATGTAAAATAGGAAAAATAATAACAATTTATAGTCATGCATTGATTCCTAAAATATCAGTGCCTTGAACCAAGACAGAAAGTTTTAGTTAAAGCTTTAGCTAAGCATATTCATCCTTCTTTTTAGGCAGAGTCTTCCTACACATGAGCAACATCTCTGAGCATAGGAAAATAAAGCTTATAGACAAGAATGTGTTAACGTATTCCTCTCGAGAAGAAGATACTATCATCAGCTCTATCTTGTGCTTATAAGCTTGCAAAGACTTATTCAGACTGGGTGCAGAAAAAATCAACTCTCTCCATCAGTGACAAGACAGAGGATTTGAAACACAGACAAAGAGAAAATAGTGGAACAGTACTAATAACTAAAGAATGTATAGTATTAAAATAACTTTTCCTTTCTGTGCTCTGTATCTTGAAATGCTGAAGTTGACAAGCTTTCCTTTTGGCAAAGCCTTTATGGAAAGAATGAGAGAACCTATGATTAATGGTTGTAGCAACAAAAAATAAATGAGGACAATACTATACTGTGAAAGCAAGCTTGAACAGTTAGTAAAAAGCTGCCAAATATGCTGAATAGCTTTGAAAACTGCCTTTGATAAAACGAATCACTGTGCTCCTTATGATAATGTTAGAAATTAGTGTTTTGTTTTAAAATTTAAAATATATAATTCAATAATTGCACTAATTTACCTAAATCCATAGGAACTGCATCTACTCTTTCTAATTTCTTTGGCATTATATATTTTTGGTGATCTGTGGTATAATGTAGTCCTATGACAACTAATAGCATTCTTCTGCTCCTTTGCTCTTCCTCACCTTAAGAGTGATAGAAGCATAGCATTTGAAAATGAGGATTTCAGAAGCCACATTCTAAGGGGGATTCAGAATCTTGGCCCTGGCTTTCTATTTTACTTATGGATCCTTCTATTACGTTTTTTTTTTGTGTAGGAAAAGTGTTATTTAAATGTTTTGTGCACTTTAAAATAGACCTTCCCTAAGATCCATATCAATATGTATTTGAATATGTTATTTCATTAACTTTTTAACTTTTCATTTCCCTTTTCTATGTGTTTTGTGCTTTTTCCATTTCCTCCCAAGTGTCATAACTGGAGTAAGTATTCGAAGAAAGATAAATTCTGAAAGCCTAGTTTGTGAATAAAATATTTTGTTCCTCTAACTCTTTGCAAGATTCCTGCGTGTCCATGGAGTTTCTCTGCTTTTTGGGTGTTGAATCCTAGACTTCTTGGAATTAAAAAAAAAAAGAGAGCATAGTTGTCTGTAGTTCTCAGAGTTTCACAGACCTAGTTTGTGTCCACTCAAATGCATTTTTAGTTTTTCTCCCGGCCCACATCTTCTCAATTGCTGACTCACAATACTCATGTTTAAAAGATGCTCTCTCTTAACAAAAAATGACAAATCAGTATATGTGCATGAGGCAAGTTTTATTTTGGCAGATGTGGGAAGATCACGGGTGGGAAATCTGAAATAAGATGAGGAAAAAAACAGATAAAACATAAAAAGGGGCCGTATAATTGAGACAAAAGTAGTGTCTTCAGGTAGATGGAGACAAAAGTTTCAGGAAACCTTAGATTTTTTTTAAAAAAGCTAGATATTGACTAACTGTGGAGCCCCTGGATGGTGGACAGACAGTGGCACTATCAGTCACACTGCTCTTTGAGCCGTTCTGACTTTGGTCACTGCCGTGCAGCCACTACTGCGATCCAAAACTGGAACTGGGAACATTTCCTTCAAGCCACAGTTTCTGCTCTTATTAAAAGGTTTTATTCATACCTCTTCTAAAATGGCACTGAATATCCACTATCTTAGTCTATATTAATAAGATGCTTAACTGATACCAAATTTAAAATTCAATTTGCTAGACAATTGCATGATTTTGTTTCTATTCAGAGATGTCAATGTATGCACTGCGCATAGTAGGTCACTGCGCCCTGCGATTAACTGCCTTCATTATAAGTAAGGAATTCACATGCAAACTTTGCATGCACGAGCCTAAAATTGGCCCCTTTTCAATCTGATATTAGATACTCATTCACTGCTGGAGTGTAATTTTTTTATTTTATATGTAAATAACTTGCTGTTCTTTCCTCACTAGAGAATGTTGAGTTATTCATGCTAATGTATTCTTTCATCTTTTTTTTTTTTTCTTAGTGGCAACCTGTTCCAAACATGGAACATCTCACAGCAAGCAGAGAGACTAACATCTTTTTCACACAGCATGACATTAGAGTACTTGGCTAAAGGCCCTAAAACAGTAAAAAGAAACAAATAAACAAACAAAAAAAAATTTGCTCAAGATCCTCGTGTTTACTTGTTATGCTCAATTTGCTCTCTCATGCTTGTTGTACACAATGGAGATTTTGATGGCTTGGTGTTTTATCTTTGTGAGGAAAGAGAGCCTTTTCTCAGTTTCATCCGTTTTCCATGATTTCTACAGGAAAAAAGGATGAAGCTATGGCTGTGGGAGAGAAGTTATCTTCCAAGATGCCAGGCAATGCCTCATGTCCTGTGTGCTGTGGAACATTTATTGAAGGAAATTATTTTGAAGGAATTTATTTTTATTTTATCATTTATTGAACTATTATTTTCCATAACACCCCTATAATTCTTCATCTCTTGCTACATGAAATTATGCTCCTAACCCACTATTATTTCCAAACTATTCTCCTCCACCATAAGGTAAAAAATTTCTGTTGTTAGATAGCATGTAACCATCTTCCATTTAGTGAAAAAACTAAGGCACATTTTCAAAAGCAGTATACAAATGATTGCATTCATTGTCACTAAAGAATTCTTGGTTTTGCTGACATATGGCAGCTGAAACGTAAAGAAAAAAACATATTTTTAATTGGAAAGTTTAATCAATATTATGATGGCTAATTTATAAACTATGAGATAAGATGTCTCTCCTCTTTACCTTAAATCTGCAGACACATGGTCCAAGGAAATCCCTGCATGGTTCTCTTGGGAATCCCTACCTCATTACTTCATCACCACAGATGAAGTAAGGACCTTGTGTCAATTTTCCTTCTAAGAAAAGTTCTGAGGGAAGCTCTCAAAATTATAACACGAAACTGTTACAATTTTTAAGTATAGTAAAGGACAGTAGAGATATGAAATGCTCGGTATCTCCCTCTGATATTGCCTCATAACAAGGTGTGTGTTAATAGTTCACCAGAGACAAAACTTGCATATCCATCTATTAAGAACTCTCTTTTATCATACAGGAACCCACAAAACCTAAGAGCAGTGGTCTCATATTAAACCAACTATCCTCTGTTTCTTCTTCATCAAACACATTATGACATACTGGAGGTGGAGATAACATTTAACAAAGATGTCAGAAGACAAGATTCTTGCCCTAAGAAGCTCATCTAATTTTGACTGCATCAATAGATTAGTATGAAAAGAGCCACAAACATTCCTGGAAAGGGCTTAACTGACTTTTACACAATTTTCAAATAAAAAAAAAAAAAATTAAATTGAAATAAAATAAAATAAAATAAAATGAAAAAAAATTTGATGTAAGTTAGGAAAGTTAGGAATGTGCTTCACCTAACTGAAGTAATAATGAATGTAGTGGAGTAAGAGTGAGATGCAGAAGAAGAAGTAAACAGGGTTACGCCAAGGTTGTGTTGCCACCTGCTTTATGTTTCTGTAAGAAATTTTTTAAAAAGGAATGTATCACAAAGGTAAAACAAGCAGTAACGAACACAGCTATTTATGTAAAGTATATATAAATATCTCTACTATCTAGTGATTGCACTTGCTCAGATCTCTCTTGGTGAAGGTGGAAAATGCTTTCAGGAAGAGAAATAGAAAATCAGAATACCGTATGCATCTTTGTATTTGACTATTAACTGCAAAACTCATCTCGTGTTGGATCTGATGGTAACACTTCCTTGGGAGTCTACAATAAATCCAGTACATGCCATAAGAATTAACTTCTATTTTAAGCCTATACAAATGTCTCACTAGATGTTTTTGTGGAGGTTCCCTCAGAAATGCCTCAGAAGTACCTACAGTGCACAGAGCTGAACTTCTTTCCAACACATTGCATCTCCCTATTCCACTCAGGGGCTATGACCTACCACAAAAAAGCTAAATCCTGCATGGCAAATGAAGTACATTTATGATCGTATATTTTTTATCATGAAGAAAAAATATAGGGGTTTTAAAATATTGTAAATGTCAAAAATCAGTTAAACTGAACACAGAAACCTGTTTAACAATATATGAAAAAACTCCTTTCCTCCTCTTCATACATAGTGACCAGCGTATCAATCACAGAATTTTTCAAGTTGGGAGTTTTTGCAGTTAATCACACAACGTACAAGATTTTTTCCATCTCACAGAAAAACCACAAAAGCAGTATTTAAATTAAAGGAGACACTGAGACTGAGACTGAGACAAACATTATCATCAAGTCCTTTATTTCAACCAGGCAACTCAGGAGATTAAACCTGCATTTCCATACCTCTCAAGTGAATTCCCTAGCCTACCTGTTGCTAGCTATTTCAGTTGAAAGACGCATCAAAGTTAAATAAGTTGCCATTTAAAAAAAATCCTACCTGACATTGATAATACATCTGCTCTACTACAAATGAGGACTTCTTAACCAGATTTCCCTTTCTCATACAGTTTGTATCAAAATTAATAGCTCAGCCATATATTCTGCAATGGCATAGGAGAAAACCAGTCCTGCATACATACAGAAAGCATGGTGGAGAAACTATTTCTATACTAAAGTACAGCCCTTAAGTGTAGGAGTTACACTAGGTGTATGTACCTAATAGTATGGTTTAGCAAATCTATAACACATGGTAACACTTTTCTTCTGGCATCCCCCTCTTTCTCTTCCCTTCCCCCATTATTCCTCAGTTCTCACCTCCTCACCTGATGCACCTTGCAATGTTCTCACTCTTCTGTCTGTGAGCCCTCTGTCCTTGCCCAAACAGCAAATAACACAGCTCAGTTCCAGGGGCGAGGAAAGGGCGATTGAGAAAATCCTAATGTCATTCTGTTTTTGTGGAAAATGAGAGATAAAATTCACTTTCAACAAAATAACCCAGTGGAAGCCACAGAAAGTGCTGAAAGTTGCTTTAAAAATCCATGGGAAAAATAAAAGAAATTCAATTCTCACTGTACTATTTTGAGAGTTATGATCAGCTGAAAGTTCTGCCAAAAGTTAAACACAGGTACGCACACATATTTTAAGGACATTTCTGTGGGCAGTATTTAGGAGGCTATCTTTTGAGTAATGGAAACTTTAATACCTATAGGTATATTTCAAAGAACCCTTTTAAATAAGAGTTATTCTGGATCAAGGGGATTATTGTGCCCCCTGCTTTTCATTATTTTAATAATCAAATTAAGCAGAGCTTTGCTGTTCTGTAATTCAATACTCAAATAAAATCTGATAAAGTTACTTGTTATTTAAATCTAAATTTATAGGTTTTGTAAAAAAAAATTAGCTATGGTACTTCAGCATTCAAATGTAATTTAAAAATTACAAGTTTTAGGAATGGTTTTTATGTGGTTTTTATTAGACTTAACTTTAATATACTCATTAATTAGTCCTACAACATACTTTTTTCTCTTATTCATGAATTATAGAATGATCCCAATGAATTAAAAATATTAGATAGATTTTTAAATAGTGTATATTAATTTGTATAAAAATTAACCATAACTTTGTTATATATGGTATTATTATGCATATGTAATTTCAGAAGCCTAGAGAACTGACCTGTCTTAATAGCTAAGACAAACATGTAGCCTAATATTGGCATCTGTTATTTATTTTCTTTTCTTTGCCATTTTCTTCTCTTTCATGACACAGGTCACACTAGATTCTGCAGACAAAACCACAGAGCATAGGTGTGTGTTGGTGTGGGGGCGAGATGAGCAAATAACTTTTTTTTTAAATTCTCTTTATGCTGAAAGATACCAAAATATAAATGAGGTCTGCAGATGGAAGAGAACATTGATAAATCAATGAAAAGAGTGGACAGCAAAGACTTATAAGTCTTCTAAGGGCACTGTTCCCTGCCAAGTTGTTATTGAGCCTATTATCAAAATTTGCTTTTACTTCGCTAATGATCAGTGTCATTTTCATTATATGTGCTTCTAGTCAGTTAGCCAATGACTAGCAATTTTCTCATTAAATTCATCGAGTCAAATGGAACTATGAATACATAGTTTTCACTCAAATGAAAGAATGAGCACAGGAATAACCCAGGACTTCAGCAGAAGTATATTTTAGTCTCCATTAAGTGAGAAAAAACATCACTGTCAAAACCAAGGCTCCTGGTAATGTCAGCAGATACTCTCGTGAATATAAACAGGATGAAAACTGAGGAAAGTCTCTAAGTAATATCAGGAGGTGCAAGATTATGAGAACACTTATCTATAAAATTTGTTTTACAAGCAGAATTGATTGTGTGTGACTGGCTCGCCGAGGAGAGGATGCCGATTTTCTACTGACTCAACTCAGAGCAGAGACACTGCAGAGTTCCTCTCCAGTACCTGAACATTTATGATCCTCTATGTGCCCCATGACCGCTACATCCTGCTCCAGCACAGGATGACCCAAAACCAAACCTGAATCATACAGTCAATAACCACAAAACTCAGTTAACACAGTCAGGTAATCACCAAATGACAGTAAGAAAACATGATTTACAGTTTAACCTAATTACATGCATCAGAAATATGACAAATCAGTTATTACATTTTAGAAAGGGGTTTTGGGTATTTTTTTTTCCTTTAATTTGCCAGTTAACAGCTAAAATACGTTTTTCCACTCTAAAACAAACAGGCAGACAAAATTTCTCCATGGCATACAGGTTATCTACTAATTAAGAAGTTATCTATGACAGTTATACAGAAACTGTGAAAAATCAAGGGGCCAGACTTTGACAACTGGACTTCATTGAGGTTTCCAGCTACAAATTTTCTAAAGGCTGTAATTCAATTATTAGCTTGCAGTTAGAATATAAGCAAAGGGAACTGACTGTTCTCTGACCAAGAGCTGTTGCAATAGTCACTCTATACACAGCATTTAGTGATGCTGCTCAGCAGGGCTTCTATACATAATTATGTTAATTCAACATGTACAATCTAAAATAAAAAGGAGACTCCGTTTGAACAAGATGGGAGATGCAGAAAGACTGATATAAAACTGCTTTATATATACTGTATGTGTAATATATGTTTAGGTGACAGATAATAAAAGTAAGCAATTGCCCTCACTGTAAAAATTAATGTATTAAAGAGCAAAAATTTATTGCACAACCAGCAGTAGAGTTAATGTTGTCCCCTGTTTAGTCGGAAAGTTGTCTGAAATTTTTGGTGTCAATTGTACCACCAAGCTACACTAAAAGACATTTTAAAATGCATTTAAGCTTTAAGACCTGTAATTCCCAAACTGTTTATCTGCATTCTTAACGGATTCTAGTATCTTTTTAGGAGCTTCAGAAACTGTCACAAATGAAGGGAAAACGAAAAAATAAAACCCTCTCAAAAGAGCATGAAATGCCAAATTGTGTACTGAGTAATGTTCAAAAAAGCTTGAAAGTTTTTGTACTTCTGCGGATTACAAACTCATTAGTCTGACAGAATTGAAGAGGCTTTCCATAAAATACTGTAGATCATGCAAGCCAAGGTACTTGACTAATACTGAAGTAACATTTATTATAACCTTATTCTGAGATTTCAGGTAAAGCAAACATGTAATCTGACCTCTTCAAAACCCAGGTACACGTACATCCATACCTACACTCACAACTTGCAATTTTCTGTGATTTTGTAGCTTAAATACTGGATAATGGATACCCAAAGTGTTCTGTTTTGTCAAGTAACTATTCGAGGAATGTATGGGTGTTTGGTTTAGTATGACGATAAATATGATTGTTTCAAGATAAATAATTATTATAGATCAATATGCAATCAAAGTAACAGGGGAGGCAAATGATGTGCACCTCATCTGAAATCAAAGATCTACTCGAAAAGATTGTAATGTGAAACACTTAGAAGCTATTCATAAAGAATACTCTATCTTTCTCAGCAGGCTACTATGATACTTATACTACTTATATGGTGTACTACTTATATAATATACTACTTATACTACTACTTTGAATACTGAATAATGCTCTTCTACTTTTTTAGAAAGGTGTTTATATATATATAGCTATGATATCATATAGCTATGATTACCTAACATGGGCTAAAGTTTCTAAAACTATAGCAATGAATATTTTATAGAGTTACATGCCAACTCTTGCCTTCTGAGTCCCTTGCTAGTAATAGATTTGATGGTGAAACACTCCAAACAAATGCACTAAATCACTGCTGTCACTTATACAGGTCCAGTTTGGAAAGTATAGCAGAGGCAAAGAATGTAAATTCTGTAAATTCTCTGAAGATATACTATGGCCAGTTTCAGATGATGAAAAGAGATCTACCTCAACCACAGACAACAAAGAAACTGAGCACACCTGCATTTGCGTTATGGGGTGGCATTCATTTTCTTAAAAAAAAAACGTGATGACTTAAACAACTACATTATAAAAGCTTTAAGCAACTGATCAACTGATGCAGAAATTTGCAGTATAAATACATGCATTGCTTCGATGTGTTAAATGAATCTAATCTTTTTTTTTTAAATTTATTTTCTTTTTAATAAATAGTAGTTCCTTAAATGTGAAATGGATTTTTCTTAGGTGGGAGTTCAAACAGTATTCCATGGTTTTTGGAAGCATCATTTAGCATCAGCCTAAAACATGTAATCTATATGGCCTATAATTCTTGGTGAAATAACTTGTTGTTAGTAAGCAGACTCCTTATTTTACTTTATATTTAATAAAATTTTCATTAAATCTTTGTACTTGGTAGGCTTGCCAACAAAATTAGCAAGCTTAAGATTTTGAATTGGGAAGCTAAAAATTTTTGGAATGGGATTTTTGCCTTTTATCCACATGTGAAAAAAAAATTGCCATATATGATCTTGAGCCTGCCAGTAATGCACACATAAATTATATTTACTTCCATTGCATGCTCTTTTTGCTTTTGGCAGAAACTATCTCTCAGGATTTAGCTGGCCAGATCATAGTTTCCTTTTTTTCCTAAAATAGCTATGTGATATGCAATGAATCACATTTAAGCCCTCTTCTATAAATTATTCCTTCTTCCTAACACTTTAATAGGTGAAAAAGCCAAGGGAAAAGAGATTTAACATAAAAAGGGGAAGGAGAGGAGGAGAGGCATTGATAGGCATTTCTACTGGCAGGAACTCAGTAATCAATTTGCATAACCATACAATAAGAGTTTTCCTTTTCTTACAGATGTATAAAATACCAGAATATCTTGCTGAAGTTATTCAATAATCTTGTTTTACAAATTAGAACACTATCTCAGTTTGTGTTACTTTGTGCTGTGTTCTAGGTAGGCTTCAGCTGGAAAAAAGATAGCAACTATACTCATTCTTGTATAGTTTCCTCCACAAAACTCACTAGCTCACACAACCGCAAAAATCCTATATGTTGAAACTGACTTGCGGAAAATTATGTGCAATATTTTTATTTTAAAAAAATGACATATGAAATTTTCATGTGGAAGGAAAAAAAAAAGAAATACAGAACTGCAAACTGCACAGAGCTCTTGCTGCTGCAGTGTCAGCAATACTGTAGAAAAGTCAATCCCTCCCTCATTGCTTCACTGTTCTCTTTTACCAGGAGAGAAGGAAGGTAGAAAATGTTTTCCAAAGAAACAAACAAATAATAAACAAACAAAACCCAAACAAAAATAAAATTTTAAAATGTGTTAAATGCATGAAAAATCTTACTTTGTTAAGGAATAGAGGTTTGATAGAAAACAGGAGTCCAAACTTTAAGTTCAGTGAACATTTTTTTATCTCCATGCTTGGATTATGAACTGTAGAATATACATATGGTTTACTGCTTGCTGGAGACAGGAAAAAGTGAATACTGTGAATAATTCATATGTAATCCCTATTATTTCTACATGATTCAAGAAAGCAGAGGGAACATGTTGCTATTTAGCATTCTTTGTATATATGACTGTCAGAAAATTTTTGGTAAGCTTTATTTTATTACATGCTCTGTTAGCAGCTTCCACCATTTGCATTACTGCTCCACTAAAATAAAAATGTTTGCTTCAACTAATATGAGTNNNNATAACAAGCAGCATCTATTATATCATTACCTAGGCTGTAGTAAACTAAATAATGCTTAGAAGGCCTGAGACACCATGAAGGCAAGCAGATATTCTAAAATCACTTTCCAAATAATATATATTATGTATATCCAAAATAAGTGACAGCTGCATATACACACAACAAAAAATATTCATGTCTGTACATTTCCATCTTGCCATCAGTGTACATAATTTAAATAGCAGCTTTTCTGGGTAAGAATAAACAAAATTGCTTGGAATCCATTTTTAAGAGTTTTTCAGAGTTGTCTGAAAGATTGAATTCATTATTTGAAAAAGATTATTGCAGAGTATATTGCACAGATCTTCCATAACTAACTTTTAAGTAAACAGAGTGTGCGATACTAAAAATGTAACTTTTACTGAAAGACACTTTAACACAGAAATTACAGCATTTACCTGTATTTGACATGGAAAAAATGTGGAATCTCAGGCCCTAAACTGAGACGAAGGCAATTGCACCTACAAAGTCTTGGTTCACCATGTTTGTAACATTTGCAGTTCAAGGTCTTAACACCCCACTCAACACCACACTTAACACCCCACTATCCCACCTCACCTCTTCAGCAACAGAGGCTTTGATACAGGCACTTCTATTTACCCAGTCCTGTTATGATTTCCTTATACCTCTCCATGAAACCCCATTCAGGAATTCTGCATATAGGGAAAATATACCGTAACAAGACTTACACTAAGATTAATGAGCAATTTTCTCTTTTCAGCTGTTGAAGATAGCTGTGTAGTACAACCAGCCCTGAAATGACTTTTGAAATCCATAAGCTCTTGAAACACCTGTTTTGAATTCACTTGCTCATGGCAGGTAAGGTAGCTATCGGCAGTACATAAGCCAATAGGTCAATATTGTCAGTTCACATCTGCCTATACATTGAGCCTCTTCAGAGCTGGCCTGTGTTCCTACTCCTTATGTCCTGTGGATACATTTCTCATGTCTATTTAAAAATATTACCATTTATTATTATATCTGATACCTATAACAAAGAAAAAAAGTCAAAATACATATTTGCTAGCATTTGAACTACCCTGAACTACTGAATGCAACTTTTACTTAGGGAAACAATCCACAAGGAATACAACTGAGTGATAGCTTTACTGGCTCAGTGCACTACACTTGCATCTCCTCTTCACTAAAGTTTTGTCCATATGAATTCTGCATGCTGGTGGTTAACTACGTATAACAAATGACAACTCCTTTACAATTTAAAAATGTAAATAAAAATACATTTTACATGTTTTCGCAGCTTAATTCAAATTTGATTGTATTGTAAAATCTTTCCCCATTAACTGATAATCCAATAATTAAGCTTTACGATAAGGTTTTTTTTTCCAGTAAGGTAGAATTGAGACATATGTTTAGGTTCCAATATATGGTAAAATTAATTATCTAACTTTATGTTTGTTTATACAATTAAGATTACAGTACCCTGCAAAGCATTATCATAACAGGTGACATTAGACTTAAAATTAATTTTCCTCTTTTATATAGATATATACACACACATATATCAAATCCTGTTCTGTGTTTTATGAACTTTACAGTGATAAAAATAAAGCAGCTGTAGCAATATTTTAAGGACAACTTTGGACTGTGGATCTCAGTAATTACACAGAACGGCAGAATGCTAGCTGGGTTTTACCTTGAAAAATAGGAAGATGTCAAATAGCATGTTTTAGTGCCTTAACTTTTGTTTATAATGTTCTTCCTGCTCTAATCTTACTTCCCAACCTCCTCATAACATAGTTTACAATAACCTATGATCTCTACCATGTGCAATTTATCCCTTAAATCAGTATATGCTTTAATAAGGCATCATCTGAAGAAGTTCATAAACATCTTACAACTATTTGTTTCTCTTTTCTTCCTCTACAAAAACAGTGTAAACCAATTTATTCCTTTCCCTTATCATTTCAATATATTTTATATATGTTTCTACTTTCTTGGGTTTTACAGTCCATGTGCAGTGAAAGTACCTTGGTGCACTGTTGGCATACAAAAAGGTCCTTCAGGCAGCACAGAAAACTAGTTGGACACACTATTCATTTTTATCCAATTTTGCTTTAGCAGCTGAAGAAGACTATACAAAATATGGGACGAATATTACCTAATTATTATAGTTTGTGAGACCTATATGCAGACACATCTGCTTTTAAGGATAACCTCCAGATTTTGCATGATGGCTAAAGAAATCTAATTACCAAAAATCTAGTAGAGTAATTTTATCCATGAAATAAAAAAAAACCATACCCGAAAGCAGAAGTTCCAAGATGCTCTCTAGCATTTGCATGCTGTCAGCTAAAAAAATAAGACTATAATTTTCCATTATCTGCTGAGTGAATTGTCTTGAAAATGTGCAATTGTAGAGGGGTACACCTGTGAATGTGCTTTGTGCGACAAAGAGTATGTCACAGGGTATGAGACGTGTCAATAGAAACCTGTCACTCAATTCTGCCTTTTTTAACCTCTGCATGCTGCAAAGCCAACAAAAAGAAAAGCTTTTTTCCTTATAACACCATTTACAAAGGAAACTAATTCGCAAATAGAAGCAAGGAAAACAAAATCTGCTTCGTTGGTGGAAGTTAAAAATGAAATCATTGTTTTACTGAAATCAGTAGCAAATACTTCAGTGGGATCAAGATCATACTTAGGAATTTTAGGTCTTCTACACTCGTACCCACAGATCATCAGTTGGTGTTCTTCCTTGAAACAATTTTCTACTACCAGATTAGTTCAAAACAAGCAGGCATGTTAGCTATTGAGAACAAAAGCATTTGAGTGAAAAAGAAATATTAATCCTTGTATAAAGGCGATACAAGTACTAAAGGTCAATGAAATACAGTAAATGAAGCACACACTATGTGCAACTCAAGCCTCGGTAGTTGTGTACTACCTTCCACAGCTTTCAGAACTTTTTGAACTAAGTCAACAATCAATCAGAACATTGTTCTTGCCAAAAATACACGATGATACCCACTAAAACATGGAACAAAATGGTGATGTTCCCACATTGTTTTATCGGTATAATATAAATCAACAGCATGTAAAAGAGTAATCAGACAACACAACTGACAGCAGTGTTTTACAGTATTTCATAAATCTCATGCCTGAACAGAAAATGACAGAACCGCATTGAAAGCAATGCTTGCTTTCCTGCTCTACAGTCCAGCTCCAGCAAATGACAGAAGAATCCAAAGTAAGACCACAGTGAAATTAATGCAGCAGAATCTGAAGTTGTGAAAAGCTTCAAGATCTAAAAGTATCTTTGTAACCTCAGTGGTATTTGGATATACAAGATATCACTGTTTCTCACCTTTAAAGGTCCCTAATTGCTTAATAGTTGTATTTACTTAGAGGTGGAGAAAAATTTCAGTTTTGGCAAAGTCAAAAAATTTACAGCTCAACTCATGTGCGAGGCAGGCAATAATGACCTGAGGGATTTAATCTGGCAAGCATTTCCAGAGGTTGCCTAACACTCACTAATGAGATCATGCCTCTCACAGACTACTGTATCGCTCACCCCTTCTTCCGTGACACATTTAGTGAGAGACCCCAGGACACCGTTGGCACAAGCAGCATACCCATCATCTGACTCAAATACTGTAAGCATGGTAGAAAAAGCTTAAAAGTTTGATCTCAGTGAGAGTTCTTTCAAAAACTGGAGAAAGGTGCCTTCAGGAAAGGGTCTCTGGGCCAAATTTGGATTCCACTGGGGGACAATAAATAAAAATAAGCTATTGCAATATGGGTTACTCCTTTGCTCAGGACCTTTGTACACGTTTTAAGTATGACTGATGCTACTAGTACATAAGCTAGGGCCATAAAGATCTAAAAATTGGATTAATGCTGTGAAACGTTGGGGCACTGCTATCCTCTTGGCTGGGGAAGAACTAAGGAACCATAATGTAGTTGTAGCATATCATCAGAATGCCTATTCAGGAGAGAAAGACAGAGGTAAAGAGAGAGAGAGAGAGAAATTAAAAAATGAAGAAAGTAAAAAGGCACCTTACCTCACTTTTAAATTGCCTTGCTGTGGCTGTCCATCATAAATTGACAAAATATCAAAATCTTCCTCAAGGGCAAAAGTATGAAATGACAATTGTATCCTGTTACGTTCTCCTGTGATAATGATCCACGTGCAGTTGGCGTAATTTGGATAACCATGAGGAAATCCAGGGCTTTCTATAGTACCATTTGGTCCCTGTACTAAGCCTCCACAGTTCTGACCTGAAAAAAAAAGAAAGGAAAATATGGTATTTTTTTGGTATTTTTCCCCTCCCTCAGTATATATTCTTATATGAGTCACTACATGTAAACTTAATTATATAATATCTTTTTTAGATTACAAACATCACATAAAATTGCGTTAAAGCCATTCTTCCCTCTGGATTTAAACCCCCCCATCATTGGATTTTCTGAGATACCTACCATCTTTTTATGCAATGAATTATGAGGTTATGTGGTATTAACAATGTATGATTTATTCATCCAAATGTGAATTTTAAGCATTAGCATGACGGCATAAATTCAACAGAGTGACAGTTTTAATGCCAGAGACGGTTCAGGGCTTTTTGGTGAATGCCATTTACAAAGTTTTTATATAAATACTAAAGTATTAGAGTTTCTGCTATTCTGAAACATACTTTATGTTCAACACAGAGAGAAAAATACAGACACATATTTATTACTCGTTCTGTTGCAAACAACATTAAGATTTTTATGCTTTGAAAACACAGCAAAATTTCTGTGGTATGACATTTTTAGTGCCATGCGTATTGTGATCAGGAAAGTGCTAATAATTTTTTTTAGTATTCTTAAAAAATAACACTAACAGTTTGCTCAGCAGGCATTTGTGTCTGGTTGTACATCCTACAGACCTTGTGAGGGTATGGTAGCTCATTAACGGGAAGTCCTCAGCAAGAAACCTTGATTTACAGTGCACACTCTTGCTAATTTCCTACTTGATTTTGTTAATCCCACACACAATAGCTGCACTGGCTCAGAGCTGGAGAGAAGCGTTAATGAAATATTTGAACAGAGAAAAGTTTAAGGACATTCTGTGCACTCTAATGCTTGGATTATTACATGAATTTTAAGTACTTCAGAACAAGTATAATCCCAGCATTTTATTGTTATACCTAAACCAGAAAAGTATTTCAGGCTGCAATTTTATTTTTAACGTCCCAGCAGTAGGTCTCTGAGACTGAATCTTTCTGAGCAGCGCTGTCAAATGCTTGTGGGAGGTTTCTAAATCTTAATAAAATGGATTTAATAAAAGGGATTTGATGCTAAAACTAAAAAAACTAACAAGTAATCATTTTCTACTAAATTTCAAATATAACAAAAATCTAATGAATACATAAAAAGGCTATGGGGATTCAGGAGGCCTTTAAAGTAAAAATCTTCACTAGCACATCTACCAATTGATTTACATTACTTTAATAAAACATTGGAATTATTAAACATTCCTGAAGAAGGAATCTGTTACACCATGAGAGTTTCAGCTAAGTACTGTTCACTGGAACTTGTTAGCATTCCTGCAGATGCTTTGCATCATATTCCTCTTTCTACAACCACAGGGGAAATACCATACAAGCGTCACAAGCAATTTAAAAAAATTTAATTACTACAGAAATAATGTTCTGAAGACAGAAGATGAAAAATATTGTGACAGCCCACCACCCTAATACTCTAACGAACTACTTAATGTCACCAACATCCAGAAATTGGTTTGTATAAATCAAGTATCCACTGCAAGCTGTGACACCACTTGGTGTGAAAAAGTTGCTTTCAAAGCGGAGAGCTATCAGGTGCAAGTTCACAATTTGTCTAAAGTCTATCAAAGACAGAATTACCTTTTAGGATCAGAAATTCTTAATTCTGGTGTATAAAGAATGTAACACACCCTATGTAATCGCCTATGTGAATACAATGGGTTAACTACATTTCTGACTTCCAGGGAGACAAATTACCTCCCCTATCTCTTAGGAAAACCCTACAGCTGGATTAAGGTAAAACTTGGGTAGTGAGCGAGCCATTTTATATATAATGTAATAATATAAACCCACCCCCTAAATAACCATTGCTCAGCAGTCTCCTTACAGAGGCACTTGCTACTGACTCGCAGAAGTTTTTGCAGCTGTCAGTGGTTGCTCCCAGTTTCATTCCAAAAGGTGTTTTGTACTCCTTACTGTAAATTCAAGCTATTGTGCATTTCTCTTGAAAAATAATCAAATTTTAATGATAAATAAGGCAGCCAACATTTTACCCCTGCTTAATGTCAGCATTTCTTACCATCCATAGGACATTCTTTCTCCTGTTTGCTTTTGCTCTCCTGTATATATATTCTTCCAGTTCCGAATCTACTCATAAACATGTTGCCTATTCCCTTTGTACCCAAGAAACATGAGGCAAAGGAGAAGCATAAAGGAAAATGATTACTGGAAGACGTTTACTAAATGCTGTTTAGGTTTGCTCTTAATTTTATATGCATATATATAAATACATAGTGTTTTAGTTAGTGTTCAGTAAAAATCCCAATAAAAATCCTAGAAGAAATTTAATACGTGGTTAACTCCTAGCAATCTCATTGCTGCACACTGACAGTTACAAAGAGGATCTCTCTATTGAACTAAGCAATACTCAGAGAGACTTTAAGAGCTGTGCTCAGGCCCAGAAAACTTGACACCCTTCTAGGTCTGCCCCTGCCCAGTTAAGCCATGAAGTACGTTAACAGAGCAATACTGGGAAAAGAGGATCAGCTGCTATCTGCATAAGAACTATTTTGTCAATATATATGTCTAAAACCTTCCGAACTGTCAAGTGTCACACCTCTGCCAAGGAGTAAATTCAGCACCAGATCACTTAAGAGAGATTTAGTAGGAAGATACACTTGGAGAGCAGGAATGAAGAGACTTCTGGATGACAGGTGGCAGCAAATTAGATAGGAGTTGGCAATGCAACATCCCACAGAAAACACAGTTTCTGACTGCAGAGACACGGCAGACCAGTATGAAGACACCAATGAAGTTAATTAAGAATACCTTGTTTCTTATGGGTGTCTGAATAGCAGAAAATGTCAACGAAGTCCAGGGAATTCAGAAACAAGTAAGAACAAGTAAAGAAACTGAACATACAGATAAGAAAATAGTAAAAGAATATTAATATCAGCAGAGTTTAAGTAGTTCTGCTGCACCACATGTAAGCAGAGAAAAGAATGCAGGCTGAATACAACTGAATATATTCTAAATGAAGATCTACCCATACAATTCACTTCAGCTCTGGTCCTTGTGTCAAATAAAAAACCAAATGTTGCCATTTTTCATAAGACATACAGTCATTGATTGAGTATAATATCAGTACGCTGAATTATTCTAACATTAAAGGTGTATTATACTGCCAAAATTTTATTAGTATGACACCACATCATTGCTTATGAGTATAAACTATGCTGTTAGCATTCATTTTCTGTCATATGTTGTCTGTAAGAAAATATTTCAGGATCGTTATTTTAACTTTATGATATAAAAAGTGTAATCTAAGAAAACCGATACTCTCAGCTTGTAGTTGAAAATTATTTACATTGATTTCAGCCTTATTTTATATTAGAAAGGTTCTTTGCATACCCTGTACCTGCCTTATTTGCACCTGCTCAGGCTCAACATTTCTCGGTTGTGACCCCTAGGTGAGAGCTCACCAAGGAAACTTAAAACACTGCAATTTTGTCTTAAATGCTGAGGTCAAATGAGTGGTAGATCACTAAGAATCAGTAGAATTTATGTAGTGCTTTGCCAGAAGATTTTGAATAAACCTCACAAAATACAAACTTAGAAAATTCAGCCTTGAGAAAAGGCTTTGGGGAGACCTTATCACCATGTTGCAGTATTTAAAGGGTGGATACAAAGAAGATGGAGACTCCCTTTATATGAGGAGTCACATGGAAAATATAAGGGGTAATGGGTACAAGTTACTCCTGAGGAGATTTTGATTGGGCACAAAAGGAAAATTTTTCACAATGAAAACAATCAGCCATTGGAATAATCTCCCTGGGGAAGCGGGGGATTCTCCATCACTGGATACTTTAAAGGTTCAGCTGGACAGGGTGTTGGGCCATCTTGTCTAGACCGTGTTTTCACCAAGAAAGGCTGGACCAGATGATCCTTGAGGCCCCTTCCAACCTGGTATTCTATGATTCTATCAAAATATAGACTTTTGGACTAAAAATTGGACTTTTATTTTCCTGGGCCTTTGTATTTATCATTACTATTTTTAACACCTCATCCCCACCCACGTTTAACAGTATCTAATAATCAGAACTAGCAAAGTATATATTCATTATTATTTTTTTGTCAAGTTTCAGATGTTTCTACAAAAAACAAACAAAAAGACAACCACTTCTCTTCTTGTAATTCAGAAGGTATTCTGTTGAAAATATTTTATGCATATATACAGATGTATATGCATATATATTTACATAGAAAGCATATTTTTGCAAGATATATGTATTTTGAACAAGAAAACTATAAAATGCACAAAACTAACTATAATTCCAGTGACACTAGAGACATTTTTCACAATCATGATAATGAAAAGGAAGTCACATTTATTCTTCTTGTGACTCTGAGTAGCATATTCCATTCTGCAGCTACAAACGCAGCAACTAGTAGTGAGGCTGAGAAGAGATGTCTAGCAATATCATATCTTCCTCATTCTTTAACGTAGATTCCTATGAGTTACAGTTTTACTAGTAAGTTTAATAAGTAAGAACAGCTGTGCTCAGCCAGATGAAAGGCTCATTCAGCTCACTATCTTTTCTCCAACAGCAAGCCAAAGGAGGTATCTAGGAAGGACTTTGCCAGAAAAGATCTGCATCTCACGGATTTCTTAAAAGCCACACATCCCAGTAGCCTCGTTTCTTTTCCACGATCTCATCCAGTCATCCTCTGAGTCTATACTAACTTCTAGATGTTTAACATATTGTAGAGGGAATCCTAAAACATGAAAAACCTTTCTTTGTGTTTGTTCAGCAGCTACCATCTCTTAGATTCTTTTGATATCCCACTAAATTTTTGTATGAAAAGAAAAAATACAGATGATTCTTATAAATGCTTTCCATACCACTTACCATCTTATTGACCTTTATCATGTCCAAGCTTCTTTTTTTTTTTCCAAGTTCAAAAGTTCTACTTTATATAGCTGTTCTTTGTACTAATGCCATTTCACCTTTCTCTGAACCTTTTGCAGCTTTGTTATACCCTTCATGAGCCAGGGATACCAGAACTTCTTGTAATATTGAAAATGTATGCACATCATTTACACAGTGATATTTTTAATCCCGTTTCTGTTCTCCTACTAATTTGATCTGTTCCTTTGCTAAGGTAAGCATTACCTTGACACTTTTATAGGACTATGTATTACAACCAAGATTCCTTTGCTCCACAATTACAGTGAAGCTACACCCTGTCATTTTACATGGAATATTAGGATTTAATATGGTTTTTTCCTCTCTAGATTTCATATGATTTTAACTATGTGCATCACATCACATTAATGTACTCTGAATTTCACCAACTACTTCAACATCCCCTTACTTGGTTACATAAGGCCTTTTTTTGAATTCTTCACAATTGGTCCTCATCTTCATTAACTTATAACTTCCTTTCATCACAGGCACTTCACTGCTTACCCCCTTTTGTGTATCATTTATGAGTGTGCTGAACAACACAAATGCCAGCACAGTCCTCTCTATGATGCCATGGTGACTCCTTCCATTGCAAAAACTGGCCATTTTCTTCTGTCTCTGAGGCACAACTTCTAGCCAACCTTTTAGCAATGTGCAGACTTTTTTTTTACCTGATTTGTTTCCTTTACAGTCTTTACTGGGAAGCCTTTTTCAATGCCTTTTGGAAATTCTGATTACTTTTCTCCACATTCAGGCTGACTCATTCAGAGAACTCCAATAGGTTTGAAAAGCATATAGTTTTAAAATAAACCCATGATTCTTCTTCAATATACCATATATATCATATTGCCAGTCAATTATCTTCTTTCATATAGATTCCGAAGACAACTTTCAGGTATTCAGGCTTTTAGTTCCTTAACTTCCCTCAGTCCCTGTTAACTATGGGCATCTAAGGTGAATTGAAGCTGGAGGCTACATTAGCAGTTCATCAATGTTTTCCTTGATTGTCTTTTAAACTCTGTATAGCACATGCTGCTTGTGACATTACTGTTTATTTTGCCTGTTTGTTCCATAACCTGTTCTACCAGTTTTTCAGCTTTAAACAGATGCAATTTTCCAGAAAGAACAGTTCAGGCTTGGGAATAACAAAACATATCTATGTTTTGCTGTCTTCAATAAACTTCCCTTTATAGTCTGAGTATCTATTGGCCCAGCAAGGCTGTCTTGCAGGTTTCTTGCTCCAGCTATGTTCAAAGGAAGAATAATTTTCAGTTTTACCGTGTTGGCCTGCAATGCTCTCAGACTCTAAAGTTTTATTTCCAGGAAAGCCTTCCAAGAGGGCCCAGCAGCCCCGAAATCTTACTGGGATCTCACCGATACATATGCTTTCCCCTATCTTGACTTGGGATTAGCTCCCTCTGTCAGTCTGCACAAAACAGCAGTAATCGCTTTCTTTGCATATATAGCAGGATCAATCCCTGACTCCATCATCTCTTTTTTATACTTGTATTTGAGGTCTTAACTATAGAAGTTGATGGTTAGAGCCCTCACAAATTTTAAATTCTCACTTCTGCACAGAAAATTCAAATGCACATCTCTCTTGTCCCCAGAGCACCTCATGTTTGCAATTGTGATTCTTCTAATTCATCTATGTG
>JAOXJM010000023.1:95515309-95532213 GCA_026413425.1 Tringa solitaria | reverse complement strand
AATTCATCTATGTGCACTCTTGCAGGAACTTTGACATTACAGTAAGTATTAGCCCCAACTTAAATGACTTTGAGTAGCAAAGGTCACAACAGCAACAGTTTTGCAAATGTGACTTTTAACAAGAAAGGTTAAAAACAGATGTTCCTGGTAGTGCAAAGACATGTTACAGATACAAAGAACAAAAAAGATTTCCTCTTGAGCTACAACAGGTAACTACAGATTTAAATTGTTGCTGCCATCAGTTGAGACGGTGGAGCAGTAGATTAGATAGCTGTAAGACATAAATAGGTGGTTGCGTACGTTGTTGCAACTAGTCTTTTTTCTTTTCTTTTGCATTTTAATATGTTACCTTCATTGATGTCCCCTGTAAGCTCCTGGCGCTTCCTGCCTCCGCCGAGGCCTGCAGGCCCATGCCAAGGCCCGAAGGCCCACACCGAGGCCTGCAGGCCCACACCGAGCCTGAAGGCCCATGCCGAGGCCTGCAGGCCCACATCAGCCCCTGCTGCTGCCTGGCCGTGCTCTGCCCCCGGCCTGTATCGCTTCTTCCTCACTAGTATATCCCAAAGCTATCTTCTGACAATGTTACTACACAATAAAGTTGTTATTTCCTAAATTAACTTTTAATCAAGAACAGAAATGCCCAATGGCCAGAGAGGCAAAAGCACTACTTTTTTTTTTTTTAGGACTGTTTTAAACAGCATTTGGCTACTTCAAGTGTCATTTAAAAATCAATTCTTACATAAACCTCACAACGCAATTAAAAGGCACTTTCCAAGGAATTAACCAATTTAGAAAGTACCAATTTATTTTTTTTTTAATTCAGGTATCACTGAAGATTTATTCACTGCTGCAAGCCAGTGTCGCAAAGCTTCAATACCACCGCTATTATAACACATCCAACACGGTCCTGGCCCAATGTGACATGAGAACAGTGTCTATTTACTCATGATGTTATGTTTTTGCAAGACCCTGGCCGAAGTAGCTTCAAAAGAATTGTAGAGAAATTATTTTAAACGTATTTGATCTGAAATAATTAATAATGATCTGTTAGGTTATATGATAAACAGCTCATCTGTGCGTCCACAAAGGAGCACAGAGATACAATGGTGGACGGGGAAGCCCAAGCACCACACTGCCCCAGCTCCTGCTCCTCCGAGGAGTCTATTGCAAGGACATCTCCATTGGCCCAGAAAAGCACAGAGCTCCAAAGCAGGTGGGAACCCAAAGGAAGAACTCAGAAGAAGAGGTGCCCTTGTCCAGGGCCTGCCAGGGTTGTCACAAGAAAGCCTCAGCCCCGCTGTCTAGATATGACACCCACCATGATGGGCCAAGAGGACCAGCTCCCGATCCACTTCTGGGTTGGTGGTGTTGCTGCCTGAGGTGTGGGACATGATACGCAATGCTGGGGAAGAGTGTTTTGGGATTGCATAAAACTTATTATGGGATGTTCAGGAGAGGAACCAGAGGTGGGGAAGACGATGTATTTAGATGATTTGGGCAGGAACAGCTGCAGGAAAATACAGGCGTGAGGGGACAAACCGAGCTGTCCACATGCAGATACTGGTCTGTCTGGCTGTGCCCCTGCAGGGGTCATAGGGGCCCATGGGTGGGTGGTGCCAGCCTGGGGCAAGTATGGGTCGGGGTGTTATTAGCTGGGCTGGACCATGGACCAGAGGGCATGTGTGTGTGGGTGCCCATGACCAAGGAGACCCCCGTGATTGACAAGCCAGCTCCAGGCTGGAACCGGGGCCAGAGCCCGTGTGTTTGCATGGGGAACCAGGATGATCCTCCCCAAGGATGAGACCACAGGAGGGTGGTCAGTGGGGAGCAGGGGAGTGCTGGTCAGCAATGTGTGTGTGTGCATGGATCTCCATCCTGCTCAGGCAGAGATGGGAAACAGTATGAGGCCATTGGTGACACCTGAGCTCATACGAGCACTGAGTGTGTCCAACTCTCTTAACCTGTGTGGCCCACCATATGTATACATATATATGCAGTGTATATGTGTGCTCTGTCTGCGTGTGCCTACTGGGAAAAGCTGCTTGGTCTTGCCACTGCCTGCATCTGGGGAACAGAGATGGGGCAGCCTCACTTCTGTCAGCTGCCAGAATCAACCCGTCCTAAGACAATCTGAATCATTAAATATTCTGTTGCTTGTCAGCTAACGCTAAAATAGAGAAAAAAATGGCAGCTAAATTGCAAAATTTAGATTGATTTCTTTTAAATACAGACCCATTCAAACCCTGCAATTTTTGTCCAGTGACCAGTCTGGGAACTTCACTAGGTCCATCTCGCAGGAGATGAATGGTTGGTAAATGCTAGAATGCATGTAATAATAACCTTAAATTCTGATGCAGACATTCGCAAAGTGACTGCAATTTCATCAGTCTATAAACCATTTTAAACTCAGACCTTACTTCTAGCTGCAGGATATATATTCATTGATTGTGTTGATGAAACAGAAAAGCTAGTGTAAAATTTTTAGTCTCAGATTACTACTCTGAGAGTCAGGCAATAGCTTTGTGTGCAATTTCCTATGTATATTTAAGCCTTTACCCAGCACCCAAGTGAAATTAAATCGTCCTGAAGGTTAAAGATTAATATTACTGTTCAGCAAGAAGTTCTGAAACAAATCCTGCCATAATGGTAGGATTTGCTGTGTACCAGAGCAAAACGTCTTAATTGCTGGTATGCGGAAGTTTTCTCTTTATTTTAATGAAATTCTCAATGCTGAAACAGATATTATACATCAGCCAGATTACGATGCCATTACGAATTGAGAAAAAGATATTTCATGCTCCCTTTTCAATACTGGAATGTCCAAAAAGACCAATAAATCAGTATTCACACAAGTTAATGTGGAAATAAAATGCAGCAAAATATGTTTCTCTGCAGGAAAACATTTTTTTTAAAGGGCTTTTAATGCTTTTTTAAAAATCCAGTCTACAACACTATCAATTCAGTGCCACTGGCTGGTAGAGACAAATAAAATAAAAATACCAGAACATACTCTCAAGGCTACAGCTCGACAGTCCTTCCTTCTGACATAGCAATAAGTTCTTACTTAAAAGAAACTAGATTATATGATGTTGTTTGATCCCCTTTCTTTCAAAAGTAATGATTTTAGCCCAGGAAAGTAAAGTTCTCCAAATTCTCTTTGTTCTTTCTTTGCATTTACTCCAATTGTTTTTAAGATTCATCAAAATGAAGGAAACAAAATGCATTAAAAAGAGAGGAAAAGAATGCAAGTTATATACTGGATCTAAAATACGTAGGAGGTGGTGTTGAAAAAAGTTCTTTTACAGAGGGTAAGATCCTACATGGTAAAATGCTGAGCTAAACACAGTTTTAGTGCCCTTTGAAACAAAACTGTTCTTCATAGATGGGAACTCATTCTGCAGATGGAGATCACTGAGGACAGGGTGGATTCTATTTATTTATTTTTCTAAAATAAAGTAGAATAAATTGAGGCTTTAGGTAAACTTCACTATTACTGTTACAGTTGCTTAGCAACAGCTAGTAGAAGGAGACAGTATGGTATAGCTCAGGTAAACAAAAGAAAAGTGCTGATTTCATTGTTTGTGAAATACTGAGACAATAGTCCAAATTCTCTTTTGAGCTTCACTGGAATAGAAGCAACCCAACAGAAGGCCAGCTACTCTGGGAGGACTTTACTTCCCTTCTGCCAGATACCTGCAACATACAGGATAACTGTCTGTACCAAATCTGATCACTTCAGTATTGTCACTTTGACGTTCATTTTTTATTGATGCCACTTTCCCAGACCACTTCACTGACAGCCTTGCTCACATATCAGGATCTTACAGCAGGTTTTTTTATTACCATCTTTGTCACTGGATGCCGACATCATGGGGCTGAGAAATGTAACAGGGTTCAAGCAGTTTGGTTTTATACTACTACTAAAAGAGCATATTGTCAAAAAGTCCAGTCCTGAAAACTGAAAAAAATCCATTTGTCTCATTGTAACTGCTCCATGAACATCATTTACTTCTTAACTACCTTTTCTTCCCTGACAGTTATTACTTTGTGCATCGCTTCTGTTATCCAGCAGGCTTTCCAGCATTTTTTTTTGGTCCAGAAAAGGTTCCAAATTTTTTAATCTCTGCTACTTCAATTTATGATTTTGTTGTATTTAAAAGAGAACCTTTTAGTTCAGTGTGCTTTTATTACCAGTACAGAGTCAATTGACATCAACTGAGAAGGACAAATACTATCTTCCAAATTAAATTGCTAAATTATAACTTGAGGAAAGAGAATGAGAAAAAACAAATTCTTCAGTAGTCATTAGAGAAGTTTCACTGTCAAAGATGGAAGAGTTATTTTAAGAATTGAATTTAGAAAGATCAGAGGACATTACACTAGATTTTAGTGTTAAAATAATCACCTTTCTTAATACAAATGCATTTTCAGGAAGAATTTTACCTTTCACATTAAAAAAAAAGATATTTTATAAATCTACTGCAAAAATCATGAAACATTCCTCTTGATGGGTATATTATTTCCATACACATAATTGTGCTTCTTATTTAGATTTGTGTTTTATATGTCAGAATATGTGCACTAGTGTTGTGTGCAATGCACATATAAGAAAGAAGAAGTCTCCTATGAAAGATTAATAAATAACATAGCAAACCATATTACAGCGATAGCAAAGTAAATATAACCAAAATATAGGTAGAATGACAACATGTGCATGTGTAAAATATTAATTTCATTGCACTTTTGATGTTACTAACTTTACACACACAAAACATACACAACCTATGACATTCATAAACATTACCAGGGTGGGAATGATGCAACAGACACATATTCCCTGGCGATTATAAATTCAAAGTACAGCTGCCTGAGACATTCATGACTGGAACTGAAATGATGTGTTCTAATAATCTTAACCACAGGAAATTTAGTACCTTATGTTTTGTATCTTACTAATATGTTTGCACAGTATTAAAGTAATTACTGATTTTAATGGGGCAATGGGATGGAATGGAGGGCGATGCAGCTCCTGTGCCTGAGTCATGATGCCAGTAGTTGACATTTATGCACAGTAATATTGAGAACAGAGTAGTTAACCACCACCTTGTAGAATCAGTAACATATACAACTGTGTGAGTAACTATAGGCGTGATTCAGCATTGCTCCAAATCCTTTGGCCTTATCTACACCAATTCAAATGGGTTTCAAAACGCCGCCAGTTTGATTTGGTGCCCCCAGTTAATACTGGAGTAAATGACTACAGAATAAGATATTTTTTCTGTATCTACGTAAGATCACGTTTTATTTCTCCCATACTAAATACAGTGTTTCAGTTTTATTTTTCCATTGTGTATATCTCAAGCAATTATTTAGATTTTTTGTGCTTTCTATTGTGTATATCTCAAGCAATTATTTAGATTTGTAAATAATGGCAAGTAATTGCCAGTGGCAAGTGACAAAAAGGCAATTAATGTTTGCTTTAAGGTACAGCTGATTAGAATAATACTTTCTAAACAGTGTATAAAGTATATCTATGTACTAATTAAGCACATTAGCTTATGCACATGATTCAGATAGGTTACAGAAATAAAAATCTACGCAATGAATTGAATTAAAATAAATTAAGAAACTGACATGATAGCACAAATTGGAACTTTAAAGTAGGCAAGAAGATTTTTATGATATTACATACTCAAAGAAATTACTTCTCCTAAAAATGAAACACTTCATGACACACTGTACTTCTCAGAGCTGGTTTGCCTATACTACAAAATTGTTTCTTAGAGAATTATGGTGGATGCTTTTTTGAAATACCAAATTGAAAAATCACCCAACTATTCAGCTCTTTATGTGAGGTGAAGCACATGAAGTTCCAGAAACTGAACTTGGGTTCCTTCAGGCCTTTCCATTCGGCCTCTGCCCTCACATACTGCCTGTACATCACAACACACAAGCACTCTCTCAGGGACTAGTTCTGAACTGGATTGCTCGATGGGATTTTTAATCCTTGATTAAGGCATATTTGAAACAAGCAGAAGAGATCTACCCTTTGCAGGAATATTGCGAGCAATGTCCTGTTACGTTCATTTTACATTAAATACTGTACAAAAGAAAAAGCTGCCTGCATCACTGACTCATCCCCAGGAGCCTGTGTGACTGACAGGAGACGGAGAGCCAGAAGAAGCACAGCAAGTAGACGCTATTCATGTTGGCACTGCTAAAGCTGCTTGTGCCAGGGTGGGCGAAATGTAGGCTGAGCTGCCATGGCAGTGCCAGGTCTGTGGTGCAGAACTGCCCTCGGACCTGCGAGCTCTTCTGATGTTCGTAGTCACTGCTTCCACAAACCGACACATAGATGGGTTTCACACGGACATTTTTAATTCACAGGAGCTATCTTTAAAGATCTTCTTCTATAAGTATTCTAATGCCAATAATTTTCTGGGCAAGGTATTTGTGATATTCAAAATTTGTGATAATCAAGACACCTAACTCCCATTAAAATAGCTGAGATGATGGATGATGGAAGGGGTTGATCCTGAGATCCTAGCCTTTCTGAACAATAACACAATGTATCTGACTATTGAAGTGTCCAGGAGCGTGATTGTACTCCCGTTGAAGACCTCAGTGAGAGAAGGATCAACCCTGTACATACAGGCTCTTATTCATTACATGGCTTGCTTCCAGCAGGAGGCAAAATCTGAGAGGGAAACAATTGGCATGGCTCAACAGAAGTGGACATGCCTTTGGAGACTGCTCACAGCCATCAATAAGAGCAGGATAAGACTGCAAAATGTTAGCTTTCACTCATGTTACATCAGACTGCATTATCTCATGCTGGTTTACATCTCATCTGACAGGCATGTTTCTGTTACAAAACATAAAAGGACAGAAAAAACAGCAGTGATTTGAAAAAAAGTGTTTATTTTAGTCGAGGTGACTAGTCGATTAGCAATTACGATAAAACAGGCTTTAACTAGATTAAATTATTCTTGTCACTACAAGTAAAAAACCTTGCCAACACCACAGTTTTTATACAACCACCTATAAATTATTAACTCAATCCAACTCATACTAATTATTAGACGTGATTTACTCTTGAAATTCTGAAAGCACAAACCTCTAGCATACCTTTAGCACACCTGACTCCCAGTTTACCCTGCCATCTACAAATTTTTCTTATTCTGGGTGGAATGTAATCATATGTATACAGAAAACACTGAACATATGGCTCTTGTGGCAGAAACTGTAAAATTATATTTTCCGCAGCCGTTTGCTGGACAGACAGCCAAATGCTGTTTCATGCTTCAGCTAAAACACAGTAGCTCTAATATCTTCTTTGTGTCATTGTAACCTACACTTGCAAAAGCTGTATAATTCACAGAATGGTTGTCAGCTGGAGTCATCCAGTCCATACCAGCGATGTTCTTACAGTGCCACAGAAAAATCTGAAGTACTAGCATTTATTTGAAAATAAATGAAAGGTTCACTGCATTCTGCAGTTTATAATCACTACAGAAATCACATGAAAAACCACATTTATTATAAATAAAATAATTTAAAAATTAAGCAAATATTGTTTGTGATTCTTGCCATTTGATATAACAGGTATTTTTATGTTTGCATTTATAAAGTGTGGATTTTGTAGGCTATTAAACCAACTAGAGCCAGGAAAAAGAACATCAAGGGTCATATATAAAAGTATAGCTGCGTTACAATCACAGCACTTGCAGAGCACGAGACACCACCTCCACCTTCCCAAATCTCCCCTTGGTGCCATTTCTGAAAGAAAATGTCATCAACAAAACAGGCATATTATTAAATAGCTTTGATTTCTCTCCGCATTGCCCTCTTCAAGCCAACTGTCTCTGTGTCACACTTTGCAGATTTTCAGTTGATACAAGGTGGCATGTCTTCACCAGCTACATCACATCAGATCAACTATAACACTAGTTGAATTTTCAACACATATGCTCATTCTATCATTCACCTTTCTTCCTCCCCTTCTTCCTTTCTTCCCTCCTTCCTTCCCTTCTTCAGTTTTCAAATACTTATTTGGTAAAGGCATTTTATTATTTACTCTTGAATATGATCTTTTTACTGACACTTTATTAATTACTTTGATATTTCTATGCTTCTAAGGCAAAGCACTGTATACATAATTAGTAATCAAAGAAAGTGCAAGGAAAAGATCCGACTATTTACTGTATTTATTAAACGTTTTTCCAGATTCCCTGGCTGTCTAATTGTATGAAGTATGCAATAGATACTGAATTTCAGCTGCCCTTTCACTTGCTTTGCTTTGCAGGAAGGCTATGTGAAGAGCTGCAGAGAGGCTGTGATGCTGAAAAATTCCATGTTGACACAGATAAGGTAATGCCATGCCCAAGCAAAGGCAATTTTGCACACAGGAATGGGCTCTAAAGTACTTATTAGAACTCAGGACAACTATTGTGCAGTAGATGGAATGTTGAAGTAATGTGTTCATAAAACTGTAGGGGTCAAAAAAGTGAACAGAATGTTGAAAAGTATTACAGTTATTAAAAAAAAAGTGAAGAGAATGTTTAAAAAGACGGGGACAAACTTTCTAGCAGGGCCTGTTGGGGTAGGACAAGGAATAATGGTTTGAAACTAGAAGAGGGTAGATTTGCACTAAATATATGGAAGAAATTTTTGCAATGAGAGTGCTGAAATGCTTTAATGCTTTTGTTCTCTTTCTCATTGACAGACACAAGCTGCACATTATCAAGGACAGTACCAACCATTCTTAACCTTTGGATGTTATTGCCTTCATGTAAAATACTTGCAGAGCTAACACACATTGGTTCCCCATTCTTTGCAAGACCTTTTTTTTTGACAATTCAAAAATATATATTATTAATAGCCAGGCTGCTCAACAGTCATAGTAGCTGATCAATACTAACAGTGATAGTAGTGAATACTGAATGTCTTGAACTGCACGTTTATAATAAGGAGGATTTTTGAAACTTCCCATGAAGCATTCATACTATGTGAGCTTTGACAGAGCTAATATTTGCAGAAAATATTTTTATTCTTGTTTGTCCCAATAGGAGGCAAGTGAAAGGACTACATGTGCATGAATTTGATTGCCACCATGAGACTATACTTAGCAGTAATTTATTATGAATAAACCCTTTCTCTTCAGTAAGAAACAATAGTTTCTAAGAATATACCAGTCTGGTCCTAAATTTTCATGGACCCTTTTCACTAAACAGCATCTATTAGTTTGCAACAGTGTGCCTAATTTGTGCCCACTCTTCAAATATGCCTTTTTGATACACTTAGACACTATGAATTATAGAGTGATCTTGGAAACTTCATACTGGTTTTTGGCACTCACATGAGAATGCTATAACTGGACTAGTGGGACTAGTGGTGAGTGGCAGAAGGCCATAAAAAAAGTTTATTAAAATGCCACAGTAATTTTTCTGAAAGTCATTCCCCACAAAGACAAAAAGCTATATGAATAATAAAGAGAGAAGATGCAATTTTCTCACAAAGGAATGAAGTTTTGTACTACAGTTTAGCTCTTCAGTTAGTCAATTAAGACACAGCAAGTTATGAAATAATTAGATAATAGCCAACTGCACAGTGGGAGAAGGTGCCTGAAACCTTGAAATACTGAGTTTGCATGGTGAGAAGATATTCCTTGAAGCAAAACTTACATGAGACTGCTGTTTTCACATATAACCTGCTCAAAGTTATTTACCTTTCAAAAAAGGGTAGTGACTACATCCTACAACATTTCCTTAAAGCCTTCCTCAACATACAGACCTATTCTAAATATTTTCATTTTTTCCATTATGGCATTGTAGAAAATTCTTCAAACTTCACTGCAAGAGCGGTGGTCGTCTATATATACATCACTAACACAGGCTTGATTCTGCCTCTGAACTCTGTGGCACAGTTTTCTAGAAGTCTTAACAATGTCAGATTGTGCTTACATGTAAAAACACTGTGGATGGCACTACTTCCACTTAACTTTAAGCACCCAAGGTTAGTCATGTAACCTAAACTAGTCATCAAGGCTCCCATTTTAGAGATAGCCAAGTATTTTAGTAGTGTGATTCATTCCACTTTACCTTAGATATAAACTTTATGAAGATATGAATAGCCTATAAATGTCATTCTCCATTGTCTATTTAGCAAACTGAGATTGCACTAGATGTCTAACTCTTACATGGCTACCTGAGAAGACACTAAATACCACCCCACCTTTCCAACTCAGCAATAGTTAAATAACTATGCATTGAACTTAGAAAATACAAATCATTCCATCGCCCTCTCTGGGAAACCTCATATACTTAATTTGGCCATGGGATTGATCCACTACTGTTGAAAAATATTTTAGCGCTTCTCTGGGCTCTGTGAAATTGATACAATGAATTAATTCTATCTAATATACAAACCCTGATGAGAATTTTCTATAATTAATTTTCTTACCAGAAAAGAGAAACTTTGTAGCAAACGGAATTAACACCATAAGATTAGGTATTATTTTTATTATTTTTCTAAATTATGGAGACAAAAATGATTGCTAAGTACATTAAAACTGAAAGGTAAATCCTTAGAAATCATTATTTGCTGGGAAATCAGTAGCAATAGGATTTAATTTAAAGCAAAATGAATATTTTTAATTCTAACTTTAGAATTTTATATCACCTTCACTTAAGTAAATAGACAAAACATTTATGAGAACTCCCTCTAGAAAAGTGCATATGTGAATACATATTCTTTAATGCTGAGAAAGAAGAAAAAGATTATTACACAGCCTGATGGAGAGGCTAATGAACTAAGCAGGGAGCTCTCCCTTGATGGGAGAAGTTGAAAGTCTGTATTAATTGTATTTTAAGATACAGTTTTTCTAGTCTATATTCTTTAAAAGAAACAGCAGCTTTATCTCTTGGCTTCAGCTAAGTGAAGGCATACCACAGCTGCAGCCATTATTCTGAGCAATCTAACTTTTTAGTATTTTAAGTAGAAGCAGCAGTAGGCTTGCTAAACATATATGCTTTTATATATATATGTATTCACACATATTTTCAGGATTATGTTGAAAGCAAAAACTGTATTTATAAAATGATTTTCACATGTAAAAGAGTTCTACAGACTTTTCAAGAGGGAAATTATTCCCACTCTTGTCTTTTTATTTGTAGGAATACTTTCTAATTGACCTCAAAAAGAAATTCTTTATTAAATTTTATTGCCACTATTATATACGACAGTTTAGCATTAAGATCACTGCAATTCTGGCAAAGCGTATTTATTTTGACAGTCTGAGAAGTGTACCAATTTCTACAGATTAGAACAAAGCATCAGCAAAAGCAAAACCTCTGAAAGCCCAAGAAAAAACAGAACAGAAACAAGTGGGCCATTTCTTCTGTCCATATTAATAAAACTAAATAAAACTAAACAGGGACACAAGGACAAGGAAGTGATTAATCACTGCACATCCTCTAGGGCAGCAAAAATTATAAACCAGTCTTTATTTTAACAAAAGGAAACAATTAATTTTGATTTGTAAGAGGATATAAAGGGCCATTCTTATGTTCACTTTGATTTTATAAGTTCAATTCTATTATTCAGTATATCAACCTTTTTTTTTATGTATAGAGAGATTCTGATCGTGTTGTTTAAGTGACATTTTTTACCTCAACTGTAGTTTACTAATCTTGGTTTGAAAATTATTCCATGCCTCCGAAAAGCTGCATAAATATGTTACTTACAAAAATAGTAATGTGAAAATCCCTTATGAATACTCAAGTCTTTAGAGTATTGAGGATTATAGGAAAGATACTGAGTACTGCTGTCCCATTAATGATAAAAGGGGGCAAGCATGCTTTACTTCTTCCAGATTTAACCACCTTCCCAAGCTAATTTTTCTTCCCCAAACTCCGTATGTATAGATGACACCATCTGACCGTTGCAACATACAGTGAAAAACAGAAGGTAATATATTGCATACTGCTTTTCACAGTAGATACAAGCCTACAAACCATGTTTTTGCAAACTATGTGGAATTACACACAACAGCAGTGTCCATGTAATTACTCTTATGGTGTTTCAGCCCGACTGTTAACACTAAAATTACCATGTAAGTAACTTTTTAAATATCTGAAGCAGCAGTGCAAGTTACTAATCTATGCAGGAATGGGGATTTGTCCCTAATTGTCTCCTTGCGAGTGGAACCTCAGTTCATTCTTTTCCCCTTCTGAAAACCAAATGCTGAAGATTATCAAGTAAGAATTTAAGAGAGTAATACACCTAGGCATGGGGGCTAGTCATGCTCCAGGTGTTACACAGGAATTCACAATAATTTTGTAGGTTTACAGGGGATCATTTGAGGGGAACCATGTTTTCTGCTGTCTGAGGGGCCTGCAGAGTAGGCAAGAAGGAGCTACAGTTCCTTTTCACTGCCAAGGAGGTGGAGGGTGTCCAGGTGCTTTTGGCTTGCAACAGCACCCTTCACAAAAAAGACTGGCTCTTTTCACATGTTTCAGGTCCTTCTTTTTCACTTTCCTCAATAAAACCTATTGTTTCTACAGCATATAAGACTTACTATCACTACCTTGGAAGCCTTGAAGCTCTGACTTGGTAAGGAGAAACTATCAGACTGTCTGTAAAGGGGAAAAAAAAATCCCAAACCCCACCCAAAACTGAACCTCGGGATCTGGAATCAGCACGGAAGGGGAGAGAATTCCGAACACTGGATCAGTCCCATAACTTCCAAAGACAAGTGGAGTTTTGGCAGACCCTTGGCCTTAATGTTTCAGGGTGATTAGTTGGCATGTTTCTAAAGTTTCTTACATGTGGGGAAATTTTATGTTTCCTTTATGTCTGAATAAATGCACGTTTCTTTCTTTAAGCAAATACTTTTCTAGTCATGAAATATGCTGGTTTCAGACTAAAGCACAAGGCCAAGTAACCCAGGGTCAACTTATGTGTTAAGTCATAAAACATTTTTCTTATCTCTGAGCACAGATACAGCAGACATAGGTACCATGCCTAATACTTTTCCTGAAAGACTGCAAGTTTTTTGTGAAGGTTACTACTAACTCTACAGTCTATATTATCAGCTCTTGCTTGCTGAGCAGATCTTTTCTCATCAGCAAAACTGCTCAGTTGAATAAGAGATGCAAGATTAAATAAATAGTCTATGACCTTTTATCAATATCAAGAGAACAGGTCCAAAATTTGATGGAAGCAAGGATTAACAAAAGCAGTCTTTTGAATGCGTTGCTATATCACATATATATTCTTTGTCCTTTCTATAATGTTGTTGTCTTCCTCTCTTTGTATTTGTAATTGTTCTCTTATCCCATAACTACGAATATTTCTTAATCTCTTCTCAGACCCAAATACAAATACATATAAAATCTCACAAGTTAATAAGATTTCCAATGTAAGAAAAGCAATTTTTGTAGGAAGAAGTGATATTTTTTATTATGTTTAGTTACAGCTGGAGGGTGCAGACAAGCTTTTGGACTACAGGTCTCTTTAAATGGGTGAGAGTTTAAGTTTTCCAGAAAATATGAAACTCCAAGCTAAATGCAAATTGGAAATGATTGTTCTTTCCAGATGCAAATGTTTTATTTAACCTAGTATAAGAAGAGAATGCTGAAAAATGGCCGCCCCTTTTCCTCAACCACCTCCCACACACTGTTTCTGGAGATCACGTTGCCTTGTTGATCCAGCGAAAAGCTAACAACATTTTTCAGTCAATTAATTTCCCGTCAGGTCACAGAACTAATGAAATTCAACCCTCGGCCTCGTGATCAAGCCCAGGAGAAGCAGTAGAGGCTGCTGCAGTGGGGCTTGCAGCAAGACTGTATTGAGCATAATGTGAAGTTGCATTTTCAGTTATATTAATTGACTTATAATAATTTAGAAAACTGAGAGGAAAAGAGTAATTATCTATGAAGCAGGTGGGAAACCTCCTAAGAGTATTAACCCATCTAGAGTGCAGGGAGGAGACACAGGAAACAAATAGAAGATAAACTAGGAATAGGACACAAACCCAACCTGAGTACTGAGACTGTGGACATTTGTGTCCAACAGTCATGAATTTCAAGATCCCAGATTTTGAGATTACTTAGTAAAATTCTCTCAGAGAAAATGATTGACAGGTTAGGGATGATTATTTTGTGAAATAATAATGAACTCACATGATTAAATGTGTATTTCCACCTTTTGTCTGTGGGCGATATAAACTGTTTTGCTCGCTATTAGTTCCGTGGCTCACATATATTGGTTTCATTCTATATATCTATAATATATCACTGGGTCCAAAAAACTCCCTTGGCAACTGAAATCTACTACTTTAAAGCTACTTTAATCCAAAGCTACTTTTTGAAGCTTTTCCAAAATACATACATAAATAAATCTGTAAGAGGTCAGAAGAGAATGGAGATGTCAGTTTGAAGAGTGGCACAGCAGAATCAGTTGGAATTGTTTCAAGTCATTAAAAAAAACAAAAAACAAAAAAAAAGAAAGTGAGACATTCCTAAAAATGAGGCACTTCTTTTCATTTACAAATAAAGATCCAGTTTTCATCCACAAAATCTGCCTTTAAATGCCGGAGAGCATATAAATCCTGTATCAACATACTGGAGGCTATTTCATATTACCAAAATGAGAAGGATGACATGCAAATTAAAAGCTGAAAATAATCTATAAAAAAATTTCATATTAAAACAATTTCCAATCATATGTATAAAAAATAGGGTTTAGCTGAGTTTGCAGAATACAGGCATCACTGAAAATACTTGCCCTCCAAAACTTAGCTCAAGAAATTGCTACATTTCATGAGAATATCCATTTCTTTTCATCAGTTTGGAACCACAGATTCCCAAACATTTCTCATAGAGGTAGTGCTGGTTTCAAAGCTCCCCACGTATGCCTGTCCATATCAATACTAATTTTGTGATATTGTAATCTGAATTAATTCCTCAATTCAGTTTAAATGTAACCTAAGAAAAAATTCTATTTTTAATACAATCAGGACTTCCAAGTCAGGCCCCAGGGTAAATTCACAAATGCTTTAAGCAGCACAGTGAAGGGGCTGGCAAGGAGATGCTCATTGCTCCCACAAAAAGAAACACATAGAAATATTCATCCTAAATTATCTTTGAATCATATCTCTATATCTGTGCATGGAAAATCAAAACTATCTATGGAAAAAAAAAAATCTCTCAAGCTTTTATGCCAAATAATGTGACCTCTTTTCGTTGATGGCTTCATATAGTATTGACTGGACAATGCAAAGACTTTAAGTATTTAAATCAATAGCTCAATCATATTTGGAGCTCCCTTGTGCTTGCAGCACAGTTAATGGGAGAAGAAAAACCAAGACTTGCCTCCCTAGACTTATTCTATAGCCTGTTTCTCTCTATTATGCAATTCTCCTATGTATTAAATTTCAACTCAATGAAACATTGTCCTCAAACTTTTCATATAAAGGCATATTAAAGTTACTTTATGATCAGAATAAAATAATCTATTTTTACTTCGTTCTCAAGGTAATAATTTTTAAATTGAATTAATTTCATAGTCTTAACATTTTCTTATTTTGTTCTGTCAAAACATAATATTAATTAGCACCATATTAATAGTGTTATAGTAGTTCTACTTAGCAGTCATTTAGAGCCATTATTAAATGAAAGCTGGTGTATTTGTTTACCAGAGAATTGTAACTGACTGCATGGATGACTAGAAGTGCACTGGGCTGTGGTCTGTGGTACAAAACAGGACCAAATCCACATGGTATTATAGGCCCGAATATAATGCTACTACAGAACCTAAGTTGGCAATATTGACTTCTCATTTTTCAGTTGAAGAAGATAATTTTCCTATACCTTGTAACTCAGCATGAGAAAAGGATCAGTGTCCAGAATAACCTATAATAGCGTATTGTACTATGCATAACTCTGTATTCACATCTGGTCTATTCCCCAGGTGTTTCCACTGTCAGCCCATATATAAGTATGCCATTTGCTGTGTATAACTCTTAAAGAAGTGTTTTATCTATGTCAGAATAAATACTGATACAGAGCAAGTACTGATATATGCCTTTCCAGAACAATATTATTAAAAGTGATCTAAACTACTCTTAAGTAGCGAAGTGCACTTTTCCTGAGGAAGATTTAAAGGCCTCAAAACACAGAACTGTTGGAAGTTAAAAGTGGCTCATGGTTTTTTATTAATTTTAATAGCATATTATTAATGGTTATTTGGTAACACTACTGCCCAAGAAAATCAATTCAATCAGGCTGAAAGATCCCCTGCAATGTACGTTTAAAACAGTGCTTTGCAGATGCTTATGACTTGTCTACTCTTAGACCATTTGATACAAAACCATGTTCCTGCAAAAATGCAATATACGGAGACAGACATATAGACATAGCTATGTGTGTGTGTCTAATTTTCATCTGTTTGTCAAGCTTCTTGGTGGCTTTCTTCTTGCACTTGGTAAAATGCTACCAGTTCACACAAAGTGCCATGCATTAAAAGCTGAGAATGCATTTTGTTAAGCCCCACGAAGCACTACTTTCTCTATTACCAAAATAAAAGGAAGTACCAAAGAATTCACAGGACTGAATTCTTCTCAAAGCTGCCTGGGCAAATTGGATAAGATACGTCTTTCTGGAAGATATGTCCACAAAATTATTTCCATAAATAATAGAACTGGAAGATGCAGAATAAATAGATTTCTTCATTTAAGTTTAACACGCTTTGTAGAGACTCATGTGCAAAACTACTGGGAATTTAGCTACTGGAGACAATCTAGTTATTTTTCCTCGCACTGCCCCTTTCTTCCAATAATTATAATAAGAAATAGTATGCATGCCCTGTTCATGCCCTTCCGATTGCATCCTGCACTACCTTCT
>JAOXJM010000023.1:95480300-95504573 GCA_026413425.1 Tringa solitaria | reverse complement strand
TGGCTCTTCAGGGCATGCTCTAGTGCCCAAGATTATTGGTTTGTGGTGGGGTGTTATATGTGGTGTTGTTGGTATGAGGTTTGGTTGGTGGGTGCCTTTTTTGTGTGGTTTTGTTTTTGTTTTGGTTTTTTTTGTGGTTGGATTTGATGATCTCAGAGGTCTCTTCCAACCACGGAGATTCTGCGATTCTGTGATTCTGTGACTCTGTAACCCAACTGACCAAAGGGATATCCCATACCATAGGATGTCGTACTGAGCAATAAAAGCTGAGGAGAAAAAGCAGGGAAGGGGTTCATTTGGAGTTACAGCATTTGTTTTCCCAAGTAATGGTTATGGGTCATGAAGTCCTGCTTTCCTGGAGATGGCTGAACACCTGCCTGTTGATGGGGAATGGTGAATGAAGTCCTTATTTTGTTTTGCTTGTGCATGCAGCTTTTGCTTTACCTATTGAACTGTCTTTATCTCAACCCATGAGTTTTCTCACTTTCCCCCTTCCAATTCTCTCCCCATCCCACTGGGGGTGGGGTGGAGTGTGTGAGCGAGTGGCTGGGTAGGGCTCAGCTGCCCATTGGGGTTAAACTGCAACACAAAATTATTTTATTTCCTTCATGTTTTCAGCATGTACAGCTTTTCTAATGGCATCAATCTTTGGAGTGTTTGATATGCTTATAAGTCTGTCCAATTTAATTTTTCATGCTGCTAAAATGATTATATAACTGACCTTAGTAATCCCCATAAAGTTATGAAGTGTAAGAGACAATTCCATAAAACAAATTCATCTATTCCAGTATAGTAATAATCTTAATAATAACCAAAATATGGAACTACTTATTTGAACAAAATAATTCTACCCACATTTTAGAGAAACAGTTCCAGATTTCCTTTTTAAGTAATATACCATATACCACACTATATAGCAAAGCAGCTTTAAAAACTGTTTTCTTGAATATTTGTTAAAAAATATTTGGAAATTAAACTAACTACATGGTAGTGTTTTGGCAACCTCTTCCTCCTCTTACATAATCCAACCAAATATTTCCTAATTTTTTTTCTATCCTGTTGCTCTTAGCATAATTACCGTGACAGTACTATCTTCTTTAGAAAATACAATTCCTGACATCATTCTAAAAATACTTGTTATCAAGTTTTCTTTTCCACTTATGGATGAGAATTCAGTTCAGATATTTTATCAATTTAAAAAACATAAGCTATATATGGAGCTGTCCCTGACATACGTTACAACATGATATTTATGTCTGTTTTTACACTTCAAAGCACTTCCTTAGAAAGTGCATAATGAATCTAAAAGAGACTAATTGACATTGATTTCAGAAACAGCCTTTTAGTCTTATTGCACTATACCTTAATGAGCAAGTATATCAATTTTCACAAATGTTTTATCATGATTTATTATCCAAATTATGCATGTACTAATTGTTAAAAAGAGAGGCCCAAATAGACATCATGTAAAAAGACACTTAAAGTTTAGATTGAAATTCATTTTTTTCTGCTCTAATTTACATATGATCTCTTGGGAGAAGATAAAATTCTGGAAAATTACAATGAAGAGAGGTAGAAATTTGTACCGTTGTGTAAATCAGTAATTATTAGCAATGTCTACTCAGAGCTTATAACGAGAGAAAGAATGTGAATTTTATGTAAATTTACCATCTTCTCTTCCAAACCCAAATGTAGAGTGTAAAATCTCTTCAATTTTAGACCTCTAGAAAGGCTTATGGCTCCTATCTGGTGGAATAATAAAATCTCCTAACATCTCAGAGCTGGGTTTTGGTGTGGCTTTCTATGCTGTCTTCATAAGAAAGGCTGACATCTTTGCCAGCTTCTTTTAGTTTCACCAAAGAAATCAAGAGGAAAACATAAACTATTCTTACAGGTGTTTACATTACATGCAAACAAGCCATTATAGCAAGGCTGAACAGTTCATACATGTCCAACTAGCCCACTAAATCATAACTAGAATGGCTAAAAGACCTACTTCTAAATTGTACTTCAAAAATTTACTACTGCAGCAGAACAAAGACTGCAAATATGAAGATAAAAGATAAGAGTTGTGGCTGCATTGTTAAAGAATTTTTTTTTCTTTTTTTCCCCTGTTCTACAACCAGAAGAGACTTTCCAACAGACATTTACATAAATGACCTGCTGAAAATATTTTAAAAAGCCCTCTGTATTTTGTAGCATATTTAACAGCTACCAGAAATTCTGTGGGAGTGTATCAGAAACTGCATGGGGTTTTTTTGTATTGTCAGGTAAATTTAATTCAGCGATCTAGGGCAGACACCTAGTACAAATTTCTGAGAATTCCCTGCTTGATTCTCTTTTTGCAAAAAGCAAGAGTAAGAGATTCTTAGCTCCATCTGCCAGTGCTCTGTCCAGTCATCATTTACATTCCTTTCATTTGGATAATTCAACTTTTTGTGACACCATCCTCTAAGCACGGACCGTGGAAGAGTCCAGGTAAAAGTCCTTTCTCCTTCCCCTCCCACTCACAGGTTTTTATTCTGTTTTGCTTAATGAGGTTTTGTATGCAATCCCACAAAATAGACAGAAAAGAAAAAAAAATGGGCAGGGTTGAGGGGGAACAAGTAGGAAGGAAAACTCTTTAACTTTGCCATTCAAAAACCATAATATGGAATTACATTTTAAGTGAAAAGACAAAAGAATTAATCGATATAGTAAAAAAACTATTGCTGTATTTTTTTTATTTTGTTATGACTAATGACATTTGGACTGGAAAGACCAAAGTGTGGTCTGGTTCGTGGAATGCTATAAAGTCCTGAAGTATCAACTTAGTACATGTGGAACTGGCATCTCAATCTCTTGCTCCAAAATGCCCAAGGATACTAAAGTATCAGAAAGAGAAAAAGAGGAGAAAAGAAGGGCAGAAATAAATAATGCAGTCTGAGACAGAAATTGATTCTTCTGGGCTTCAAATCAAGCACAAGATGTTTCAAATTATTTACACCATTGGAGGGAATTCAGGTGCTATCAATGGCCTACAGGACATTAAAGCAAATACAGCAGAGACACAGGTACGTAGAGATGAGCTTAATCCTTCTAACAGTGTACTTGTCTATGAGCACAATGTCCCCATAACCGTTTACGCTTCCAGTCTCATCTAAAAACTTAAGAACATACTTGCCTATTTTATCTAACCATAAGTAAAAACTCTTTGGCTATGTTTGCTGAAAACATTTAAATGTATATATATAAAAATTTAACTAGATGAGCCACAAGAACTACAACTGACAATATCAGGAGTAAAAAAGGGTCAGGAATGCTTTTAAAACTGTGCTTTCTTGTGTTCAAGAAGAGAGACTTGAGCTGCTGATGTGTGGTTTTGGGGATCATGCTACCAGTGCTTTTGTGCTCACAAGCCTAAAGGTGGTAGTATGATCAATAAACTAATAATACTATCAGATATTAATTTTCTTACTGCTCAAAATGCAAAACAAGATAAAACAAAAAGAATGCACAATTAAGAATTATGTTAAAAATATATGACTAATAGTTCAGAAAAAAACAGACAGGAAATGGAATGTCTTTAGTTTAATATCCTCTAGTTTAATTTTTTTAAAGGTCCCAGTTGAATATGTGTGTTTGTGACAAATCAGAATTAAAATAAACATATGAAATATATGGAAGAACATAACACTCAAAAATCAGCAAGCTTGGCAGCTCACAGGTAAGAAAACAATTTATCTGTAGACTGAACTAAAGCACAGAAAATGCATTTTAAAACATATTTTTATAGAGAAAGATCTATATAGAAAAAGAAATAAGGAAATGAGATAATATTCAACAAGAACATTTTCTTTGTGTGGTACTTAAGAAAAAGAAAAAAAGAGCTGAGAATTTGAGAAGAGCATTAATCAAAAGCACATCTACCTTCACCTTTGAAAAACAGGAAAGGATACAAGAACGCTGTAACCCAGAAAAGAAGATTTAAATATAACAATAGCGTGGCATGTCTCTGTGGTCTTAGAATTTGACTGTAAGCCAAGTATACCTGAACTTAAAGTAGAACACAAGCTCCGAACTTCCACGTTAATCAGAAAGCTACCTCTCTCTGGCCAGTTCATTACCTGTGAGATGCAAATAACTGTGTATTTGGTGATGAAAATTAATATCCAGTAATAAGCCTCATGATAATTATGGTGTATGAATATTGGTTTATTTTATAATGATATTTTAAACCAGGAAAATAAATGTTGGAATTCTGTTTAACTGATTGAAATGTTGGATTGAACATCCACGAGATGTTTTTTTTCAGCCAAATTAATTAATCCAGCTCTAAATCCCTACTTCTTATATCACAAAATATACTTGAAGTCAAGTAGAGAAGATATAAGAAAAGCTTCTGGTAATAATAGAAGGGTTTTGAAAAAGAATGTGCACATCAGCAATAGCAGCCTAAGTGAAGCTGTGATGTACTGCTAAAATAAAATTAAACTGAAAACCCAAAACGTCAGCAAAAGTGAATGGGTTTACATTCTGAATTTGTCTGGAATTTCTGCTGAGTTTTTCTCTCTGATAAACTTTAACACCTCACATCATATGACAGTCAGTACTAGGTATCCATTCAGAAGGACATCTGTTACCAAAAAAGCTTCCCTCTGCTCCACATCCTAAACATGTCTATTTATCTTGATAATATTTGACAATTTTATCACATATGGAACTTTTTCAGTCTGTACAGAGTATTTGGACTTTTTTCTCTTTTGACCTTCTTCTCTGTCACAGCCACCCCTGGGATCAGGTCTAATCTATTATCTTGAGATACTGCAACAAGTCGGCTTCAGGGACCAAAACCATTTTTTATTCTCCTTTTCCTTTTTTTTTTTTTTCAGATGGGTTTTCTATGACTATCCAATTATACTGCTACAGCAAACACAGTAACTTCTTTCTGAAAGGCTACAGACGTTTTCACTAATCTCTATCTGAACTAGGTTTTGAAAGAACTGGTGTCCTGGTTTGAAGTAGGACAACTGGGAGTATGGGGAATCTCTCCAAATGTTGCTACCTCCAAGTGAAATGTGGCCCAAGCAAGAAGCTGCCATAGCCATTTGGCTTCCCAACACACTTCTCTGCTTTCTAGTAGACAATGTCCACATCAAAAGAGTACCATTAGAGCTGTTAAACCAAGAATGAAACAGTAAACTAGGTTTACACGTTTCCTCAGCTCTAATGAGAAGATTGACTCTCCTTGGAATCCTACACTATAATCTCTCAATCATTTTATCATCCAAAGTACTATAGCTTAATATACCAGTAAGGAGCTAAATGGACAGCAATGGGTAAAATGAAGAATCTCACTCACGCCTGCAATAATAAAAGGTATCCTAGCTGTAAATAAAAGACAACCTAGCTGAAATTAAGATAGAAGCAATTACTGCTGGTCTAAATTTTAAGCTTCAGTCAGGCTTTCCATACAATACAGTAAATTTCAGCTAGAAAAAATTTAAAGGGCAAATTCTGAAGCAGTGATGGTCTCCCTCATACTTCCATGGAGCCACCTTCCAGTATTTTAGGTTAAGGAATGCTAGAAATGTCATAACAAAGCAGTTGTGTTTTCAACCACATGTAATGCAGCTCAACTGAGGAAGTTATTAAAGACTTGGTTTAAACAAAACAAGAGGCTTCCAATTACTAGAGCTATTTTGTCAGAAATAGCAGTGTGGCTCCACAATGATAGCACTCTAACTTGTGAAGACATTTTCTTTTAGGCAGCTTTTTTAATCACCTTAAGTATGAGAAGGAAAAGCCATCTTCAAAGACATTTGACAGAGTAGCTGGTTTAGCAAATCCTTGCTTTTCGCTGGGAACTACTATTATAGTCTATATCATGTTATTCTTTGCAATTCCATAAGTTTTCTTGAAGAAGTGTTTTGTTATAGGCTAGTAGTATGATTATTCAATATACAGCAGTGCTTTGACCTGCATAAGGTGACATAACATGACTCTGTATTTGTGCCTTTTTGCAGAATCAGCCACCTGACACAGTGGTGTCACAGCCCTTTATTACAGTCAGTGATACTATCAGGAAAAGTGCAGCAAAATAACATCAAAACATATAAGAAATTAAATTACGAGGCTTTGAAAAAAAAATTAAGAATCTGTGACACTGAGATTTACAGAAGAAAATATAATTTGCACAAATGGAAGTGCTGACAGATGATGAAATTCATCTATGTGAAACATGGCCTGCCATTTAATATGACATCAAGTTTTCATGGCATAGTGCACAGTCAGGTAGATATGGAGAGGCACCACACCAGAAATATCACATCTTAATTTGGCATCAAATTTATAAGACAGCCATTGGGCTGTTTTGACTGACAAATACAAGGCATTTGGGCACATGTCAACCCCTGATCATCAGTTGTCCTCAACAAGGTTCTGAAGTGGATTGTGCACATGCATCTGTCTAGATGTACTCTGGAAGTCAAGCAACCACAGGACATCCCATAGAACTGCAACCATTTCTCAGTCTAGGCCTATACTTTACATATAATGTTACAGAAAAGATTTTTTTGTACATGGGAGACCTAATTGACTGAGACACGAAACCCCTTCTAGCCTTACACAATGTAGACAGCATCAAACGAAATGGTGAGCCAAATCTGTACAAGAGAATCTCAGGTGAATTGAAGAACATGAGTAATAAAGTCAAACAGTCCTCTCCCTTTCAGAGAAGCGCAAGCCTTCTTGAACTTGAAAGCTGGTCTGTTACCTCCACATTAGGCTTTATTCAGTTCTGCATGGTTGACTAAATTCACTGGTAGGGTTCATTAAGAAAAGGAAGACGCCACTCTGCGTGAGCAGATGGACTATGTTCTTTTTGACTCTGAGCTATGCTGGATATTCTATTCATAAATCGATATGGAAACTCCATTTATTCCCACTGCATGCAAGTGAAGATAAGACCAATGAATTTAAATTTTAAATAAACAATTAATGAAGTATATTCGCTTGGTTTTGAAAATGAACTAGTTCCTTTGGTGGTGTTGTAAAAGTCCTGACTGTATGCAGTTTCTCATTGTATAATCTATAAAAAAAAGAAGGAACCTGGCAGAAGAATAACGTAAGACAGCCAATTGCTTATAGCACTACCATGTCCTTGTCAGGAAAATAGTTATGTTGAAACCCTAACTATTCATTATACATCTAGTATTTTGAGTACTCATTTGTTCTGCACTTTTATTGTATGAACATACAGAACAAGGAGATTAATTATAAGATAGAAAGTTCTATTTTAACAAAAACATTAGGCAAAGTTCCAAATTAGTAAGCAAACCTCCCAAGTCATCAAAAATATGCAGTAAAGTTCAAACACTGGCAGATTTAAATAAGGAAATTTTAATCTGAATGTTCTGTTTTTCAGCAGCCTAACAGCTGTGGGGCTGCCAAGAACTTAAAGTACTAAAAATATATCTTATCTATTCATTATTAAAGAACTTGTTTATCTGATCAACTAACCTGAGAAATATCAGCTAAAATGTACGCATCCAGAACTCAACTTACGGTCTCCCATTGCTGTGAATACCTGAGCACAGGAAGTATGAACTGTACACACTCTTGCAGCACTGAACATTCCAAAAAATAGTTTCAGTCCCCCCAAAACACATTCCATCCCCCCAAACAAACAAATAAAAACAAACCAAAAAAACCCAAAACAAAAAAACCCAAAACCAAAAAACCCACAACCAAACTTCTCTGCTTTTAAGAACTGCTATCAATTACTAGTATAGGATTATTTCTGTTGCTCTTCTCAGTTGCTCTGAAGGTAACCCATCTGCTCATCCCCCTAAATATCTATTAAGACATTTTTTGAAAAGGAATTTACTTTTTTACTTTGCAGTCCTAGATTTCAGTATTCTAAGTGATTATACTGGAAGCCACCGCTTTCTTAAGCAAATGACACAAGACCACAAAAATTTTTACTTTAAATTATAACTTCAAAATTTGTGCTGAAGTAAACTAGATGAACTTTATATTTAAAATAACAAATTGCTATATCTCCAAAAGTTTTAATCTTATTGTAAATGAAAGATAGTCATAACCAGAATTCCTTTACAATTAATTTTGATACCTATTTAGCCAATATATTAATTGAACTACCCAGACACACAGGAAAGAAGTAAGGAAGCAAAGAAAGGTTCTTGCTTTCCAGAAACCACAGTTAATTTAAGTTATAATGAATAAAAAGAGAGAGCATCCATTGTTTCAATTCCAGGTCACCAGTATCTGAATGAAATGAGTTAGGAGGCCATAAGAAATCCTGGAAGAAGAAGCTGGGAGAGAGCTACCTGAATCAGTGATGCAGGCTGACACATCAAAACTTAGAAACAAGAAGTGTTGATGCAAATGACTCATATCACTCAAGTTTACTGTGCAAAGGCAAATCGTGTTACACTTATGCCAAATATTTCATAGCTCTTGTTTAAATGTGCAGTGTTGGAGAATGGAAGAAGGAAGAGAGCAGCAGAGAGCGTTGAGTGGACATTAAATCTTGGATGAGAAGTATTGGATGAACATGGTGATCACACCTCTGGCAGTACTGTTACGAAGAAGTAAGGACAACCTGCAGGGGGCTAGTGCGTTGTTCTAGCAGTTCCGACATACAGCGGTGCCGTTACTCTTACACATTGCAAAAGGTGCTCATGGATGCGTAAGCACAGCAGCCATGGTCAGAGCATGGTTTGCCATGGGCAGAGCAAAAGAAGATGGGACTTTTGAATCTAAGAGGGGAACTCATATTCATGTCACTTCTAATATAGCTTTAGCTTACTGCTGTTATTCATTTGTATGGCAGTCTTGAGGCTGCATTTGTGACAGAAAGTCCCAAGCCTACTGAGGTCAAATAGTTTTAAAAGCAAAAAGAGGGTTGAAACATAAAAAAAAATGGTATCTATTTATATTTTTTATATTTTAATAATTTTTTATACTTAAAATGCTATGACAGGTTGCATTATGCAGTAAATAAAGCTATTTGCTCTCAGTAATTTATCACATCCTTTAATATGTTAAAGGATTAAAGTGCCTTATAGACAAATTTTTTTTCTCTCTTTCAAAAACTATGATTCTGGATACTGCCTAAAACAGATACATTCAGATAAAAATATTCAGTAAGGGTTTATTTATATTCTTTTACATCCTGAAGCAACGCTAGACTTCTAAGACTGTTCTGTGCTAAAACAGACACCCATGGATCCCTTTTAATATTGATAAAAAGTATGGTTTCTGGTACTGGCAGTTGTCAAAACACCATCCCTATGGAAATTTCAGTCTTGTGCTAGATCCCTATTTCATCAGTTTCTGAAGAGTAAGTGACAGTACTGGTCTTTGAAACATGTATATAGAATTCTGGGCCCAACAGCCTTAACTTAACCACTGAGGAATCACAGCCCACCATCCCCTACTGGTTTTGCCTTTGACTAGTTATAACTACATTTAATGAATATATTAAAATCCACAAGATGAACTTGAACAGTAAAATGAATAAAAAGAGTTACAATTTTCTTGGAACTCACAGTAGCAACACTGGAGAAAAGAAAATTTAGTGCTAGACAATTACATTTCCTACACAGTGAATAGGAACTATGCTACACATACAAATTCAATTTCCTGGCTTTATTTAAATATCCCACGGGGACATAACTGTCTCTTATGTTCCCTTTAAAATACTTATCTCCCTACCTCTATCAGAAATAAAAATATTTATCTTGCCTAAATCAGATTTTCAGACATAGATTTCATAAGGTCCTGCTTACAGAATTGTATAAAATGACACTATGAAATCAGCATTGCCCTGTCGTTCTTCTAGAAAGAAAAATGTAAAACGTATACGTCTTTGTTTACAATATATGTAGCTTTCTAGAAAAAGTAAAAAATTATTTCTAAACACTATTTTTCTTGTTTGGCCACTGTTGAAAAGCAAATTTTATGGATGATTTCACCCACTGTTCATTAGTAAGTTTTCAGATAGGTAACGATAAGCCAGGGACCAATTTCAATATTATTTTTTTATTATTAGCTTTGGAACAGATTGTGTCAAAATCAGTCTTTATTAAAACTAGACTACACCAAATTATGGTAACTCAGAAACACCATGAACACAGCCAGACTCAAGATTTCCCAGGTAGAGCTGGTCTCAAACCTTAGCCAGCTGGAGATAACTGCTACATGTACCTGTTTTACTACATGAGAAGTCAAGACCAAGAGCCTTGCAAAGGTACCAGTCCCAGATGAATAAAGAAATGAAACTATGTTAATGATTTCCTAAGAATACACATTTCAGTTTTTCTCTGCAAATGTCAGATCTGCACCATTTGTTATGATGCAAGCTGACAGTGTAAGATAAATGCATCACTCAGAAAAGAGCTGGATGTCAAGGACAATGACCAGGAGCCAGAAGAGCTATATTAAAATTCTGAGAAATTCAAAGACAGAATTTGTTTACATCTGCACATTTTTAAAAAGAATGATACGCAGCTTTCTCACTCATGCTGTATTATCTTGCTCTATAGCTACCCCTCCAGCAGAGCATATACTCAATATGTCCTACGGCCCTGTCACACCTGAGGGTGTGATAACAGATACTCCGGAGCCTGTTCGCAGTTACAGGCTTTTGAAATACAAGACCTCTTACCAGTTTGTAGGGATGAAGAGGGAAAGAATTTCTTCTTTTATATATATAACTGTTTCCTGCTATATTTCATTAGTAAATTGTGTTAATTGAATTCATCTGCTACTGATGTGAGGAAGTGAAATTGCTCTTGTCTGCTCTAAAAGAACCACTCGCTCTGCAGTAACTGCGCACAGCCTCTGGTCTATGGCAACACCACCCTAATTCACAAGAATCAGTGACAAACCCTCTCCTGAAAGGAAGAAAGGAAGCAGGACAATTCACTTGTTAAATTAAACACTATTTCTACTCAGTTTCAAATAACTATATGTGATAAATTCTTACTTGGGCTGTTTCTTTTCTTTACTCATGCCCAAAAGGCTCATAGCAGAGTACATTAAACCTACTGCAAACCGTAAAAGCAAAGATTTTAAGAAGCTCTGCAACATCTCAGCCCTGTATTCCAGGGCTGACTCCTCCAAACTTTCCTCTCATTTAATTTCTGGTCATAACAAACACCTAATGCACACTGGGAGTACACCCAAGCTATATATGCACTTTCATATAATTTATAAAACCATAATGGATCAGACCTCTGTATGAAAACAAAGGTTCTTCATCATGGGCTCCACAACAGAGCTTAGAAAAACATAAAAGCAAGCAAAGAAACTCCATATTTTGGCATGACAACAGCAGAAGTTGCCTTTTAGATTTTAGAACAGGTAGGGGAAGAATAAAGGTAAATAATTTGTTCAGTACCAGAGTATTTATGACTTTGGACATTTACTAGCTCTCAGAAGATAACGGAGAGGAAACGTGTAGTTCAATATACTTTTTTCTTTCACTTCAGTGCAGAAAAGCACAAACATTCGTGAGACACCATTTCATTTGTGCTGTCATTGTAAAAAAATATTTTTAGTCACTGTTAAGAACAACACTAGTTATCCTGCAGAGTACAGATGAAAAAATTTCCTGACACGGTTTCAAAAAGATGCACTCAGTCTTTTGCAAGAAGCGTGGCAGAACGCTTAAGAAATCCAGGAGAAGAGCTCTTCAAGTATTACTAATAGGTTTCTCCATATGCTGCAGCCTTACTTTTCTGTGGGTGATATGTCTGAGCAGCAGATAAACCGAATCACCGCTACCGAGAGCATACAACTGGGTCTGACGTGAGCCAGCATGGGTCCGAAAGGATTTCTTAGGGAGGCATTCTCTCTGTATAATGTCACTTTACAAATCTGGGGCCAGGGCTGGAAGCAGCTCAGCACTCATTAGTAACTCTGACAAAAACCGGACAACCCCATGCAGAGCAGGTTCAGGGTTCTCAGCAGTCAGCAGTCAGAACCAGGAGAGCTGGAGAGCATAATACCCATACGCTTGCACAGCCCTTGACAAAGACGGTTTGGCTCTACAAGTATAATTTTTTTATGGCTTAGCAGTGATTCTTCTACACTGAGTATGGATCTCTAGAGATGTGTCTTTGCACCACAGGCCTCAGAACTCCAAAGTCCATTTGTTACCTCGGGACAGATGCAAGTGCACTTTCAAAGTGCTACCTTTGAACATGATGAGTCGACGTGTGATGGTAAATGGGAGCACGCTGCAGGCAGCACGGGGATATTTTTGCAGAACAAACTTGACCAAACTACGTGAAGCTATTCAGCTGCATGTGAGGATCATGCCAGCAACATGCACTTACACATGATGATTCAGTTTTGTATATAAATATTCAGGCAAGCTCCAGCCCTACTTAAGTTACCAAACTCTGTTGGGTATCCCTGAACCTCGGATCCTCAGTCTTTGCCATTTCTTACAAACACACTTACTTTCCAACACAAACCCAGTTTCCAAAGAAACCCTCAATAAATGTACTTGGTAGACTTGTACTAGATTTGTACCTGAAAACTCAACTGTAAATATTTATAAGATTTGAGGTAAAAGACTTGGAAAATAATATATAGAAATTGTCTAAGATAAAACTTCCTAAAGGAATCGCTTATATTATGAAAAAGATTGTTATCAGTTATGCAAAAAACCAGATAATACATTACAATAATAAAGAAGACACAACATTTTCAAAGCCACACCAACTGCTTTATTATTTCTTATCAAAATTTGTCCCCTTTCAGGATGTTTCTGCATCATAATTGCACTGTATTTTGTATTGGACAGATTTCTTAACAGGAACATTGCTTCACAGTGTTGGTAAATAAATCTTATTTGCTTGTTTATTTTGTCTCAACTGGTATACACTCATCACAGGATGACAGATGTGAATTGCTGTCTTTGTTACTCTTTCCTTCACAATCTGGTAACCATCTCTTTGACAGTTAAACTACTTATATCTTAAACAGAAACAATAGGATTTTCCTATTAAGGATCATAAGAAAAAAACTAGCCTTCCTTACCTACCACTATACGAGGAAAATCCATAGGAACCCTTGAGAACAATATTCCCATAGGGCAAAAGCAGATACTGCATCATGGGATTTGTTATATTTTATGCAGTGGAACAAGTATTTATTAGAGGAATTCAACCCTCTTTCCATTAATTAATAGCAAAAATTGATTTGAAAAGAAAACAATAAAATAATTCTTCTAAAATCATTAATAGTGTTTCCAATTAAATGGAACTTGCATAAACAGATTTGCAGCCAAGACGGAGGAAGAAGATGTGAAATTGCAATCATCAGTCACATGTAAAAGTAAAAGTAACAGTTTGACCACCCAGATTTATTATCCGTCTTCTATTTTGTTTGTTGGATTGTTTCCTCATTATATGGCTGCGGAGTGCATACAAACATGTGATAAACCAAGATTTATTAAAGCACAAAACTGCCTGACAGCAGACACCTGAAACTTAGTTTTATTTCCTTTTTTAATTACAGATTTGCTGTCCTGTTTATATTCTCCTGCATCAGAATGACTATCATGTATACTACTATCATATCAGGCAAGGGTGCAACCAACTATTATATCACTTAAAATAAATCTTTCATATTAGCTTTTAAAGGAAATATATGCCAATAATTGCATCTTTCAGTGCATAAGTCCATCTTTCTACAGACTTTGTAATTTGAACAAAGTAGAATGATTTTCAAGATGCTGATTTTCTTTAAATTATGAGCTTAGTCTTAGTTCTAGCCAATCACACTTGAAATGTTTAAACTTAGCAGGTAAAACAAGTCTGAAAACTATTCTTACCCAACAAAAAGAGTTTTCAAATGCCAGAATCAAAGTTTCAACTATACAATTTCAGAGCCAATAGTAGATTTAAAGCCTAATGTTTCCATTAAATATTTACACATATATCATGTTTACTATCTTCCACAAGCACTGTGTTAACCTTACATTGCACTTTGGGGTTTTTTGTCTCCAGATAAAAATATAAATCTATATGTTGTTCTTAAGCCTCGTTGTTATGTAATATTAAAAAATATGTATTCCCATAGCAGACACTTCTACTGTATACAATATATTGCCACTTAGCAGTTGAACAGTTACAGCCCTGTTAATTCATTTTCTGTGTTCAGACATGAATTGTACCCTTTCGTTTAAATGTTAAAGCTATTAACTTTATGACAGCCCCACAATTACTTGGAAACTATAGCTTACACTCAGAACTTTTTAACATCAATTTTTTGGTTTACCTCAAATGTTTGAAATATATTTACTATTTTTTAACGTGTTGCTGCTTTTACTTTCCTAAAAGCAAGAGTCACATTAAGTGACACGTTATTTTTGACTAAACGAATTGTGCTTTAGGCAGAAAATCAACAGCATTGTAATATAAAAACACAGACAGGAGTTTCAGTGTTCAGTTGTCCTAGGAGACAGGTGGTTTGCCCTATTCAGTTTGTCAGAGTTGATTACAGGATAGGAGCTTTTCCATTTTTTATGCTTGGATGAAGATTTTGCAGATGACAATACCCAAGGTTAATCTCTTAATGGATATTATACAAGATTTTGCCTACAGTGTCACTTAAGTTAGAAGAGCCTACTATTAAATATTTATTCATGTCAATCACACAACATTTAAATTTTAGATAGATGCATCTTTTTGATTCTGCTTCACTCACTGAATTAGTTACATAAATATCAAAATTTCTGAAAAGTACCTGGGGACATTCTGCAAGACAAAATAAAATACAATCGCAACAATATGGGATTTTTCAGATATATGTTTTTATTTGCACTGTATTTGTGTAAATTAGGTTTTCATACCAGCCACATACTCTCAAGTGCTAATTAAAGCTTTACTTAGTTACGGCACTTCTCAATCGAGTACTACAGCTTAAAACCTGTAGCATGTCAAATAAGCTTTAAGAGTTCACACTGGGAGCTTACACTTTAACTGTTTCACTATTTCAACAAAATAAATTACTTTACTTCAAGTACCATGGCAATGAACTTTGTGAACGAAGAAACCTTGTTCAGAGCTTTTCCCATCCCCAAAGACCTTTTAGCTACTTCGTTGCAGTTCCCTCCTCTGTCTCTGCCCCAAACATCCCCCTTTCTTCCTCAGTGACAACAGCACCCACTATCAGCAAGCCTTGAACTTACTTTTTTTTTTTTATTAACCATTTATTGTGGATCGTTTTTATAGGGCCATCCAAAACTGAAACCTCTCTGGTTCTGACTGTCTTACAGCTGTACTTGTTGATATTTATTTTTCATTACTTTAAGATGCTATATGTGTTCATTTACTGATTTCAGCAATATTTTTCAGCACATGCTCTTGAAACGCTCCTATAAAATCACAGATGACCTTACACTTCCTTCTATCTTCTCTAAGTTAAAAGCAAATGGCAACAGCTAACAAGAGAAATTTAGCTTTGGTATTTTAAAGCCACGTTTTTCTCCTCAGGACCCAATTCAGAATATGTAAACATATTATTTGCACTGACTCCAGTGAATCCCACACAATCCAGAATTAGAGTTAATATACACAGAATCATAGAATTGTTTAGGTTGGTAAAGACCTTCAAGATCATGAGTCCAACTGTTATTCTAACACTGCCAAGTCCACCACTGAACTATGTCCCTAAGTGCTACATCTACATGTCTTTTAAGTACCTCCAGGGATGGTGATGCAATCACTTCCCTGAAAATCCTGTTCCCAATGCTTAACAACACTTTCTATGAGGAAATTTTTCCTAATATCCAATCTAAACCTCCCCTGGCACAACCTGAGGTGATTTACTCTTGTCTTGTCCCTTGTTACATGGGAGAAGAGACCAACCTCCACCTTGCCACAACCTCATTTCAGGTGGGTGTAGAAGGCAACAAGGTATCCCTTCAGCCTCCTTTTCTCCAGGCTAAACAACCCCAGCTCCCTCAGCTGCTCCTCCTAAGGCTTCCAGTTGAGATCTTTCACCAGCTTTGTTGCGCTTCTTTGAGCACAGTCCAGCACCAAAATGGGGTTTTTTGGAGGCCCAAAACTGAACACAACATGCAAACTGCAGCCTCACCAGCGCTGAGTACAGAGGTGCAATCACTTCCCCAATCCTCCTGACCACACTATACAGGCCAGGATGCTGTTGGCCTTCTTGGCCACCTGGGCACACTGTTGGCTCATACTCAGCTAACTGTTGGCCAACACACCCAGGTCCTTTTCTGCTGGGCAGCTTTCCAGCCACTCTTTCTCAAACCTGTAGTGCTGCCTGAGGTTGTTGTGACTCCAGGCAGGGCCTGGCACTTGGCCTTGTTGAACTTCATCCCATTGGCCTCAGCCCATTGATCCAGCCGGTCTAGATCCCTCTGTAGAGCCTTCCTACCCTCAAGCAGATCAACACTCCCACATAACTTTGTGGGACAGTGTCACCTGCAAACTTACTGTGGGTGCACTTGATCCTCTCATTTAGACCATTAATAAAGATATTAAACAGAACTGGCCCCAATACTGAGCCCTGGGGAACACCATTTGTGACTGGTCACCAAGTGGATTTAACTCCATTCATCGTCACTCTCTGGGCCTGGCCCTCTAACTAGTTTTTACCCAGCAAAGAGAACACCCATCCAACCATGAGCAGCCAGTTTCTCCAGAAGAACACTGTAGGAAACAGTGGGAAAGTCTTTACTGAAGGCTGTGCGGACAAAATCCACAACCTCTCCCTCATCCATTAAGTGGGTCACCTTGTCTACCTATGAAGCTCTACCTACGGAAGTGCTACCTATGAATATAGAAAACCTCATCACTGGCTATTACACATATATAATATATAGTTCTTATATATACATATATAGTTCTGTGTGGTGTTTAAATAATTTTTTAAAAAAGCTTAAAATGAAGCAAGATAAACTTCTGAATCCTTTGTTTAGGAAATGGTTCCCATATATCACCTTAATATATACAGGTCCCTTCCTGATGAATTCTGACTCTCATATTCGGAGGATTTTAAGGGTGCACTGAATTCTATATGATGTCAATGGAAGTTCTGCATGTAAATAAAATGTCACAGACCTCTACAGGTTGAAGGACAAAAGTTTGTTGTGTGGATACAGATGTTCCTGCAACAGTATATTCCAAAAGTGGAATGCATTTTTTGTATACATTCATTTCACAGTCATTCTGTATTGAAATAAATAAATAAATAAATGCATATATATATATACCTATAGAAAAAAAAAACCATAGGGAGATTATTAATTTTTCTGACTTATTTTGAAGTTTGCCTCCATTTATTTCAATAATTCAGTGCTGAGATCCAAACTGTAACAAGGCATGGAGGGAGCTAGGTAATCTAAACCTTCTAAACTTTCAAGTAACTCATTTTTATTTCAAGTATTACTTTATGTGAACAAATGGAAAAAAATATTTATACTATGCTCTTGAAGAAAAATAGGTTTCAGAATTTTTTTCCTATATTTCATGAGCTGTGCTAAATAAAGAAAGATGCAGAGAAGGACTGAGTTTACTTTGACATCAAAAATGCTCCTAAATTTTAGGTGTTATATAAGAGTTTTTACTAAATTTATGCTGGCAAAATCTCCTTCTGGTTCTGTGCTCGCACCCTCGACTAGTTATAGAATTTAAGCACTTGCTTTAGAAGAAATGTTTCGCCAGCTAGGTGAATGCTAAAGAACGACAGACTGAATCTTATTCCAGCATTTAATGAAGTATTTCAAGTTCCACAGTTTCATATAATTTTGTCTTACGTTGTCCAAACATATTGTTTATTTTTTCATAAATTGCTATTCTAGTCAACCTTTGTATTGCAAGTAGCACATAGATAGGCTTGTAATCAAGATATGAGACATAACGGTAGAAAAAAAAATACAGACTATGAAAAAAATAATTTACATAACCCACACATACCTAGCACAGCTTTTTATTTTTGCCTTTTTTTTTTTTTTCCCCTCAGGCCTCGGGCTACCTTTGCTTTTTAATAGGGGATGTGCAGCAACAAAGACCTTTAGTTTCTTTTCTCCTTTGAATTTTGCTTTTGCTTTTTAAACATCCGCCTGTACTGCCTGGAATACTTAAAGCCTTCTAACTGCTGGCTGGATGAAAAATACACTTCTTCCTTTGTTTGTGCCATTCTGGATGCCAAGAGTTGGTTTCCATGACTTCAGCACTGCTCTCATTTCTATATTCCTGTTACAGCTAGTGATAAAATTTACATTGATTTCAGAGACAGATTTCAACCAAAACTGTATACTTTTGAGAATGCCACTCTGGCTGCTTGAAGACATTAATCAGAATTTACATAGTCTCATTAGAGATGTGGGGATTCTGTTCTGAAATTGGCAGGTTAGGCTGGTTGCTGACTAAGAGTCAAATATATCCAAAGATACCCAACAGCATATATACAAGGCAGAGAAGATTGACAGCTCTTTCAAAACCAAATTATTTTTCAGTGAAGAGTTTTTCTTTACAGTTCTCAAATGCAAATGTAGTAAAATAAAACGTACAAATAAATAAAAAACTGCTGACTTTGCGGAGGGGAAGCAAAAATGACAAGACATTTGAAATTCTGTTTTACTTACTTTTTTTGAGAATTTCTACTATAAGAATCATTCCATCATAGTGGATATTCACTGGGCTTATTTATAGGAATGCAAGAAGTTTATCTAAAAATATATAATGATTCAACTTTGATTATATTCCACAGATTATATTATACAGACCAGAAGAAACATAGTTTCAAAGCAGGTGCAATTGAGAGTTAGAGGTGACAAACCCATAGAGAAGAAAGCAGAAAGCTTTAGGGAACAGCAGTGCACACTGCCAGTCAAACAGTAGAGTAATAGGAGAGTAGAAATAAAAGTTATAAAACCAAAAGCCTGCAGTAGTTTAAAACAAGCTGATTACTTGCCTTATCGCAAGGTCATCTCTCCCTGTCTTGTCTCCATGAGATTATTATTGACTTTTCAAAAGCCATGATCTTGAACTGTTCTCAGCACAACTTAATATTGTACATGCTTCTGGGGAGGCTTAGATTTCTAGTCTGATTGCAGTTATGCTTTATACAGTACTAGTCTTTTAACTTCAGGCAGCAGGTTCATGGATTGCTTCAGTTTTGAGGGTAACGTGAAGCATTTTTATCTATAACGAATAGAAAAAATATTCTGGATTCAGCAGTTCTGTTTGGATCTAGACAGCTTCACAAGTTCTGTAAATTCCCAGGCCAGTACTTGCACCTTTGTCCTTTTCTAAGTAAAGCAGTAACTGCTCCAGATCAAGGTGTTTTCATGTGACAGGAGACATGCATATGAAACAGCAGGTCACATGAATGTGACTATTATTCTAGGCGCTCAATCAACTTACATGCTGCTTTCAGTATGTTTCAGAAAGGAGTGAAAACACTGCTAAATTTAACAGAAGCAGGAGTCATTCTTAGGATAAATAGGGCTGTTTTACAGAGAAAAATAATTTGTTGGAAAGAATATCCTCTTTCTACTGCTTACAGGTTTTTTTCTTGATTTTCTACCATAACTGAATATAAATACTTTGCACTTCTTCCTTCCATACACTTAGTTTACTGACTGATGTCCAAGCAAGAGTGCATTTTGAATGGTTTGCTCATTTAGAACTCTTAGTCAGATACCTGAAAATTATTTTATCTTTAAATATGTCAGTCACGGGGGCCTTCACATAAAGCTAAGCCTGGAGGTCGGTCTTCTCCTACGTGGAAAACTGTAGGTGTAGGTAAGCCTTTGCACATATTTGTTCCACAAGTATTTGTGAACAGATGGTAAACTGTTGGCATTGCTAGAGATCTGGCCGGGCATTAATGACAAGGATAATAAAGTGGTTTTCTAAAGAAAATTTTAGCACTTAGCACTGAAAAAGTCCCATGTTCCTGAGGGTGACTAAACAATATGGCAGAGGAAGTCTACTTTGCTCTAAAAGAAGGCATTATAGCCCATTTTTACTTCAAAGAGATCTTACTTTCCTCAACAAAGCAACATATTTTTCTTCTTCTTTCCTCACCCTGTAAAAGAAGGTAAGAGACACCTTTTCATTCTGTGAACCACAGAGTTGGTCTGCTTCAACGGCACGGGGAGAACCTTGCTGAGCTGATCTTAAAGAGTTGTGTTACGGGATTTCTGATCCTGAAATTTTTTGCTAACACCAAACATTTGCTCTGCATTCTCCCCATCATACTGAGGAAGCAACTTTGTGGCAGTTATCCTCTATCTTCTATAGATTAAACAAAGGGCACTATGAGACAACAGTTCCCTTAAGCTTTTAGATCGTAAGAAATCTCAGAGTTAATTGCCCGATCCATCTATCTTGCATGTTTTGCTTTTGAAATGTCTCGGCTTCGATACATTATGTCATCATTTTATGCATGAACAGTCATAAGCTGTCAATGTGCTCACCCTACACAGATCTTCCAAATGGAAAAACACTCGAAGAACATCAGCATCACAAACCAGCCAAAACTCAGAACAAAAACCATTATTTTAGAGAAGAAACGGGCAAAAGAAACAGAACTGAAGGGCTGAAGCTTTCTTGCTGAAGTTAAAGATAATTTTATATCATAAATGTATTGCTAAATTATACATTTAATGCTTCTAAAGGCCACAGGAGTTTTAAATATCTTTTTGATAAAGGGGACTGGGACTTGAAAAGAAAAGCAAAAATGCAAACAGAAACAAAATAAAATTGAGACATATTGTTTTACAAGTCTTCACAGAACAGCATTTTCATTTCTGTTGTTAAGGCCTTTTTTCTTTTAAAAAGAAGACAGAAATAAGTACAACTTAGCAAAAAGAAACAGAAATTATTCATAACAATGGTAGTTGACAGTAGCAGCAAACAACTCAAGCAGTGAAAAGTAAAAAGCAAGGAACACGTCATGGCATTTACTGGAGTGTATTATTGCTTTGCTGTAACAGAGAACATTTTTTGGTAGAGAGATTGCAAGAGGGTTTAGTCTAATTCTGCAAGCCATTTGTGAACAATTTTCCTTGATACTGTTTCTATTAACTTTTCTCAACCTGGAATAAAACCCACTACTTTCTGCCAATATTACTTTTCATTTGTCCACTTAATATTACTTAGTCTTCACAAGAGAAGCTGTCGCTTCTGTAGTCAGTCCTAAGTAAAATCTAAAAAAGAAAAGCGCTACAGAATTCGAAATACTAATAACCATGAGAAGTTATTTTGATTTTGGAAAGAGCAATAAGCTGAGGTCTGCACCAAGTTTGATTCCTAACAATGGTAGCACAATCTTCTCAAGACACTTAAGCTCAAGTAAATTTTCGAGATGGTAGGTACAATAAAACAAGCATCATGCACAAGCTATAGCACACTTGCATAAGGCTTCTAGGAACACACTATGATCTACAGAATCCATTATGAATAAATGCCTTTGAGCATAAAGTTATATTTAGCTGAATATGTGCAGGAAACTGACGTGCATCTGTTTTCAACTTGAACTAGTTCTACTTTACAGAAGTTAATTAACTTTTCTTTTACACCAGGCACTAAAAGTCCCATCTCTATCACCAGAGAGCATCAATTCAGCTACACTACTCATAAGCTGTCAATGCATTCACCCTACCCACTCTGAATTATAGCAGCTGATTTTTTTCCCCTGCTTATTCTGATAGCAGGACTGTCCTTTTCAATTGCCACTAGTGGTTTTACGTTGGAAAGATAAGAGTTGAATTGTAGTATTTTTGCCAGTCCTTTTCTTCACAAAAGACTCCTACAAATCTGACCCCAGAAAAATCCCCAGCAAACACTAACCCCATGTGGCCAAACAAGATATTTTTGCATTATCAAGGAATGCTTAATTTTTATAACTAAACAACTTGAGTGTCACCTCAAGCCTCAGCCATCAGCCTTCCATCACTGATTTACGTTCTCTAACTGCAGTTAACTTTAAATTTGCTTTCCCCGTGCCCCATTTGGAAACACACAACCTTTCAGGAAGCTGCTGAATGTCACGCTCATACTAATCATTACTGCAGTCAGTCCATTAGTAGCAACTGAAATGCTTTTGGGTTCTTTGAAATTGCTCCTGCCCAGCTATTGAAGGCATGTTCATGACTGCTACTTTTAATCATCCATGTAAATTTACCATTATGTAGATATTATAACTATTGTATGGGCTTTTTCAAAGAAGATATGATGCTGTCATAAAAGGTAAAAATTAAATCATATTATTTGCATCCTTACAGAGTGGCTTAATCTATAACAGACTTCAACAAGTTAATATTTGGTCAGGTATACATATAGGGGTAAAAACTAATCTTTTAAACCGCAAGTTTAAGTTCTGAGAAAATCCTGACAGTTGGGCTTTGACTACCTTTACGTTCATGAAAAGCATTTTCTCCTCTAAAAATCCAAATGCCACCAGAATTGTTTGTCCCTAGTGAACAGCTGTTTGAGCCATTTGAGTCAGATTAGCTCCAGAAATTTGTTTTAAGTGCCCAACTCAGAAAACTTTGAAAAAAATTGATTTAGGGAAAATGCTGTGAGCATTTTGTTTAAGACAACAAAAGATGTCAGTATTAAAAAACTTTAAGTCCTGGAATGTAGAGGGGGGAGGGAGGACGACTGGAATTTAAAGTTTTGAAGAAGCTTTAAGAGGTTTATTATTATAGATTTAGCTGCCATGGACAGAGATATCACTGTGGTCAGTGCATCACACTATAAAGTTTTACATGGCTGTTTAGTTCGGATCAAGAATATTTTCAACTGTAACCACTTCCATCTTTACTTGTCTTACAGCCTTTCATGACTTTTCTGGACATTATATGTTCAGAGGAGAAAGTCTGACCTGATGATGGCAAGAACAGCAGTATAAAAGTTGATTGTACAGAGAGCATAGAAATATGAGACAGAAAAGAAAACAAAAAACAGTGAGTTTGCCACAAATGATGTTATATATATCCCTGGCAAGCAGCGCCAGATGTACACAACAGTTGGAATATCTCATTCTTATACTGGAAGAAACACAACACAGATGTTTCTTATTTTATGAAAGTATATGAATGAGATATTGAAAAACACAATATTCCCAGATCTATCTTAGGAAGACAGTAAAAGCCTTCTGTGTCATTAGCAAAGTAGATTATTTAATTGCAGACCTACAGGCCCAAACCCTCCTTCCTTATATTTCTGAATATCCATACTTAGATGTACATGGAATTAATGAAATTAAACACTAACATTTGCCAGTCATCAAAGAGAAAGATATCCAAAATAACGGAGGAATGTGCCCACAGACATTATACTCTAAGTAACATCATTATCACCTTTGTGAAGAGTTCTGCCAAATGGTTAGAAATACAGGGGGCATGTTTGTCTGGAACTGGAGTTACCAGAAACACCTTTCATCCAGAGAAAGCAATAAGAAAATTGGCAAAAAATGCAAGTATTTGAGCTATTACAGTGATGGAAAAGCAGACTTTGGAAAATCTTTGTTGCTACTTCTTACTATGTTCAGTAAAGCAAGACTATGCACATTTTCGGGAAATCAACAGGTTTCTATGACAAAAAACAGCTAAACCAGTAACAAAGCACCTTTATCACTAATTCACTAATTTTTTCTCCCAAAAGAGAAACAAGCTGGCAAGGGTTTCCTACTGGCAAGCCATGTGAGCCAACAGCAACTGTCTAATACTAACTTTGTCTCTATATCTTAGCTTCAGACAGACATTATAAAATGGAGGATAGCACTCACTGAAACGTAAGCACCTTGAACATCAAAAAAAAGATGATTCTGAAACAAACTGAAAATGCACCAACGAAAAGCAAAGTAGAATGTACAGAAGCAGGAATATTAAATCCAATAACTATCCTTGACCCAATAACTTTCAAAAGTCAGTGTCAGATTTCAATTTTATTTTATTAAAGTCTTTCTTCCCATTTGACTGGATTTTGCCTTTACTGGAAAGACATCCTAATGATGCCCATAGAACACAGACCAAGTATTTCTTAAATTATAAACTGTGACAAGAATCAGAATATTTTAAGAAAAGTCTGAAGCCTGTTGCTACATGTAGGTGTAGAAAGTATATTCGGATGAAAAGAAAAACCTGTAAACTCTTCTATATTAAAAAACGGGAAAATGTTTATATCTCAGTTTTAAATCTTTTTGTTAGAAATTTAAATTCTGGAAAAAATGTCCTAAAAATCTGTGGTTTTGTTTTTTTTTCTCTGT
>JAOXJM010000023.1:95457107-95470281 GCA_026413425.1 Tringa solitaria | reverse complement strand
ATCTGCTGCTGCAGTTAAATACCAAGCTTAAGGGTTAAACAAGCTCAAAAGGCATTTGTTGGTTGTTTTTTTTAGTATAGCAAACAATCAACTATTTCATTAGATTTTCCTTTTTATGACAGCTGCTTAATTTACAAGGTTGGACAAGCTGTAAGATAAGTGCTTAGAAGATAGAGGGGAAAGTATAAAATGCATTGAAATAAAAGCATCACTGGTAATTATGGTTTAAATAATACACACACTTATGTATAAATAAATCCCTTAATTATTCTTTTTTTTAGATTAAATTGAAAATAAATCCTCATTTAAATTTGGAAGCTAAGGGGTTAAAGGCAACATAAAATGGCAAAATTATACAGTTTTCTATTTGGGTCTAATAAAAAAACTAGACTGTTTCTAAATAAATAGGGCTTTAAATTTCTTTAAAACAATAGTGGTTGACTGCTTCAACTTTCTCTTACATGCTTCTTAAAAGCAACTGTGTGCCCAAAATGGAAGATAAACACTGTAAATAAGTTATTCATGTTGTTCATGTCATATAATTTAATGTCCAATTGTTACTGTTTCTTAAACAAAAACAAACAGTATCTTTGGTGCTTTTCAAATACTAGAAACTTAACGCTTTGTGGAAACAATTGGCTACCAATTCGGGGCTCAAGAGAGATGTAAACATTTCTGAATCTTAAAAGTATGTAGCAAACAAATGAAAAATACAATTTAAAACAACTTTATTATTCTTAGAGACAGCTACTTCAATTAGCTAGGATTTCTTCTCCATAGCAACATGCCTGTTCCGCTTTTAACTCACAAAATCTTTTTGCTCTCCAAATGACACAAACAGTCCTTGAACTAGATTAGGTCTTTTATGTAATACACCTCTACTTTACTTACTTCTCCTTGTAACAAAGCATCCAGAGCAATTTCTTTTGTGTTTCTAGCTGCCAAAACATAAACTGTAATATTTCACAGCAAATCAATGTTCTTAAAAGTGTTAGTTTTCCACTAACCACTTCAGATTGTTCTGATTTGCCATAAAGTATTTTAACAGAACATTAAATTTTTCCTGCCAAAACCCATGACTGTAGTGTCAGCAGGCCCTAAGCTAAAAAGGTCCACTGTCGCTGAGGATATCACAAGTAGGACATGCTCCAGCTCACATTAAGGTGAACGAACAAATTCTTATTGATTGTAATGAGTTGGCCAAGTCTCCTCACTTGGTTGAGATTAATATTCCCCACCTCACAAGAAGTTTATTGCTAAAAATTTGTATGTTTAAACAGGTTTTTTCCTGTAACTGCTCAGTACTAGGGCATTTGAATTAGCTCTTCATTTTATAATTTATAGTTTGCTTCTCCAGATGTACTCAGAATTTAAAAAAAAAAAAGCATTAATCCTACGAACTTTGCTTTACAAATACTAAACACCAGTTCCTTACCTGAAGACTAAGACACAGTTAGTCTTTGCAGGTCAATGGATTTGCCAATGTAGAGCAATCAAAAATCACTACATTTTCTGAAAACCTCTGTGCTACAGCAAAAGGTGTAGTGGTTCTGAAATAAAAAATAGTAAGAAGACAAACTCATACATGCCAAGTACTTAAGTACAGGCAACTGAATAACTATTATTCAGTTGCAGAAATACTGCATATCACTATAATGCCATATGAAACCTAATTTCTTGACAAATAAAGCTACTCCTATTTGTTAGGAACGTTTCTATCAAAGGTCCAGATTCAATGAGGTCCCTACACTTGGCTTCTGTTTAAGCACAGAAATCAATAAATGCAATAGACTGATCGTGTGTTTGAAGTTTATCATATAGTTAAGCTCTTTAGTAAAACAGAACAACAGTTTAGAAACAGAAATGAGATTTCTTTAGACCTTTGCAGGAAAGCAATTCACCTATACAAGAATTAAAGTTGACAGTAAGAGTTTCTGTAGACAAATAAACAAGCTGACAATAACCTGAAGCACTGGTGTTGCTGATTTTCAGCCACATTGTCACAGTGGAGAAAAAAAAAACAAATAAAAAAAAACCTATTCATATTTTTACAAGTACTAAAGGCTCCAACATGAGCAAAACCAATTAAAAGCTTAGCATTGTTATCTCTTTCTCTTCATTATATTTGCTGTTAAAATACTTAATCAAACAATCTAGAAACTCAAAAAGGTATTAAATAGCTTTTATAATATTTTTATATCTTTCATAAAAAAGGAAGACAATATATTCCTTAAGTGCCAAAGTAAGGAAAATGTTAGGTCTTTCTTTATGTCTTAAACTATCACTCCATTAAAGAATTCAGGGTTTCATCAATATAATTTTAAAATTTCACATACACTGAATTTATTGAAATAATAAAAATTGAAATAAATAATAGAGCAATCCAGATTGAATTGAGTAGGCAAGTGCACATCATGCAAGACCACCAAAGATGTAAAAAAAAAAAGATAAAGGTGATCCACTTGTTTGGTAGCTTTCATATCCAAAAGCACACATGAAAGAATGTGCTGATACAATAGGTCCACAAACAAAAAGGCTTTAATCGTCCAGTGGATAAAGTAACAATTTGTGTTAAAGATAGAGTAACTACCATCCAACTTTAAAACAAATTTCACTGTACAAAGGTTTATGTGACAGTCTATTAAACAGACCTTGGGAAGAGAAAGAAAACATGAAGGTCATGGCACCAAAGGGTATTTTTATCTTCATAAAATGCTGTGAGGATGTGACCTAGCAAACAAAGCAGAAGCCCAAGGCACTCTGGTAATAGAAGATAAAGTCCGAGAATTTCTGAAGAGATGAATTAAGCCTGAACAATCCAGGTCATTCACATTTTTAAACTTTTCATTTTCAAAAATAGCCTATGAAAGTACTGAATGCTTCAAGCCCAGAAATGTAGTAAAGTTCTGCCAATAAAAAAAGAATCAACAGTTTGAAAATTGCCTCAGTTTAAGCATAGTGGAGTTGGTGATATTTAAGAAAATATGAACTACAACACTCTTTGCTCACAATTTGTATTTTAAAGGATCTTTCTAAATGATACAAGCAAGTATTGAATGTAAAAAAATTTACATTTGCAGCTAATCTGATCAAAATTTTCTTTTACCTTAATTTTTAAAAGTAGTGTCTGCTTGAAGTACTTTGAGTAATTTTGACAATTGTCTGGGGAAAAAAAGTGAACTAAGTTTTATTTGTCAGTCAGAAGCTGGCTGGTTGTCCCTCTCTGATGCTGCTTCAGATCCCCTGTGGTTTCCAGCAGTTAGTTAGCACCTAGGTTTTTCCAAATTTGCATTAGCTTTAGTGTAGATATTAATGAGCCAACATAAAGCTAAACAGGTAGTCAAAATTAAACTTCTTTGTTTCAGGTTTTGTTTTCGGTTTTGGTTTGTGTTTTTTTTTCTTAAGCAGGCTTCTGAAGTGAATAAAAGCCACACAAATCCTTCAGAGAAAAAGGATGTCTTAATTCCTCAAAGTCAGATTTTATTGATGTCAGAGCTGGTAAATGGTGCTGTGACTGTCCCATCCCTCCTCCTTTACCACACTGGCTATTGGGTTTCTCTGAGCCAATTCTCCCTTGAACATAAATGTACTGTTTAGAGGAAGAAATGACCTTGGCAAGCTGTTTGACTACTTCCAAAAGAGAATTTTTTCTCACATGAAATTGTCAAGGTTGAATTTCCAGCCTACGGAGTTTATTAAACTCCTACCTTTGTAAGAGATGCAGGTGCCCAGGCGCTGGCGGTGGGTCTGGCAAGGTGGCCTCTGTGCAGAGAGGCCAGGGCTACCCAGTTCCAGTCCCAACTGGCTCCGACCGACCCACCAGAGGGCATGGCTGAGCCCCACAGCCACAGCGGGGATGCCTCAGGAGCATCGTGTTTAAGAAGGGCAAAACTTGGCAACAGCGGTCAGGAGCGAGGGAAAAAAGTGTGAGAAACAGCCCTGCAGACACCAAGGTCAGAAAAGGAGGGGAAGAGGGGGAGGATGTGCTCCAGGAGCAGAGATTCACTGGAGCCTGTGGAGGAGACCATGGTGGAGCAAGAATTTCCCTGAAGCCCGTGGAGAAGGCCATGTGGTGGACTAGGTATTTCCCTGGAGCCTATGGAGAGGACCACAGCAGAGCAGATACCCCCACTGCAGCCTGTGGAGGGACCCCCCAATGGGTATTTCCTGAAGGACTGCTGCCAGTGGGAGGGACCCATGCTGGAGCAGGGAAGAAGAGTGAGGAGGAAAACACAGCAGAGCTGTTATGGACTGACCACAGCACCCACTCCCCATCCCTCTGGAACACTTGGGATTGCAGGGAAGAGGCAAAGGAGTCGGGAATGAAGGAGTGAAGTTGAGCCCTGGAAGAAGGGTGGGAGGAGAGTGTTTTTTACTTTTGTCTTTGTTTCTTGCCACCTTACTCTATTTTAATTGGCAGTAAATTAAATTAATTTTCCGTGACTTGAGTTGATTTGGACTGTGATGGCAGTTGGTAAGTGATCTCCCTGCATTTATCTCAACCCATGATCTTTCCATCTTATTGTCTGCTCTTGCCCTGTTGAGGAGGAATGGTAGGAGTGTAGCTGAGTAAGTGACCAGAGCTGGCCAAGGTCAGTCCACCATTACCATTTCAACAGAGACCCTTTCAAAAAATTGCTGTAATTAAGTTGGGCTATTGTATATTTCTCTACTCTACATCTATGGCATCTACTTATAGATTATTGCCAAACATCCAGACATATCTATATGTCATAATAACAATAAATACACAACCTCAGTATCTCCAATAACAGAACACCAAAAAAAGATTTTACTTGTTACAACTCTTGACTGAGAATCTAAGAGACTAGTCATAATATTTAACTATATGAAGAGCAAATATCAATCACATTATTTCTCAGAACTGTCCCATTTATTACATAATACTTGTCCATTTTAAAAGCTGCTTTTTATTTTACACTGCTGTAAAATACCATACTGTGTCCCAGGAAGAGAAACAGCTGTTTCTCTCTTCTCAGTGTGGGCACTGGGATCATTGTTCTTTAACTTTATCCCTTTAGGTAGAATTCTTTCATGCTTTATATACCATGTAAAATATTACCCACTCAAAGGACTAAAAAAGGACTACACATGCACACTACAACTGCTCTATTTCATGAATAGATAAAAGAATTTTAGGTCAAGACCACAAAAAAAAAAAGAAGGGCCTTTGAGTGGAGCTCCAGTGTAACAACTCAACTTCCCAAATAACAGTGACACCCAGATAGCTTTTATTTGGTCTGAGCAACCTGGGCATTCCCACGGGACACTGCCTTTCAGTCTTCTGTCTCAAATTCATTCTCAGATCATTAGACACAATACAAGATCCATTGTTGTCCATCAGACATCTTCCCTTGCAGTACAGTGTTTAGGTAGCTTACCTTTAATGCCAGGTACTCGAATTGAAGCCAAAAAGAGCCCAATGTGCATAGCTCACTAAGACAAGATCTCATTTGTGTGTGTAATCTTCCAACTGAATGGGAGAAAGTAGCTATTTTTCTTTTAGAGCTCTATTACATTACACCATTACAATGGTGCTAATGTGGTATGGTTAAATAAGGAGTTAGAAGAGTCTAGATTGACAAAAGCCATATTTCTTAATTAGGGGGAAAGAGGGATTGACCAAAGAAGTTGCCTAAGAGGGCAAAGCGTCAGAGGAGACAACTTAATCAGAACTGTGTTTTCTATCCATAAAATAGCTCATGCACAATAATTTGATCACATTGTCTTTGTTATTTCACGTCAGATAAGTGATGTCACAGAATGGTTTAAACTATACATCAGAATGATGTATAATGACATATCCTCAGCCAAATCAAGTTACGGATGAAGAGTAAAAGTGTTATTATATAAAGTCAATTTCCTGCCACTGCAAACAAAAGTAAGATTTAAAAAATATTTGTAAAGACACTGGGTCCACCAAACAATCAGACCTGTGACAAAATACCCATTGAGATCAGTAACAGCACAACCACTGAATTGATCAGACCCACACAAGTCACCATTATGTATATTACTGTGGAAAATTTGTAGGTTAAACTATCTTTCAAAACACCCCTTGACGACAGAATAAGCCAAAGCAGATCCTTGAGCATTGGAACTGCAGCGTGCTCACGGCTTAGCAGAAAGGAAGTTTTGTAAGAAATATGTTCACTGAATCGAAGTAGTTTATTCTTTCAATTAATGATCAGGTGGAATAGAAAGAAAATATTGAAATAATTCTAAGTTATTTAAAGTACAAAATAGCTTTCAAGAATGTAGGAAACAGTCTACTTGATAAACCTTGCAAAAGCAAGGTTTTAAAGCCTGCAAGACAAACTCTCTCTCTTATTCCAGTGTTGTTAAATTTGTGTATTCTCTAGGACTACAACAACTTCCTAACAATTATTTTACAGATGACTAAAGCTGTGAACTAAACCCCCACATATCTTATTTAGAACAACAAAATTGCTTTGAATCTGCAGTATCTTCCACACCAAAACTGCTGAAATTCCACCTAAGAGTATACTTATCACTAACCTTTGTGATACTGTGAGATTTGTGTGTCCTTACAGTTTTATCACAATTTTAAAATAATCCACAGATGCATGCAAACACTCCCCCTCCAGCAAGAGGGAATTTGTACTCAGGCACACACCATAAGGTTAGACATTCTTCCAGTACCACTCCAGCCCAACAGTCAGCTCACCAGAAGTTCAAGCAGGAAGAAATGAGAAATACAGATGGGAGTTTGAAGCAGAGAATATGAACCCCTGCATTTCACCAATCTCAATAGAAATTTTGTGAGTGTTTTCCAATTTGACTCTCCTGTCTACTGAATACAGCCTCTTTCCATTATTCATTTGAAATCAACTGGTTACCACACAGATACAGAGGACTGACACTAGTCTATTGGTACAGGGATAAACCATGCATAGCTGTGTTTCAAACACAGCCAGAAAAAATAATTTTGGGATTGGCATACCTCATTCATTTCTTCTAGTATGAAAGCAGTTAGATAGAACAATTTGGAACAAACTCAGAGGGGACAGTCTGAGAAAAACTTAAAGGATCCATGTTCTCCTTGCCCCCAAAAAATGACTTTTTTTTTTTTTTTTGAATTTGCAGAAAAGGATATGATTCACTCATGAATTCAAACACTGGTAAACATAACTGGATGGCATTTATTGCAAATCTCCTGTCATCTTTATTAATGCAGTACTAATCTAATGATGATGTAGGCAAGTACACCAAATTGCACAGTAGGATGAAAAAGTGTGTCTTAATACATTAAAATATCAACGTTGGAATGAATGTTGATAGAGACAAATGAGCTTATCTATTTTGCTCTAAATATAAAACAGAATCATTCTCTTTCAGAAAAGCAGCCATCAACAAAGAGTCAGAAACAGATACTAAGTCTATGCAGACATGGAGCTCCAGAAGAATTTTACAGTGCTCTAATGAGATTTTTTTTCCGCTCAGTACAAACTCAAAATATTTGCCACAGCTTTCTGCTTTCAGAATGGTATTCTGTCCTGCCAGCTGTTCCATTTTATTCATTTTGGAAAAATAAAGTCCACTTTAATACATCAATGTATAGTCTTCATTTTGCATGTTTCCTGTTTTGAAAATATTATAGTTTAAGGAAACAACCTCTTGTAAACACAAAAACAGATCAGTCGAGAGATGTGTTCTTGTTGAGAGGCCCAGGGTTATTGTTATAGAGGGTCAGCCACACAGAGTCAACAGTTAGGCATAAATTTTTCCGAAAGATGTAAAGTAATGGAATTTTATTCTAATTTTTTAACATAGCTGAAATACCTGAACTTTAAACCTTTCTTAAAAGCTAACTTAGCACAGAGTAATCCCTAACATCTGTAAAGGTGCTGTAGTCAGCTATGAGACACTATTTTTTAATTATCTTTATTTTTTCTCACCATTTATCCCTCACTTTATCTTTCACTGTCCAACTGAGAATTAGCTATTAGTGGTAAAGAATCCACACTGACTCTCGTTACCAGACTGCTTATAATAGCTTCCCAACTGGCACCTCATGGAGGGCCATATGTCATTTCAGCTGAGGAGGATGGCAACATGCCCACTGACATTATTAGAACTAAAATTAATTTTAGATGTCCAAACCTCAGAAAATCTATTGCTCCGATTGACTGACTTTTCTCTTCTCAAAATCTGCAATGTCTTCCTTCAACTTCTTAGAGCTAATTAGAAGGTTCCAACTCCTGTGCAGCTGCTAGGTTATTTTTGAGCTGGTGAAGGAGGAACAGCCATATAGCTAGATCTGCACTTACAAAGGAAAAGAGTTACAGCTCAGAGGTGGATGCTGACTCTAAGAAGCATATTCTGGCCCTCAAAGTCTGCATTTAAGGAACTCCTTTGACCCACTGGAGTGAGCACCAATATTAATTGATACACTGTGATTTGATTTTGATTTTCCCTGTCATATTACATTTGCCACTTATTCCACCTTGAAATAAATGGCATAGGTAATGACTTGTTATCACATTACTGCCAATATTACATAGTTAGCACCCCAGTTTGAACCTGGCTAGCTGAAACTACTACTCACATTGGAGAGAAGCCAAATTTTAACCTCAATCTATTATCTCAAAATTATGTTATTTGCAACTGGAGATTGACGGGAAAGATATTCACACTGTCAGCTATCCAAGAATAATTTTTCATTACATTACTAATATTTCTTGTGCTTCTGTGTTAGGCACATACAGAAGCAAGTTTCAGGAGCTGGCCTAAGAATCCAAGTCCTATCCATGATGGGTACACTGTAATGGAGCTTCCTGAGTCTCTAAGATTTAGCAAATTCTAATAATTTGTCTGCCTCAAAACAATGGGGCAAGGGCAAGTCAAGCCAACTGGGGTGTAGTGCACTCCAGTAGCTGCATGTCTTGGCTTAGGCTGAATTAGCCTATGACAGCAACAGATGCTCCCCCCCACCTCTCACTCCCAGGAGAGGAAGAGGAAAGATAAAGAAATATATGAGATTTATGAAATATTAATAAAAAAAATAAAAGAAAATAAGGAAATAGATACAATATATACACAACCTTATCAAGCTCCCAGGATGATGTCACTGGCAGGCACCGGGGAAGTCCCAGATAGACTCAGTGCTGGATGGGAACTGGATTCCAGCTCTGGAGTCAGGAATGCACAAATCGGGATCAAAGGCAGATAAACAGGCATGGTCCTCTTTGGGTGTCAGCCATTGAAGACAGAGGCTGACCCTTTGATCCCTCAGCTTTTACATTGAGCATGGGGCAGACGGGATGGAACACGCCTGCTGATCAGTTTTGGGTCACCTCTCCTCTCCGCTCCTCCCCACAGGTGGGACCCCTCTACACTTTTCCATTTCAGATCCTCCAATGGGGCAAAAAATGAAATTAGCTGACCTTGGTTGTTATAGCAATAAGTAGAAGCCAGAGCCTCTCTGCACACCGTTCCTTGGCACGAAGTACAAACATTGGTCTTATCACTCTAAAAGCACACAGTTTTCTCCACAATATGGTGTTAGTTTCAGAGTTAGAAGAGGCCTAGCTAAGAAGTAAAATTACTAAACAGAAAGTTGGTTCTGTTTTACCTCAAACTGGGACAATGTGCAATGTTCAATGTCAGAAATCCCTATCAGCCATAGGCATAACAGAGGCATAAAGGAGTAGGCAGAGATTTTATATTAAATGGTCACATACAGTTTTCTTCCCCCACTGAATCTCCCAGGTATTCCTTAGGATTTGTATAGAGGATGCACCAGTTGTTTGAAACCCTTTCACTTTCACAAAACATGAAACTGATGACAAAAATACTAATGTTGTGAGGTTTCTAAACAATACAGCAAAGTATGATGGGGAAATTCCTAACACTGTCCTCAAAACAGTTGCTGTGCAGCACTTTTGGAACAGTGAAAGCAAGCAAGAATATCAAGCTGGTTCTCACCCACCTGACATGATACTTTTCAGTTTTACTAAATAAAGCTCTGATATACACCGCTGTATATCAGAAATATCTGCAAATAATGCTAATATTTATTTGCTAAGTTGCAGAGAGTAGACATTTAAACACTAAAATTTCATATTTATAGAATTTTACTTTAGTTCATGATGTTATGTTTAAAAGCTTTCTATGTGAAACGCTTCTTGTATAACACTCTAGTACTGAAGTATATTAATTCCTAACTTATAAGGCACACCAACGTATCCACAGTGAGGTTAAAACTATTAACAGGATCAAAAAGAGTTAAAGGGACTGAGAAGAAAGTCGAGTTTTGGTAGCTGTTACTGTACTAACTCAAAATTCTTCCTTCCTCCCTACCACAAGTAAACAAAATTATCACCAGGCTGAAATATTAATATGGTACCAAGATTCCAATCAAGATCCTTTGTTGTTTGGAAAAAAAGTGCTCCAAAAGCATCTTCTCACTGACAGGAAGAGTTTTTTCTTCATAACTTTACAGCTCTCACAATATAAATCTAAAATCTCAGCTTTGGATTCTGGCGATGTGTAGGTGGCTCTGTGTGTGGGTGGCTGCCAACTGAAGTCATAATGTCTATTGTTGCATTATTAGAAAGCTGCCATTAAGCAGATCTGCGTACTACCATACTTGCTGGAGACCAACTAGAAAATTATATGCTCTCTGACTCCTAAACTTGGATGCCTGTGTCAAGAAGAGATCACTAAAGCATCATAGGTTTAAATAAATGGCATTCAGAAAGCTTGATTTTTCCAAACAGGAGTGCTATCTACATACTGGGTCAGAAATAAGAACAGTTTATATGGTACCTCCTCCTTCTCCTAGCTACTCTGAAGGAGATTGCTTTGAAAAGCTCTTTGCACATGTACAGAAGCAGCAAAATATTTTTATAGGCATTTACAAATCACTTGTTTTCATTTTTAAAGTGTGAGCAAGTGAAAACAGGCTACTAAATAGCATTATGACTGACAAATACAGGCATGGGGAGGTTTACAGCAGCATAAAGCCAGGTTTCATCAGAGTGAATAGTTTTGATTGCAACACCTGTGTCATGGTTTGGGCCACCTGTAACTACAAGATTGGACACTTATGCCCTGGGAGGATGACAATTGACACCGTTCTTCATCACATTCCAGCCAACAAAGTTTGCAGGACATTTGGATCTCTACCTACTATTGCTAGCAATGTCTAAACTGTCCTAATCAGCTCCAAGATCAAGGTGGAGCAAGAGATGTCCTTTAATCATATTATTTTGCCTTCTGTTACAACTCTGCAACTATAGCTTGAATTCAAGTTGTCCCAGCACAATTTTGGCACTTTTAATACTAACACGTTTCTACTATATTCATGTTTCAGGTAACCACTTGTAACCAAAGTATTGCTGTATTAATGGGGGCAGTGATATTTTAAATGACTAATTTGCAGCTCTTAAAACAAGGCTGTTAAAGTGTCCATGAACACACAAATGGAGGTAATGTGCTGTTGATTCTTTCGTAACCACTAGCATCTGAAACTGCCTTTTCTTTCCAATCCTGCCTTTCTACCATCTGCCAACAGCAATTCTGGTAACATTGCCAGGTATAGGAGTAAGAGAATTCAGTCCAAATGAGGTGATAAGTATTATTGAAAAAGCAAACAAGCCTATGCAACAATTGGTCATGAGGAGAAGCTGTTTCAGATACCACAGCCTACTACCAAACCCTTGTGACATGAGAATCCATCCAGCTACAAAGTTTAATTCTTTGAATTAGTGACCCCAAAGGAAAATTTGCATGTTTCTAACAAGGACTGAGTAGATGACAACCTATTATTTTTAAATACACTAAGAAAAGTTGCAAGCGCAGTGCTAAGCAGCTGTGTTCTTCTTGGTTTACTACCTCTTAAAGAACTTAACCCTAATTTTCAAAGTGAACAAAAACGGAAAGGAAGTGTCTTGGAAGAGCAGAAGCATTAACCTCATTCTGCCTAAATTACAACTGTACAACTAAATCCCGTCCATTTAAATCCACTTGTTGAAATAGGGGCCCAGTTGTTTAAATAGCTGCATTCTTTCTCATTAAATGTCCCCAAAAAGCCGAATTCTGCTGCTGTGACTAAACGCAGTGTGGATGCTTGTTCCATCCAAAAGATGACTGCATTTCAGAGAGCAATTTCTGCATGCGCAAGTCGTATGCAGTGGAAGTGAAGAGATTAAAAAAGTAAAAAAGTGAAAGGTTAATTGTTATTACTAGAGTGGTCTCCGGTAGGTAATAAATGCGGCTCCAAGACCATTTAGTTGGAGTCGGGAGGGGTTCAAGCCAGGATGAGGAGGCGGGTGCTGGCCGGGGCTGCCGGCGCTGCCTGGTAACCGGTGGCCACCAAAAAAAGGCCCCCGTCCATAGCCCCCGCGGCACGAGCTTTCCGATGAACTGCTGTTTCAGCTCCTGTAGGCCATAAACACACTCTTTTGGCTTACTCCCCGCTTTTATAATGAAAACCGAGCAGCAGAATTAGAGCAAGCGTACAGGATTACATTTTAAATATAGTTAAACCAGATTCTGATTCTCTCGGTTAAAATTGTCGCGTTTCCCCATTTCTCATAGCAACAAAACCTCGAGTTTAATTTTCTCATGAAAATTCATGAAGAAATAATTTAAAGCTCATTGGATCAGGAGACGTTGTTGGAAAAATCCTTTCACTGATACATTTGAGACAGAAGTAATTTTTAAAACCATGCAAGTCTAAAGATTGAAAAACTTCAGGTTTCCACAATACTGTGGATTCAGACTCCCCCTGATGTCACCAGACTACTCAGAGCAAACCCATCCCAAATACTGACTGAAGAACCCAAAACAACTCACTCCTTAGGAGCACCTTCATTTTAGAAATCAGTTAGGAGTCAGGCATAGCCAGAAGCAGACTACAGGGGCTACACTGCACTCTCGTTATATTTAAATAGATAAGCGGTGTAAATAATTTTAAATATTTATTTGGGTTTATATCTGGGACCCATTATGAATGCCCTTTGGGAATAATTAAAGTTCCCCTTCTCACTGAAGTCCTCGCCTGACATCTGAACAACTATGGAAGGCCTGAAAAATGACTGAAAGTTCATGTCCGTCTTGAAAGGCATGAAAGGTGTTGGTGGCCAGCCAGCTGAACATGAGCCAGCAGTGTGCCCAGGTGGCCAAG
>JAOXJM010000023.1:95440622-95457007 GCA_026413425.1 Tringa solitaria | reverse complement strand
ACAAGATGATCTTGAAGGTCCCTTCCAACCTAGAAGATTCTATGATTCTATGAAAGACATACTTTTTCAACCAGGCTATAACCAAGCTAAGGCAGTGACACAGACCTGTCCGACCACTCTACACATGAGAGCTGCCACAACACCTCAGACCGCGCAGTCATCACCTCTGCAGAAGCGCAGGCTGAAGGGCCAGGCGGTGCCGGAAAGCTTATCGTAGTTCAGAAGTTCATGAAGAGGAACACCACTTAATTCAGCTCACTTGCTTCTCATGCTTGGAGCTTACAGTAGCACATGGAATAAACTGTAAATAATTGAAAGGTGCCATAATAAACAGATGAAGAAAATTAATTGTTAAGTAGTGAATGAATCTCTTGCCATATGCTGTTCTTCAGATTTCAAGTTACCCAGTCAAGAGAGACTTCCAAAAGTAACTTTCATCTGATCCTAATTATTTTGTAACATTAATTCTCTCTCTGAACTCCACCCAGAAGGACAGGGCTCTCAGGCTGTAGTTTACAGTGAACGGCACCGGTGCCGCTTAACTTCTTAGGTTATTAGTCTGAATCACGTCCCTAGTTCAAGATATTATTCCCTATTACTACTGTGTTCCCAAATTACCTCATTAAGTTTCATGTCAGACACTAGTTTAAATTAAATACTGCATAGCATATATTGAGGACAGGACTTTCTGATCACTTTGATAAGTTGAGAATTTTATTTTAATCCTTTTTTCATCTAAAATAAAAATCCCTCAGTCTTACCACCAGTGATACAGAAAGATGTTAACTAGAGTTTGTTTAACATGTGATATTAATTTTTAAGAAGCTTAGTCAATGTCTATTAATATTTCAGCATTCTAAATATCACTACTTAGCATCTGAGTGATCCTTTACATCTTCTAGGTGCCCAGCTACCTTGTACTACATTTTTGAAAACCTTAATTGATTTTAATGTATAAATTAGATTTGGGGGTTTTGAAAGCTTAGACTTTGTCAAATTCCAACATTTTTTCAGAGAAAGTACTACATGCCTATCACCAGAATGATCTTTTAATCAAACTTCGACTTTCTGCTTCATAACAGGGAAATGCTAGGTCTCCTTATTAAAACCTTTTAATTAGTTGTTTAACATACACAAAATATATGCTACTTTCTCTAATGTCATTTTGGATAAAACTGAAGCATTTTAAATAGAAATAATAATGAACTCTGAAACAGACACATGTAGAAAGTCTATGTGATTTGACAGTTTACCAGTTTACAGGGTGTTTGTTAATTTGGTCCAGTGGTTCCTATTCATTCTGGATCTATGCCAGTGTATTTGACAGGTGCATTTAGAAGGTGAGGTTAGCTCAGGAAAATCTGGTTTAAAAAAATGGAAGTATATTACTATTACTGCTATTTGGGGGAAAAACAATAATTTTTTTATTTTAGCTTACTTATTTCTGTATTTTTTTAAAAACCAGAATCATTAGAAATTTTATTTGTAAAATATTTTTACAAAGCATAAATGAAATTTGAGATTAGGATGTCAAAGTTACTTTTGCCTTAATTGGATGTACCATGCAAGTGATATGACCAATCAAAAGAGTAACACCATAAAGTTGATATAATATACTTGAATTTATATTTGCAGAGTATATTTGAGTATGAGGAAGTCCTCCTAACATAGCCCTCCGTATGGTTCAAGGAAAAGTTAACAAAGGCCTTTATTGAATTACTTTATATATTTATCAAATAAAATAATTTTGATGTATTGAATGGATGGTTAAGGAACAAAGAAGGCGTATGTTTAAATAGGTCATTAGACAGCTTTTCTAATCAAGACGTGAGTGAGCATTAGTGTCACCTTGGAGTATTATAAATACAGTGCACACATACTGCCAAAGAAATGGTCACTTTTGAATTCATATGGATTTTTTTCTCAAATCAAGAAATAAAAATGTCAGAATTGAGGTCAAAGACATGCTTTTATTTCTTTTCTTTGTAATACACAACTATGTAAAGGCTTCACAAAAAACAATTAGCAGACTACAAACAAAAAGAATGATGATTCAAGGTACCATACTCGGTACCATTCCTTATTTTACATATAATTGGACCTACTACTTACAAGGATCTAGTAATCAAGCTATTAGAGATAATGTGTGTTTGACAGAAAACATTTCCCCATTTCTGAGCCAAGGCATATGTGAAGAGAAAAGGAATTACAATATATCTAGCTCTGGCATTCTGATTCTGTCTGCATTCACAATCATAAATCATTATTTTCCACGTAGCTGTTCAAAACTAATTGTATCTTCCAGGATAAACTGATAAATAAATCTAACCTAGAGCGTTTGCATTTCTCACACACAAAACTATGAAAGATGTGTTAGACTTGGGGTAAAGAATTGTAATGGTTTTGTATAGATTCCTACTTAATATTATATTTTTCAAATTTAGAATTAAAAATGCTTATCTCTCTTCTCTGCTTCTATTTCTCTGTCTCTCCTTCTCTGTTATCCATGCATTGATTTTTTTTTTTTCTTTACAGTGAGCTAAAGTTAAAAAGCACACTGGTCATTTTGCAGCTAACAGGTGCTCATAAGAAGTCACGGAGAGTTCAAGAGTAAAATCTGTCATACAAATATATATTTTAATCTTACTTTTCCAAGCAAAGATCTGCTATTGCAGTGGTCCTTATAATTGATAGGGTAATAGAACTGCAGGGAAAAGGCACCAAAGCACTTCAATATTAATGCGCTCAAGTAATTACATGAACTTTACAAAGAAACGTAACAGAAAGAGAAGGTCTATTCCCCTACCTCTGTTTTTAACAGAAGCTGTAGCAGAAAGAGTTTAAGACTATCAATGCCAAGAAAGGCTCCTGAAAACTATTTTGTACTTGCGGAGCAGTTAAAAGAACAACAACTTGTGACATTTTCAATGCTGTAAAAATGGCAGTATCCTGCAAAGTTCTGTGTGTCTCTTTGGAGATGCAGAACTAAATGCTCTGAGCTTCTATGTCAACCTCTAACCTAAGGGCACTCGTTATGTACCAAGAAGTGTTGAGCATCTCCTAAGAACAGAACCAAAGATTTCACTCAATCATTCACTTGCAGCACTGTTACTAGAGTTAAGTACTAAAGTCTAAGTACTAGGCAGATAAAAATTATATTACTTAAACTCTTGTGCTGCCTAGAAAACTCATCTAAATTTATGACTAGAATCAGGGGGTCCTAATCATACTTAGTATTCAAAAGTGTCATAAAAACAAAGACCTGAAGAGTGAGAAATTAACTAATGCTTGGGACATGTAATACAGTATAACAGGATGTGTGGCTAGGTCCCCAGCCAGCCTTAAAGCAAGCTCGAAGTTAAACTGGAAGCAACACAGATGTGTTGGTATTTTAGCGGAGTACTTCTACTAAGAGGCTCATGTAAAATGCCAGCCTTCCTAGCCCACAGGACCAGGGCTTCTTGAAGACCTACAGTGGTAGGTACAGAAGACCTCAAATCAGGACAGTTCCTGTTTGCTGTCTCTGTATGACACTGTATTTCAGCAGATCATTGTGTCAGCTTCTTTCTAGTAGGCTAGGAGGCTCCACATAGTATAGGTATGGCCTCTGTTACATATACAGTATATAACATATACTCTGTTATTCAGAAACAGTGACATATTTAAAACTGTAGATGAAATATAAGTAAACAAAAGAACATCCTGTTTTTGTCAGTTATGAAGTATCGAGGTACTTTTTTTCTTGCTTTTTATTTGCTGTGCATATATTTAAAGTTCAGGGACTTGAAATCCCTTTACAATTTAGACTGTATCAGACTTTTAAGAACACAACTAATAAGACTTGTCACTGAAATGCATATTTATACACAACTGCAATTTGGATTGGCTGCTTTTCTCAATCAGTTGTCAATTAAAACAGAAAAAAAGAAAGACATCAACTGCAAAACCCAATCTCCTGAGCTTTCTTTACCCTAAATTATTTGAGTTTCTCTTAGCCCATTTTTCATGAAGCTGTCAGATGTAAACTAGTCTATACTTGATGACAAATGGGAATTTATAATATGGAAACCCAATTAACTATGGACATAAAATAAAAATTCAGTTTATTTTAAAAGATTCTGTCTTAAACCCTAGAACAGCTAAAGATGCAATTTGATAAGTAACTTCACTTTTGATCACAGTTTTTGATAAATCTGACTGTCAATTACTGGAGAAGGGATTGTTGCATTATCAAAATGAGCAGTTATACTTTATAAATACTACTTTCTCCTAAGTAAGATATAACTGGATTTCAGGTCCCTGCTATAAGTAAAAAGAACACTGCAAACCTCCTTGCTAGTGAAATTTTAGCTGTGGTCAATGTATGATTCTTTTACATTTAAAAATTTTAAAAATTCTTGCTATACTTTTGCCAAAATCTAAGAAGGTGGTCAAATTATGTGTCCTGGTTGAAGTAACTTTCTTTTTTTTTAAAAAAAGTAGGCTGATGACCTTGTATGTCTTCTAATACACAGGTATAGTGGATCTTGAAACTTGCACATCGTATGATACATGCAACACTCTTAGTAATCATCACCAATTTGCAATTCTTTCCTATTTCATTTGAATATTTGTGCAGTATAGGCTTTCTCAGAATCTCTGTGACACATCCTGGCTTGTTTTCCTTCAAATCCTCTCACTATTGTGCCAGTGAAACATTCCCTCAGCATTATCTTCTCCTGCACAGGTGGCCAGTCACAAGTGGTGTTACCCAGGGCTCCATACTGGGGCCAGTTCTGTTTAATATCTTTATCGATGGTCTGGATTAGAGGCCCAAGTGCACCCTCAGAAAGGTTGCAGACAACACCAAGTTGTGTGTGAGTGTTGATCTGCTTGAGGGTAGAAAGGCTCTGCAGAAGGATCTGGATGGGCTGGCTTGATAATCTGAGGCCAATGGGATGAAGTTCAAAAAGGCCAAGTGCCAGGTCCTGCGCCAGGGTCTCAACGACCCCATGCAATGCTACAGACTAGGAGGAGAGTGGCTGGAAAGCTGCCTGGCAGATGTTGGTTGACAGCCGTGTGAATATGAGCCAGCAGTGTGCCCAGGTGGCAAAGAAGGTCAATAGCATCCTGGCCTGTATCAGCAATAGTGGCCAGCAGGACTAGGGAAATGATTGCACCCTGTACTAGGCACTGGTGAGGCTGCACTCGAAAACTATGTTGAGTTTGGGTCCCTCACTACAAGAAAGACATTGAGATGCTGGAGCATGTCCAAAGAAGGGCAATGAAGCTGGTGAAGGGTCTCAAGCACAAGTCCTCTGAGAGGTGGCTGAGGGAACCGGGGTTATTTAGCCTCAAGAAAAGAAGGCTGAGGGGAGATCTTATCACCCTCTGCAACTACCTGAAAGGAGGCTGTAGCGAGGTGGAGGCTGGTCTCTTCTCCCAAATAACAAGTGACAGGACAAGAGGAAACAGCCTCAGGTTTAGCCAGGGGAGTTTTATCCAGTTTAGACTGGATATTAGGAAAAATTTCCTCACAGAAAGCGTTGTTAAGCACTGGGAACAAGCTTTTCAGGGAAGTGGTTGCGTCACCATCCCTGGAGGTGCTTAAAAGACATGTGGCACTTAGGGACGTGGTTTAGTGGTGGGCTTGTCAGTGTTAGGTTAGTGGTTGGGCTGAGTGATCTGAAAGGTCTTTTCCAACCTAAATGATTCTATGATGCTGTAATTTCTATGTTGTCCATTTCCTACAGAACATAATTTCTGCTGCTGCTTCCTATGGACAGACTATCCCTACTTGGTTTGGAGGTCTGTCTCACACATCTGGATATTCTTTATTTATTTCAAATATTAGCTTAGCCCAATTAGTCTTTTTGAAGCAAGTTGCAAAGGATCAATCTCAAAACAAAGTTTTAGTCACACTGAAACATGCTGTACCTGGAAACCTCATAACATATTTACTATAAAGGTTATACATGTAAGTTAGCACTTACAAAGCGATTTATATATATAGGTAGTCAGTATATATTAAATAATGTGCAATTGCATGTATATGGTAGGCAGAAAAGAATGTTTTCTCTCCCTTAGAGACTGAGAAATTAATGATAAGATGACCATTCAGATGGGTGAGATGCAGAACTCAGACATTCCTGGTATGGATTTATCACAGACTATCACCTCTTTACATGGGCAAAAGCAAGCTATTCAACACAGGCATAACTAAAGTACATTTTCTGTGCATATGAATTTCTTCTGCTTCTGAAAGGAATATTTATGACTATGCTCCAGGAAATTGTTCTTCTGTAATTTCTGAATGTAAAATTACTTTAGCAAATTTACATTTTGTTAATTGATAACATATGTTGTAATTTTATCTTCATAACTATTAAACAGCTTGACAAAAAGCATTTTGCCTCTGTAACCACAGCATCTGAGCAACTGTTTTCACACATCTTGAAAACACCTCTATTGTCTCTGAATATTTATTTTGCATCAGTCCTGTAATGTGCTACAGGCTGTTTACCTTTGATTTTTGTTTCCTTTGGCACCACCTCTAGAACAACTAGGAATCTTTTCAGGATTGTGGAAAGGCTTTAATGTTAGCATGCTGGGACTGAGTCACATATTTTATATTGATATTAATGTGCGGTAAATTCCTCATGTGCTGTGAGTATTGTTGCCTCTGGCAGCAAATACACAACGTGTTACCTCTGAACTGCCAGGTTCATTCATGATGGCAGGTACTTTAGCTCGGTCTGGGCTAAGATGATGACTGAATACCTTTTGTTGGCATATAGGGCTGCATAAAGCAGAGAAATTTTGATATTACATAGAAATAGTTATTTCTAAATCTTTTAGCACTCATAAAAGCAAGGAAATTTTCAAATCTTATGTACAGCTGTCCTGAAGCAGAACATTTTTGCAGTGATTGCAAAAGAAGTATTAGAAGTTGCAAGAAGTATTAGACATCTGCATCATGTGCCTAAAATTGTAGCCTAAGTTATCCCAGGGTAAAGTCCGCATTGACCGAAGCGACCCTAGAATGGCCGGAGACCTATGTTCATTTGTATGGTTCAAAATTTCTGAGATGTTTGGGAAACAAATGTATGTCATGGCAACAGCAGTACCTCAGCACTTTCACGCCAATGAAAGACGCAAAGCATCTTGATGCTGTGGAAGACTGGAAAAGCTTGTAACACTGGCAAAGTACCTCACCCCACCAACATACATTCTTCAGCCTATGATGCCAGTGACACGTACAATAGATAACAAAATACAGGACTCCTCTTGTAGCTAGAAATCGCTGCAAGTGCTTGCTAGTTCTTACAGAAGATCAACGTGGAAGCATAAAGTGTGAGAAAAGTAACATACCAGTAAATGAGATAGATAAGAAAGGCTCCACTATACTCAATACTTCACCAATATTCCTGGTCAGGCTAGTTCTAACTTGCAATAATAGAGTTGAGATGAATATACTCTTATAGGTAGGGAAGAGAGTTTAAATCTTTTACAGATTGGTGTTTTCATCGTATCAGGCAGCTAGCAGACTCCTTTTCAGACAGCCTAGAGCTAAAGAAGTGAGATTCCTGCTCTTCCATTATGGCTCATTCACTTTGGTATACAAGGATGTTTACTCACAACTGTTGTCCACACTGGACTCAACCATAATGCATACTGATACTCTGTCACGTGTCCCTATTCACTGGGGAGACTTTATACTTAAAAAAACCAAAACCAAAACCAAAACAAAAACCCAAACAAAACAAACAAACAAACAAACAAAAGACCAAAAAGCCCTGATATTTTTCTGACTTACTTTGCTAAATACTACGCTTTTATATAATGAAAATGACATAATTTCGCATTTATAGTATGTTCTTTTTTGTTGAAGTTAATAGATTATGTTTGTCCTGAACTGAGAATTGCATCACAATCCTATCCAAGACTTACTGGCTCTGAAAAAATACATTGCACAACTTCCTACTTACAATGGTGGATTCCCAAGGATCATCTATTCCTAAAAAATTCCCTGGTTTTCAAGGCATCTGTCCCATCAGAGAAACACGACAGATAATCCTGCATCTAATATATTTACATAAGTGTGGAAATAAAGTTCAAAAGACATCATGACTGGAATAGAAAAATCTGAAAAATTAGGTAACTGCATTGTGGTGCATCTGTCCAAGCACACAACAAATAGAAAGCCTCAAACAAATGCAGAAATTTCTGAAACACCATAGATGGGATACAGCACAAGTGACAAGTGAGAAAGCATAGCTGAAAATTTATGAAACATCACGATTATCAGAGATTGCTGTACATGCACAAGCTGCCTAGCTCCCAGGCTTTCTGCAGCTATCCTTGCTCAAGGAAGTTTTAAGGAAAAATGTAAGAAGGAAGTGTAATAGTTGTGGTTTTCACTTTAACAGGTAGCACTTGACATACAGAAAACAGACTGCCAGAGCCTTATTACATAAAGGATTTTTATCCTGCCTTTCATAAAGGAACAGGAAAGTAGCAGAGTTTTATCATGCCATTTTATCACAGCTGAGAACCTTAGCTGTTCTGGAGTGAGCACACATTAAAAGGAATTATGCATATCTTACAAGAATTTCCAGGTAATACTGGTTTTGAACTGAGCCTATAATAGCCCCAGAAATTGCTTTAAGGACAATTCGTTTCCACATTCCGACATGGAAAGATCAGATAAAATATGGTTTATTATACGGCCAAAAAACTGCAACTCATTGTAAGCAGAAGTATGACGGCGGAGCACACTGTCCTGGGTTACTGCCAGATGTCTGTGTGCTCTTCCAAAACCTAAGTGACTGCAGACATTAATGTAATGATAAAATCCAGAGAAGGAGAAAAGTAAATGGGTCAGATTTACAGAAAGAAAGCCAGAGGAGGCTGATGATCTATGTCTATTGCTTTGCCATGGATCAACCAAACACCATTGGGAGCAGTCACTGGGCAATTGATTTACAAAAGCTGTATGTGCACAGGAAAAGAGTCCAAAGCAAGCAGAGAAGAAAAGGAGGATGATTAATCATTTATTAAGCACACAATCAAAACTTCAACCACACAAAGGACCTGTAGGCAAACACTGTGATTATAAAAAAACTAAGCATAAGAGAGAAAATCCTGGCTTTGCTATACAAAAGGAGGCTCTCTATTCAGTAATGTAAACATGAGCATTTAGAGCAATTTGAGTTGCACTACCACATCCAAATCACCTAGCAGATGTGACAGAGGAAGAAAAGGAAACCTGCACCTTTCTTGGAAAGAATAGAGAGGTCAGGTGGAATGCCCCAGACGTATTTCAAACGTCACTAGATGCCTATGTTTATAAAACTGAACCAGAGCTGGAAGGTCTCCATTGGCTTCAATGAAGGCAGGATTTTATGCCAGCAATTATGAGAGTCTTAGGGCCAGAAGACCAAGCAGAACAGGCTACACTAGGCTTTACTTAGGAATCCCTGTGACTAAGAACTAATAACTTAAGGGGATCAATTGAATTTGTTCTCTCCACCCTCCCTCTTCCCCTAACTACAGGAAAAAAATTGGTGGTCCCACAGCTAAGAACACCGAACTAGAAACTAAAACCAGACAGTGAGAAAAAAACACTAGAAGATCCTCTGTCTATTCAGCTCTTCAGTATTTCAGCTCCCTCAGAGGACAGATAACTAATGGAGAAATGATAACCCTTTTGTCAATGTAGGAAGGAATGAAGGGAAAACAATGCTATCACCTGCCTTTTGCATAACTCTGAGACCATTACCAGACAAAAGACCTCCGTTTTAGGCAACGTACATTTTGGAGCAGAAGATTTCCAATGCCATCAACAACTGTAAAAATAACATACTTGGAGTAAGAGCCTTTACCAGCCAGGAATGTAAGAGCATAAGGTCAAAAATCAGACAAGCAAACTCCAAGGTTGGCTGCAGGGGCCAGAATTCCAGATCCTTTTTTCCTTCATGACTGTCTGGACCCTGCAGTTAAGCATTACAGCTACTGCACATCCTTTTGGCAGGAGATAGGCTCTTATCTCCCAGTGCAGGGTGCTTCTGTGCACTCACAGATGTCTACCCTATGTAATTAACTGCAGCATCGCACTTAACAAATTACGCATTGCTGGGAAGTAGGCAATCAGAATGTTGCCTGGGTCAGACATCTAGGCTCCATCTATATTGTTAAATTAAATGTACCCAGCAACATTCCTGAGCACTGAGGGCAACTGATACGGAACAACTGCATCTATGCTAGGGAAGTCTCAGCATCCAAAGCAGGGTGAGTGTAACCAAACTGCCTGCTGGATATATTTGGGCTTCAAACCATGCCCAGGAATTCCTTGGGAAAGGCTAGTTAGTAAAAGCCAAAAGCTAACCGTAGGCATTTGTAAAAAGTACAGACTAGTGAAAACCAGGGCCCAAGAATACTCCTAGATATCATCCAGTTTGGTAAAACTGTAGTATAAAATTCCATGTATACCACAACTTTGGTGGAATTAACAGAATTGGCCCAAAGAGCTTCTGGTGAGCGTTCACATGTATGACAGTAATCTGCCTTGAAATACCTAACCAGCAACAAGACCATACAGCAAGAAAAATTCAGCATGAAATTGTGAATAGGACAAGGAGGCATATAAAGGAAAATCACCTACACAGTTTCTGTGTGCCTGTTTGCCTCACTAACCCTCACGAAGGGATTTATGCCATGAGCATAACCCAGACAAACAGTATTATTCCATATCAAGTTTCATGCAGGAATTGAGATTTTGACTGCATTCCTGTGTTCACAGAAATTTATGCTGGTATAATAATATTTGCTCAGCTCCCTTGTAAACAGTATTTTCATGTGCAATTGTTACAGAAAACTGAAAACCTTGTGGTGCATGGATATGTGTATTTGGAGGAGAGTATAAGAAAAAAATTACAAATATTTAACCAATTACAAAGAAAGTTTGAACAAAAAGATGTCACAGGAGAACATTACTTTACCTTCATCAAAATTTTTGAATTTCTGGAAAATAAGCAAGTTCCCTAAGGGACACCCCTCCTGCAAACATTCTGTTTCAAGAGCAAAGATTTTTTTGTACTGCATTTCTGAACTCATGATTATTCATGTGATGACACTGGATGTGTGGTTGAAAGATCACTGGATTTTGCCTAACATCATGGTTGATTCTTTAAAAACTCAATTCCAATAGAATGAGCTGGTTTTGGAAAGAAAAGACTAAATAATATAATAGACTAAAAACTATAGAATATTCCTATCTTAATTTTGGTTTATGCCAAAATATTCTAAGAATCTCATGTGGAAAACAATGTAAATATATATACACCATTTTTAAACCATACAGAAAAAAAAAGTCAGCAAATCATTTATGTGTCTGAAATCCACAGAATTAGTTAAGAAATAGAAATTATCATAATTAGCAATTCAGATGATTGAAATTATTATACTTTTTAGATATTATATACCCTTAGAGAGGGTATTTAGTGAACACATTATACTTCCAAAACCTGTATAAATATTAGCTAAAGAGTTCTCACGGGACTGAAAAAAATGTAGGTAGGCAATATGTTTATTATGAAGAAAATAAATTGTAAAATTGAGACTCAGAGAGTTGGTTTGGCCCAGTTTCCACAGCAAGAAGGATAAGAATCACAATTTGGTCTGTGATACATCCCCCTTAAGGGGGATGGTTTGACGACATCTACAGACCAGGTGGCTCCTGAAATTTTCCCTTAGCTTCTGGGAGGGTTGGATCCATGGAGTTAATTTCCAGGCAGAAAGCCAGCTAACTCACAGGAGTTCAATGTCTCATTAGGCCTCCATGGCTTCAAAGTACGTCTGGAGAAAGAATGTCCATAGGCTCAATTCCAAAGAATTGGACAGGGCCAAGATTTAATCACGTTTACTCATTTGACTTGGTTTTCCTCAAGATACTTCCTCAGATTCTTAGTTTTGGTCAGCTGTGACTGTGCACCTAGGTTTAGCTGAAAGGACAGGCTGCTAATGCACCTCCTTTGCCAACAGGCAGGAGCATCTTTTGTTTCTCACAGGATGAGCATAATTGCCCCTTCAAAGCACTAAGTATTTACCAGGTCTTGAACTGCACAAGTACGAACTGTTTTTCCAAACATGAGTCACTCACAAGTCAAATAAGTAGCTCGGCTGAATGATCAGAAAGTTAAGTGACACAAATTCAGGAAGCCTGAAAGAAAAGTAGCTTTAAAATTGAGCACTGCAATATTTATTAAATCTCACACAGAAGCAAAAATAAGCATACTTAAGAAAAGAGAAGAACTAACTGTCGGTTGGAGTGGAAGGTGATTTCCAATGGCTAAGGCTATTTCCTTTCTTCTCGGTGACTAAGATGAGCAAGCTGCCCTTGAGACTGGTTTGCCATGTTCAACCATACCCCCACCACCATGATGCCTTTTTCAGAATGCAAAGGCAGTTTTAACACAGAAGAAATAAGTATTTTGGAGCGTAGAGCAGGAGAAAATTTCACAGTCCCATAACCACAAATGATTTCTTGGGAAAAGAATTGCAGTGATGACCTTGCTTATTAAAAATAAATAAGAATTCGAGAGAGTTTCTGCACATTAGTACTCTTGCCCTCTAGTTCATTGGATAGATCACATTCTTATGAAGCATCCTTGCTTTGTTGCAAGATTATTTAATGCTTAAAACATGACAGCTGCCTCTGGATATAGGAACGTTGATAAAATGTAAGAAAATGATGGGAAATAATCCCTGGCCAATCCACTTTTGGTATTCAGTTCAGCACAGTAGAGTTCCCAGAGCAGCTCCCAGCCAGTTGACAGCATATACCCCCCTTTCATGAATGCTTTTCCTTAGTGTAATCTTACGTGGTAACATTTGTTATGTTCCTCCTAGAACTATTTTGATGGATTGCAAAATAACTGTGTTGGAATTAAAAAAAATAATCTTAGAGGTATCTTAGCAGTATCAGTAAACACTGTATTAAAATATTTCATTATAAATTATCACTATTCAAAACAATGAGAAGGTTGCTGCTATAAACACACTTCTGTACCAATTCCACACCATGTAATTATCTCTCACAATGTAGTCACTAACAGCAGGAATTAAAAACTGGCATTACAAATTGAATGCCTGCTTTTGGAGATAGAAGGAATCCCTTGTAAACAAAGATCAGCAATATATTCCAGAGATATTCAAGTTGGTTGATGAGAAGCTCAACACGAGCTGGCAATGTGTGCCTGCAGCCCAGAAAGCCAAAAGCATCCTGGGCTGAATCAAAAGAAGGGTGGCCAGCAGGTCAAGGCAGGGGATTATGCCCCTCTACTCTGCTCTGGTGACACCCCACCTGGAGTACTGCATCCAGCTCTAGAGTCCTCAACACAGGAAAGACATGGACCTGTTGGAGCGGGTCCAGAGGATGGCCACAAAAATGATCAGAGGGCTGGAGTACCTCTCCTAGGAGGGCAGGCTGAGAGAGTTGTTCAGCCTGGAGCAGAGAAGGCTCCAGGGAGACCATAAAGCAGCCTTGAAGTATCTAAAAGGAGCCTACAAGAAAGCTGGAGATGGACTTTTTACAAGGGCAAGTAGTGACAGAACAAGGGGTAAGAGCTTTAAACTGAAAGATTTATATTGGATATTAGGGTAGATTTATGTTAGATATTAGGAAGAAATTCTTTACTGTGAGGGTGGTGAGACACTGGAACAGGTTGCCCAGAGAAGCTGTGGACGCTCCATCCCTGGAAGTGCTCAAGGACAGGCTCGATAGGGCACCTAATTTAGTCAAAGGTGTCCCTGTCCATGGCAAGGGGGTTGGAATTAAAAGATCTTTAAGGTCCCTTCCAACTCTAATCATTCTATGATTCTGTGATTCCACGATCCTATCTATGATAATATACTACATCTCGCCATAGAACAGCAATGCCACAAAATGTGTTCTTTTAAAGATCTTAAAGCTTTTTTGCTATGATCTTCTTCCAAAGCAAAGTTTCCACAGAGGGTTTTGAGGTATGTTTGTATAACAGCCCTATGTTCATGATACACTTATGAGAATTCAACAAACTTATCTGTCCTGAAAACATTTTGTCTATTTCCTGTCAAAAACATCCATTCCTGACAAAGCTCAAGTTAACAACAGCATCATAAAGAACAGAAACATTGACATAAAAAGCCAGTAAAGACAAAAATATCTTCAGAAAAAACCCAATGTTTTTAAACTAGATTTTAGGAAGTTAATGAAGTAACTAAAGAAACAGAACCCAAGATAACAAATCTGGGAGATATAATCTATTACCTGTAGTTATACAAATAATCATATATTTTTAAATTGTTACACATTTGTGCAGGTGTCTGCACAAAGCAGGCAGTTAGAATTGCACAATACTGCAAGCATTTAAACAGATGCTGAAAAAGTCAATTTTTCATGCTTACTCACTAGCTTGGTATCACCAGCAAGAATGTAAGAAGTATTTATATTTCTGGAGTATATGATTTTATGCCTTAATTCCTTGAATTCAACATTAATGCAGCATCTATCCTTCATTTTCTGTCTGACTCCTAGTTCAAGTTGCCTCACCCTCTTAGCTATTGCACAGTTGGACATGCCGGAGGAGTTTATATGAAGAAGCCACAGAATTCTCCTATTCCTCTCTCACTAAAAGAAGAACCAAGCTGTGATCAACTGGATGACAAGGTACAGACAGGTACTTACCCTTATCTTTGGAGACAAGAAAGGATGGAGGTCCATCCTGAGAGCTTAGAACTCAGATTGCCATTCCTCAGGTTCAGGCTGAGATTTGTAGTGCAATCTGTTGTATAAAGGGGAAGTTCTGCAAACTTTTCTCCAAATGCTAGAGAAGGGAAAGTCTCTTAAGGACACCACTTAACTACCAGAGTTCTCAGTAGAAGAGTATATAAAGAAGTTTAGGGATTTCTTTGGATTTACTTTTAGAAAAACATTAAGTGCATAAATATCAAAACAAATCACAGCAAACTGCTTTGGCATCAAGTTTCCTTTCAAGAAATGTTTTGAGAATAATCTGCATGTTTTTATTAACTCAAATTAACCTGTGTTCATCTCATTATTAACTTTTATGTCTAGCATTATCCTTCCATTTGAAAAAAGTAAAAAATTCCTAATATGTTATTTGCTATTAATCACTATTGAAAACAGTCTAAACAATCATATCATTTTACTAAAATTTATTTCCATCATATCCATTTCAATAGGAAGCTCTGTTCTTGTACAAAGAAAATTGTTTCTTTACTTCACTTATCACCTTCAAGGTTATTGTGCCTAAAACTGATCACAAAGATGAATCACAAGTTCATCAGCATTCTGCTATTGCCTACATATTCCTCTGCTTAGGGCACTGACAGGTCTCTTTACAATCTGCTTTGTCAGCATCTGGTTTACAGAATTTTGACCCAAAAGTGAAAGCAGGAAACCCATCAAGTGTCATCTGACTCAAAAGTCAAGTTAGGACCTATGAATTATAACAGCAACTCTATTTCCATTTCACAATGGAATTATAGTAATGACAAAACAGAGGAGTAAGGGAGTCTTCTCTGTAGAACAATCTGTCAGGGCAGATTAAGCACACCCAAAGTCTTCAAGAAATTATTCATAAACCTCTTGTGAAAAAGTTATTCCCCTCTAAATGACATTTACCTTGTGAATACTATCCTCTGTTTCTAAGTTTTTGTTGCCAGTAACCCAAAAAATCCTTACCTCCAGCAGTACAGGGAGGTATGGTGAAAAACCAAAGGAACTGCCTCTGGGTATGTGTAGGTACATTCACATACTACGATAATACACAGCTTTATGAAACATCAAGATTAGAGAAAGACATAATCTGAAAATTTGTATTTGCCTGTCTTCCTAATACTTCCCAGTCTTTCAACTGGGAGGTAAAATCTGACCTTCAAAGTCGAAAGAATTCATTTTTGTGTTCATACTTACTAAACAAATAGCATAAAGGGTTTAAATATTGCTTCATCACAACTGAAAAGCAGTCTATTAATATAAAATTGGAAAGAATGAGAAGTAACAGAAGCAGAGCTATAAGGGATATTGCAATTAAACATCGGACCATGAAAAGCTGAAATAGAAACAATATCATTTTTCCAATTTCTTGAAGAGCTGTGGGAGCAATAGCCATACTTCTTGGCTATGCCCATCAGATGCAGCAGAGGAAGAGCAAATTCCCTTAGAAAATAATTTGAGCAAATATAGAGCAGAGCAGGTTTTCTGGACAAAGACAGACATTACATACAGGATGACTGTGGAAATGACTGTAGTGTCCAGTTATTCTTCCCACATTGCAGAAAAGGAAGTGTAAGCATGGATAGGACAGATAGTTCAATTCTTCAGAAATATTGGATCTTGAAAT
>JAOXJM010000023.1:95425721-95437017 GCA_026413425.1 Tringa solitaria | reverse complement strand
AAAATAAAATAAAATAAAATAAAATAAAATAAAATAAAATAAAATAAAACAAAACTCATTCAAAATAAGGAGGTTAGAATTGCATCACACTTGGCAAAGGAGAAAAAAAGAATGCATTTGATCTTTAGATTTCATGAAAGTAGCTATATTTCATTTAGAATTGCAAAACAAGAAAATACTTTTAACACATCTAACACAAACCTAGAAGTTTTAGAATGTTCTATGCATCTGAAAATTGTAAAAGAATTAGAACACAACGTGTTGCAAAGCCTTGGCAACAACAGTAACCACCTGGGTAACCTTTGTAATAATTCTGTACCAAAGGTATTACATGTGCATTTATTTATGAAGTGTAAACAAGCAGCCAACATTTTTATCACTTAGAATTGAGTTGTATAATGTGTGCACTGCTAGTGAACCCAGAGATTCTGAATGCAATTTCAGTTAGCACACAAAATTAACCTTTCCTATGAGTGCCTACAGTTCCCCTAAGACATCTTTCCTGTCATATTTCACAAGCAATTTGGGCAATGCTTAGTGTTTTAGCCAATCTGAATTATGCATACACCTCCACATTCCATAATGTAACTAAAGAATGTTTGCAATTCTCGGGCATGATGCAAATTTATTATAAATAATTGTAAAAACCAACCATCCATACAGAAATAAAACACACTTACTGAAGTTAATCCCACACATTCTTTCTTCCACTGTCTCAATACATCAAACAGTAATTATCTTGTATTTAACATAATAGGACAGAGAATATTTAGCCTGAGAGTACTCAAACCAGTTAAATATAGATAAACATCTATGATAGGATAAAAGAACCCCAGCTTTCTTCTTTAAAGGTCACTGCATAATAATTATTTTGGTGTCATTAGTAAAAAACTACACACCAGGGCCAACTCCATATGGATTATGACTAAACTTAAACAGCATTATCGGTGTCCTGTTGTGAGTTCAAATTAAAATGCAGATTGCTGCTGTTTTGGGGAGAGGGGGTTGTCTGCTTCATTGTCTTGCAAGAAAAGAGGAGAAAAGTGAGAAAAAGGAGTAAAGAAGAAAGTTATAATGTAACATGAATGTTACTAATCTTGATCTGAGATACTTTTTGATTCCTATTCTTATACCTTAATGACTTCCAGTCCCTACATCGCTACACTATGATATAAAGAGGAACACTAAGGCCCTGACAAACCATTTGGAAAAATCCCAACCCATTTTCCATAAATACCAGGATAGCGTGCTAATCGCTGTACTCCTCAGCCTTACGTTAGTAAGTACTTCCAACTTCAGCCTACTTTTTCCTGAAAATGTCACTGACATTAAGATGAATATTCTCAAATAGTGTTTATAAGCCCTACATTGCCTGTGAACTTTTGAGAGATTTAATGGCAGAGTGCTGATGAAAAATTTAGGTGGGATTTTCATTACGCAAGCTTTTCTACCAGAAACCTCACTCCATATATTTACTGTGAAAGCATAAAGTCTTCCATGGAATTATGCTACTTGTTAGATCTAGGCAATTAAAATGAAAAGTCTTCCACAGCAACAGCTACACGTACCGAGTCCCTACTTGCTGGGAAGCGGCCGGACATCACCTGCTGATGGGAAATAGAGAATAAATCTTTTGTTTTCCTTTACTTCCATGGACAGCTTTTGCTTTTGCTTTATTAAACTGCTTTTATCTTGACCCGTGAGGTTTTTTCATGTTATTTCCTCCCTGCCCTGTCCCACTGAGGAGAGGAGTGACAGGGCAGCTCGGTGGGCACCTGGCAGTCAGCCAGGTTCAACCCGTCGTGTCTTATGAATGCAAGCAGACACTGGTCTAGTTGTATATTATTTCTAATTGTAGCATTAGCTATGCCACAGGGTTTATACTGTTATGGATCAATATGTACACTTATGAAAAAAGTTTTTAAAAAAAAGAACTGATACAGAAAATGCACTTTTTTTCTTTACTTACTCACACCCTAATAAATATATCACCTGGAAACTGAGTGAGAAATTATTTATACCATACAATATAAGTTTATAAGTTTTATTATATAACAAAGTTACTCTTCGTTATATAATTCATATTATCTGCAGGATAACTTTCTTGCTTTCTCATACCAGTTTGAGTTTTCTCTCATTCATGAGATGCCTCAATAAAAAGATGTCAGTGAAGAAAGTGGGAGGGAGAAACAATCAGCCCTGTCTGGCAGGGAATCTGGTCCATCTGTCAAGCATTTGGTCAGCCTCTATGATGACCAAAGGAAAATTTGTAAAACCATACCTCTTCCTGCCCAGTAAATAAACTTAAGAACTTTTGGTGAGGATACAGAATAACATGCAGTACTGAAGATGTGAAATACTTTAGGTGTGAAAGAGGCAATGACATCACGCTTGGTTCTTCTGTCCAGTAAATCAGCCAGAATTGCCCTTGGGAGGGCAAGGACTTTATGAAGAGTAGAGTCCTTGGTGAGTTGGATCAGACAGAAAAGACTCATCATTGTTCAATAAATGACCCTCAGTCCTAAGTACAGGAACACACGGTACTATTAACTATTCCTGCAAAAGTGACCTTCTAAGCACAATCAGCTTTTTTTATAGATGTGAATATCAAACCCCATAATTTTCTCTGCAAGTGGATGAGTATGACAGCAACCAATAGTCCTTTACTGCATCCGTCTATTCAGTTTTCAAAATTTCTGGGGACAAAAGCCCTGACAAACCTGTTTACATGAACAGAAATGCAAATCCTCCCTATGTTGCACGTATGGAGTGTAACAAGATCTCAAAAAGGTTGTAACATAAAACCTATATTCCAGTCAATTCCACCCAAGCCACTGATTCAAATCTATGTGATTTGCAGGTTTAGTATGTATCACGTAATGTGGAAAGATCTTTGAAACTTAAGTTACTAATATGAATTTCAAGTTTGTCTTATAGCTATAATTGCATAGCTGGATTTTTGGGCTGTTACCTGTCTGCACACCCACGCACTTCAGTCAGAAATTTCCTAGTGGTCCAGGAGCCTCCCAGCTAGATGAGACATCCAACTGATTTGAAACATCACACCAAGCTAGCCATGGTGACTGACTGAGCTCCTGGCCTCCTTCACAGCAATATGTATGAGTAATTAGTGCAGGAGTCTCTACGTGGGAATTCCAGGAACTCCCTGAGGCAGCTACTGCTATGTATAGACCAATTTGGACGTTCCAATGTGTACATTAACATCCTGCATGGGATCTGGCTATTACAGATGCTCCCCAAGCAGGTCCTGCTGCAAAACTGATCAAGCTGTACATAGTTCCTTTTAAATATTCAGTAGAAACCATTCCTACAGACGCAAAACAGTGACATAAGACAGTCTTTTGCACACAACCAGAAGACATTTTGTATGTACTTTAAGATAATCAGTACCAATGAATTGTTTACATAAAGATGTGGTCACATAGGACGATGGGCCAGCTAGGTTACAGGAACTCAGCAGAACAACAGTTTGGAGAGTCTCTTTCCCAACTCAGCTGGAGGTCCCCTGGTAAGGACTCCTGCAAGAGAGACTCCTGTAGCCACACATCCTGCAACCAACCACACTGTTTGAGAGATCTAATGCCCATGATAAATTCCCAATAGGTTTGTTTGTTTGTTTTTTAAACAAACCTCTGTTTATGAACATCTGTGTAACAGCGACCAGTTACTCAGGTGTACATGACAAACTTACATTTTTCTTGCCACTGGAAGAAAAAAACATGCTTTTTCACCCTGATCTAAATTTTCCCTTTTCAAAATATCTCACTAAGTACATCCTCCCACAGTGTTTCAGCAAGTAGGAAAGTGGTGGAACAGCCTAGCATCTAGCAGTAACACAGCTATCAGAATATAATGTTCATAGTGCTGGTATGAAGTAAGCTCTGTAGGTTGTAATTATTGAAGTGCCAGGCTGCCTGCGTGACAGAAGTAAACACATTTTATAAGCAATAAAAAGTAAAGTTCCATTGGAAAGAGCTAATAACTGACTTGCAAGTCAAGCCCAGCAAATTACTGATCAAAAGTATCTTTACCTTTTCACTAGTGGACTACCACCTTATACTGCCAACTGTAGCCTTTTGAGTCCACCTGAATGAATAAAAGACCGTTCAAACGAGCAAGGACTGAGTAGGTCAGTACCAACCTGAAAATTAGTTATTGCAGATTATCAGAAATCATGAGTCAGATCCACATTTTTTTCCAGAGAGAGTGATAATAAAAATTCCCTCAGGGTATGCCCCAGGCAGGACAAACAGATCATTTCTCTAGGGAGCTAAAGAGAATATTTTTTCTTAGTTGCACTGGCAGTTGGGTCTGGTTCTCACACTTGTAATGAGAAAGATCACCAAAGCTGGTTTTGGGAAGAAAATGTTTCTTGCATCATATTTGGAGAGCTGGACACATGGGATGAGGAAAGAGAATGGGAGCTTAAGTCCTTTAGCTAGCTGCTAGGATTACTTGGATCTATCAACTCATGTCTCCTCTGCAATATTAGGGTGTTTTAGATACCTTGTTCCTGTCTGTTTTCCCCTTGGGCATTCAGTATAATCTCTCCTAAGGAATTAAGCTGAAATAAAATTTTAATTAATTCAGGGATAGTTGGGCACGGTTTAATGACCTACCATTACATAGCTATCATAGAACCATAGAATGTTTTAGGTTGGAAGGAACCTTTATGGGTCATCTATTCCAACCCCCCCTGCAATACGCAGGGACACCAACTAGATCAGGTTGCTCAGAGCCCTGTCCAACCTGACCTTGAATGCTTCCAGGGACGGGGCATCTACAACCTCTCTGGGCAAACTGTAACAGTGTAAAAACATGTCCTCCTTATATCTAATCTAAATCTACCCTATTATAGTTTAAAACCATTACCCCTTGTCCTGTTGCTACAGTCCCTGTTATACATATATGCATATATATATCTACCTATGCATACATACACACATATATACATACATATATATGAACAAATGGTCCCATTTTGCCTTAAACTTTTAAATTGTATTTCAATATAAGGGGGGAAGGCATTTTCTGCTGTGAATATTTTATCTTTAACCTTCTAAACCGCACTAGAAACGTGCTGATTAGAGACACCCACTATCCATTTTACCCCGTTGGTAATGAAAACAAGCCCTGCATTCAAAGTTATTTTTACTGTTAAGATTTGCATAATATAGCTCTGCTCTGACTCAGATTTCTGCAGATGAAGTAACTTTTTTCCTTCTTCATAAAATTTTCTAATTTGAGGGCTAAACAGTAAGATAATTCAAAAACAGTTTTTAGATCCCAGCTCAATTATTCTTCTTAGTTAGCAGAAATTAATACAACTAATTTACAGAGCTCTAACTCTAGCCAGTGTATAGAGGTATGTTTATATCATGGGGTCTCAGAAAACTTCTTCCCTTTTAATTAAATCTCCTTATTCTCTGACACTTCGAAGCAAGATAACATATCTGTTACTCTCCTGTACATATTTATGTTAAAATAACAAACACAGACAAACACACTTCTTAGCAGATAAGATCTCAATTTGCAGAGACAGAGAAGTAAATTGGCAGATAGCTAAACATTCTGAAACACAAATGCTAAGGTATATGATGTTTCATCAGAAAAAGTACAACCCATTGGACTGCTGCACTAAAATAACTAGAAGATAATGTCTTCATTGAGTGTCTGAAAAGAAAGAGGGATAAAACCTAATCAAATGGACTAATGCTTAGCTACTATCTGCAGTAATTATTAGGACAACAATATTTAATATTAACTCTTTCCCTGTACATGGAAAGTGTATAATTTGCAACAATTACACTATGCATTTAATAGCTATTATCTCTACTGATTAAACAATTTCCTCTAGAAGCACTATTTTGCAGAGAAGAGATACATAAAATAAGAGTGCATTACCTACTCAAGTGGAAAGCACAATTTCTGCAAAATACTGAACTAAGCAAAGATGCATCTGCAACAAAGGGAGAACTATCACATTGGAAGTTGCCCTTTATCCAGCAGACAAGAAAGAACAAGCAGCCCAACATTAAAGGGACTGTGCACAGGAAAGGAGGGTAGCTTTAATAGTTTTCAGAAGATACTAGGGACTGATGCTTCTTTCCCACTCTGCAATGCTGGTTACTTTCTCCAAAATAAATAGAGAAAATATATGGTGACTACAACCTACCTGTTGAACACACAGAACTAAGTTATGAATACACATGACAAAGCAGAAAAGGAATATTCCACGTAAATAAACAAGGCTTTTAGTAATTTCTATCTGTATGATGTTTTATTTTTGATTTTAAGCAAGTATATATTACTTGAGTGCCACAACATGTTCACTGGTTTTGGCCACAGTTACAACAAATGTCAAGAGGTGAGCTCTCTGTCATGATCAATCTTATTTTCACAATCTTATTTTTGAAGAAGGCCTTTTATTATCATTACCTTTAGCAGAATTACTCTAACTCGTAACTTAACTCAAGGTACACTTAAGTTATCTGAAGCCACAGAATCAGAACTCAAGCAACTTATATTTTTATTTAATCAAAAATTATTAACGGTTGCAAAAAATCTAAATATTCCCTTTATATGCTTGACTTCAATTAAACACTTTGATACTTTTGGTAATAAAGCTGTTTTGATACAGTATCTGTACAAGAATAGCACAACAAGAAAATTTTTCTACACAAGAAAATACATGATTATATGCAGCCTTATAATGTCCATGTCATGATTTCTAGGTCTATTCTGAAATAGGATAGGAGTCTTTTAAAATAATTGTGCAGTATTATAGCACAGGATGAGTTGAAGCCTACAGGACAGCCTTATTTATTTATTTATTTATTAATACCTTAAATGGTTAAAGTATCATCAGGTATTTAATTTAAGAGATAATTTACTCTTTATAGCATGATAGGCTTCTGGGCTTCCCATCATAGTTATCTGTTTAAAAGGGAGGCTGCTTAAGATATTTCTACTTCTTTTTTCTATGCCAGTAAAAGCTCAATAAGAACCTCAACAGCTTCACTACCAACTGCTACTAGATCAAGCTGAACATTTAACAGATGGAACACATTACTAATAAAAATGTTTACCAGCTAGTCATTCAAGGATCCCTGTTGAATCCAACCATGATGCATGTTTTCTGTAACTGATAATGAGAATTAAGAGGCTATTTTTCAATAACAAAGTCTTCTGACTAAAAGTACAAAGTTCAAAGGGGTACAAGGGGCAATTTTGCTCAGTAAGACATCAGTGACTATGAGCTTGAGTCATCAAATGAATTAATAATGTCTGTACCAAAAACTGCAACGTACAAATGACTTTAAAGTGTTCGTCTATTTCAAATACCTCTTTAAATCCCATGTGAATTGTTTTAATCTGTACAATAGTAGATTAATCTGTATTTTTGCTGACCAAGGAATAGTCACTTTAAAATTGCTAAAATAGACCTAATTCTGGAAGATTTTCAAGTTGTACTGCAGCTTTCCATCATACATAATGTTTTCATTGTAATCTCTTAGCCAGGACATTTCTTACCATGTTCAAAGGACTGCTTGAAATACTAATAAATTCAGTAAACAAACCATTTCCTTCCATTCAGAAACTGGCAGATAAATAAATGTCTGTATGTTGCTTTTCTACATAGAAGCCACTTCAAATGGTTATTATTACTCCAAACGTGTTGACACACTTGCTGAATCCAGGCCTTAAATGAACATGACTTTTTTATGTTCGCGAGCTAAAATTGTGTTATTTTTTTGATTCTCTTATTTGCAAGATCTGCAAACATTATTGCTGTGTTATACAAATGAATAGCTACGACTCCTTTAGACAGGCTGTCGAGAAAACAGCAACGTAATTTGAACTAATAGGGAAAGACGTGGTAGTGGGAAAAAAGGGCCTAACCAGAACAGATGTTTTCGACATGAAGGGAAAAAACCCAATCCTCTATAGATCATATTCCATAGCATTGATAGTATTTAAATAGGACTAAATCTTCCTTTCCATGAAAAGAGACATACAGCGCAGATGAAACTCAGCAAAATCACATTGAAAAACTCTTGAAGTTTATGGCTGACAATCCTCCCCAGCAGAAGCAGAACCAAGGTGCCTTTGCACAACTGGGAGAGGTCTAGGAAACTATATGTGGAGATAAATGTATATCTGTATGTGAACCTGCTTCAAGCCTCCCATTTTAAGGGGGCTGCAGAAATGGGAGAAACCTTTTTTTAAGGATTGCTGCAACTGTTGCAGGTAAAGTTAGTGTCATGGCATCACTCACTCCGCACATGCAACAGCTGTTGTTTTGACCAATACCAAACACTTTAAAGCCAAAAGCACAATCTATGATACCTTGAACAAGATGGACAAGCCTCAGAAGAAATTAATGATTTCCACATTGTTACAGAGGAGATTGAGTAAATACAGGGCCTTGGAGGGTAACTGAAAAGTTTTACCTGTCTTCTTACTCTTTAAGGTGTTCCTCAAATACTATCACGTGGAACAGTTAAATTTAATGTGAAAGGAGACAGTAATGAACATTCCTCAAGAAGCTACATATATACCTATCTGTGGCTTTCTCAGACAGTATATGGAGAGGCATACCATAGCAAGATGTAAATACTACTGAGTCCATAGACTAATAATCCATTAGCACAATTTCTGTTTCATCATCAGAAATATTCTCCTTATTTAATTCAAAGGGACTGGAAAGAAATGTACAGGAAAAGATGAGAGTATGCTACCATACCACCTCAAGCTTTATATCCTGATTTAGGCAGCCTTTGTCCCCCTGCAGTATGAAATAAAAACAAACCTCCAGAACAACAGTTTTTTTCCATTTGGGATTTACCATTAAAAACATGTGATTGAATACGTTTTATTTACATAAATGCATGGTACCTTTAGGAATGCTTTGACAAAGACAAAGTCACAAAGCATCTAAGCAGTAAATGCTGTATATCAGCTAAAAAAAAAAAAAGGTTTTATGTTCTAGATACTTAATTGCTTTGAATGTTCATTCCATCTTGTTAACTTAAAACTTCTTATCTCAAACTCCAAGTATTGCTACCATGATAATCAACAAAAATTGAAAACCTGAAAGATGTCTCTGACATAAGCAAAAATTTCTTCTCAACATACGTTTACATAATGAAACTGAGGACTCATTCAGATTTATTTTAGCTGTCTAAGAACCAGGATTTAAGATCAAGATGATTCATTCAGTAGTTGTAGAATGAACTCTTGATGACCACTTTGATCTAAAAGCTTCAGAAGATACCTAATGAAGATGCTGAAGATAGTGGAGAGAAATTGGAGAGTGGTTCATCACACCGTAACTGATCACAAAGACTACTTCAAGACTGGGTCTTAATCTTCTGATTTTTAAAGACAGGTAAGGTAAACCCTACTTTAAGTCAGCATTTAAATATCACTTAAAAGCCATTCAAATCCAAATATATTCCTCACATGCACAAAACAGTACTAAAAAGCTGAACAACTCAGAACGAGAAGTTAGCCTACATTACTGTAAATTACACACTGCAGCCACATAGACTGTTGATGAACGAACAGGAGTGCATTTTAAAATGTTCTTCAAAACAAGTGGAGATGTGCTACTGAATTCTAGACCAACAGCTGGCAGAGAAAAGCCAGTTTACCTCTGATACACATCCTAAATTTACGGCCATTAAATGGAAATTAAACTTATTGGGCACTTTCTTCTACTATTAGTACTACAATAAATTTCAGTGTTATTTAGAGAAAAGCCTCTGGACATTCTCCGAAAAGCTTAAAAAACTGTTAAGTTTGTAAAAAGAAATTGTTTGGGATCTCTTCTCTTGTACCTAATATTGCTTCTCCCTGACGATGCACAGCAAGTGGTGAAGTTCTCCTCCAGGCTACATTCCCGTTGAAACTAAAGTAATTGCCTTAAACCCCAACTTGATGACGCAGAGGGTTCAGCACCACCACTGGCATAAAGAGCTGCTCTCTTTTACTTCTTTTCAACACTCCTATCTCCTTTTACACCATTTTCCTGTTTCCTCAGACTAAGCCCCTGTTCATGGTCCAGACCCACAAACTACTGCGATGGCACACAATGATCAGCAAGCTGAAGTACAGAAGTAAAAAATTCTACGCCAGGCAAATTATGAGTTTAGCCCTTTAGATCCTGAGTGCAAACAGCTATAATATAGCCCATTAAATTTGTCCCTTCAGCAACAGGGAAAGGCAAAGATACAAGGCACCTTTCAGGTGCAGAGGCTATGGTTCAGGTTCTTCTGTGTGAAGAAAAGACACATTTTCCTCCTGATTTCCTCATGGACCCTGACACAAAAGCAAGTTGGTAGCAATTTAGAGAAACGTTTGCTAGCTCACCTAAGATTTAGTAGCTCCTTTGGATGTGAAAAAATGATTCTTGAAGGTAGCTTTGATCAAAGCATGCAAACTAAATTATAACTTTGTCCTGTTGTTCACTGTGGGAGACAAAGAATGACGTGCAAAAGCCAGAATATTCCTTAATAAAACCCATGATAAAACCATGCTTTTGTGGAACGGACCTTTCAAAGTTTGCAGATCTGCTGAAACTCTCATCTTCCTCTTTCTCTGCAAAGCTGGGTAGGCTTATGCCTGCTGAGTAGATGAAGCTAAATCTATACCACACTATACGGCTGGCATCAGTATCAGTGTTCTCCAGAGCTCTGCTCAATTACTAAAACATCACTGAGGAAAGTTACCACTCAGATCTGCCTAATGCAATAATATATATCTACAAACAAATTACTGAGCAGTAATAAAGCACTACAGAAACTCTTTTAAGTGCTGATATTTTTTTGATAAAGGCAATCAGCATATGTTTTCAAGTGTCTAATTTGCCTGTGCCTGTATAATCTATGACTTCATTTTGCATAATCCTTCATCTCAGTCCCCTTTTGGATATGCTAACCCATAAACAGCATGCAAGATTTAACATAAATAAAAAAAAATATATCATTAACTTTGATAATGAAAATGAAGAATGTCAATCTGTATAAATGACAAAGTAAAAAACACTGATGGCATACATAATGTTGTAGAAGCAGTGCTGAGGCACATCACATTCTAAACATACCTAAGGGACCAGCTACAGAGAAACCATGCCTTCTTTTCTTCCGTCTTCACTGCTAAGGTTGTCCCTCATGAATCTCTGGCCTTGGAGGCAAGGGGGAGGGTATGGAGAGAGGGAGTTTTTCCTCCAGTAGAGGAGGACCAGGTTTGGGACCACTTGGCCAAACTGGAC